>JANAVB010029819.1:11070666-11123166 GCA_029216955.1 Iris pallida
ATAACCTGTCGCAAAGAATAGCTATGTCCCGATCAAAGAAAAGATGTGATAATCATGCTTGTAATCTGACCTTTACAATGTCTTGAATCAAAGAAAAGAATGCTAATGCTGTTGTCCCTAATAAAATGATATGGTTCACGAAACATGCTATGCACTGCACATGAAATGAATAGTCATCGTGCTTGAATTGAATAGTCCCTTGTATACTTCAAATGAAATGAAATGAATTATTACTTTTCAAAGATGTTTTCAAAAGAGATGTAAACTGACTCTGTATGCATGAAATGCACATAGGTAAAAAGTAGTAAGATCACATCACAAGGAACGTTTACTCACTAAATGAACAGTGATCGTTTCAGACAAATGTAGCTCTTTGTTCACAATCACCAGTATGCTGATATACTGACCCACCACCAGTCTGCATGCAGGTGCAATATGCATCGAGAAGGATAGTCCAAAGCGATAGCCCGAGCATCATCCTCAGGAGCCAGAAATCGGAAGAGATGCCAAGAGATGACATCTGTCACAAGAGTTAGTTTTTATATAAAGGGATGTAATGTATGGGAATGAGATCATTGTAATCTGTAAAGTTTTGAGAGAATGTAACATTGTATCAGAGAGAATTGAGAGCTTGTAATATGTTCAAATGAAATCAATAAAGAGAATTGCTTCTTATTACCATTGTGTTCAATGCATGTATTCTGAAATATGTCCGCTGCTGCTTCAATTATCTGCAATATATTTCGCTGTGTATTGTCAATCTTGTCTTGCTTCAGGTCTTGGCCTTGTGCAAGCGCAACTTAGGCTTGCATGGCATCACGCCTTAGCCAGGACGATCGGTCTTAAAGAGTCCGAAGCGAGGATGAAAGGACTTTGCGAGATCGGGGCGTGATAGAATGGTATCAGAGCAAAACGATCCTCTGGCCAATTGTTAATTCAATTAAATTCAAAGATGTTTCCCTAATCAAAATTTCCTTGCCTGCTTGATATCATCAATGAGGTGAACGTTCCACAAAATAAGTCCGTAAAATTTTTATGATGCCGGCATATGTTTTATTTATTTAATGGATTGAGATTGAAATGCTTTATTGAACAAGTGTTTTGATATGATCTGAATTGAGAGTTTTATCGATTGATGATGGCGAAGGATGAGGATTATCGCTACTAAGGATATTGTAAGTTTCTTCTTAAGTTTCAAGGACAAAACTTCTTCTCAGTGGGTAATTATGTAGTGCCCCGCTCCGCGAAGGCACTAGATAGACAGAAAGATCAGATTGCTGGCTCTGTAACAGAAGACGATCGATCTGGGTGAGTGGACGAAGTCTCATTTGCTGATTCGCTTACGCCTAATAAGAATCCGAGTTTTTGATTGAATTCCATTGTTAATAACAAGATAGTAAATCATTGAGTATGCTTTAAGAGAATCCACACGTTGCTATGCTAATACGAGAAAAGAGATAATCTGCATGCTAAGAAGTAGAACTGTTGCTTGCTCATAAGAAATGAATTGATGCATGTATGCTAAAGTAGAGATGTCGCCTTTAATCAATGAACTGTTGCCATGCTAATAAGAAAAGAAAAGAGATTGCTTATATGCCCTGAACTGGTATGTGTTCAAAGATAACATGATATGCTATATCTGCATAGAACTGTTATTATGTTCCAAGTAGATGAATAATTGCTTGTTCCTCAAAGATGTTCTGAATACTGGTCATGTACAGACATACTTGTACATATTGTAAAGAAATTATGATAGTATCCTGTGGTAAATGGTACACCGCGAAAATATTGTACGAGGTAAATGCTACACCTCGGGAATGTTGTACGAGGTAAATGCTATACCTCGGGAATGTTCTGTGAGGTAAATGCTACACCTTGGGAATGTTATGTGAGGTAAATGCTACACCTCGAGAATGTTATGTCTAATAGCGACGAGTTGAATCCAAGAGTCACAGCTGCCAGTCCAGTCTGCATGTGTCAAGAATATTTTGCTAAGAGTTAATAATGCAGAGACGAACAAGAAATAATAATGTTGGTTTTATCATGTTTATGTTGATCCTTGTCTTGTGTAGGGATGGACAGTCGGCTATTGTAAGAATTATTGAAAAAGTGCTACATTCATTGCTTAAGTTTTCTGTTCATGAATTGCTTAAAGAGAATAACCTGTCGCAAAGAATAGCTATGTCCCGATCAAAGAAAAGATGTGATAATCATGCTTGTAATCTGACCCTTAGAATGTCTTGAGTTAAAGAAAAGAATGCTAATGCTGTTGTCCCTAATAAAATGATATGGTTCACGAAACACGCTGCGCACTGCACATGAAATAAATAGTCATCGTGCTTGAGTTGAATAGTCCCTTGTATGCTTCAAATGAAATGAAATAAATTGTGGCTTTTCAAAGATATTTTCAAAAGAGATGTAAACTGACTCTGTATGCATGAAATGTATATAGGTAAAAAGTAGCAAGGTCACATCACAAGAAACGTTTTTTTACTAAATGAACAGTGATCGTTTCAGACAAATGTAGCTCTTTGTTCACAATCACCAGTATGCTGATATACTGACCCACCATCAGTCTACATACAGGTGCAATATGCATCGAGAAGGATAGTCCAAAGCGATAGCCCGAGCATCATCCTCAGGAGCCTAAAATCAGAAGAGATGCCAAGTGATGACATATGTTACAAGAGTTGGTTTTGTATATAAAAGGATGTAATGTATGGAAACGAGATCATTGTAATCTGTAAAGTTCTGAGAGAATATAACATTGTATAAGAGAGAATCGACAGTTTGTAATCCGTTCAAATGAAATCAATAAAGAGAATTATTTCTTGTTACCATTGTATTCAATGCATGTATTCTGAAATATGTCCGCTGCTGCTTCAATGCATGAAATTAATAAAGAGAATTATAACCAAAAAATTATGAAATTTATACGTAGATGCACAATTATTGTTACCAAATTTATACGTAGATGAAAAAAATATTAAATTAGATAGATGAAATAGAGAGTAAATATGAGTTAATTTAGGGTGTTCATTAAAAAAAATTAAAGTGAAGAATGACCTGCTAAAGCAAGTTACCAAGAGGTCAAGAGTCAAAATCAACATTAAATGATGTTTCTACTCTATTATTCAATCCGAACCATTGGATCAACATCCAATGGTTCAGATTTGGGATGTATCGATACATCTTTTCCATGGGATGCATTGTAGAACGACCCTATATATATATATATATATATATATATATATATATATATATATATATATATATATATATATATACCAGAAATATTTGGATTATATAGTTTAGCTAAATTATTATATACTAAATCATATTCATTTAAGAACAAAAATGTTATTTAAAATCACTTATTTTAAATTACCATAACTATTCCCTATCTTTTAGGTACACAATCTTCTTTTCTCTCCACTTCTCTCTATACGTAACTATTTCCTACCTTTTAGGATACATAATCTTCTTTTCTCTCCACTTCGTTCTATATTTTACTGAACAAAATTTATTTTAACCACATAAAGAAAATTCAGTTTGCTAACGTCTTCTCTACAAACGGCATCCATTTTTTCAACAGTTGAAGATGCCAAAAAGGTGAGCTTTTACTTCTAACTCATCCTTTTTTATTTGGATTAAGAATTAGTGTTTTTAATTGCAGTCTTCATTTATGTTCATAATACTCTTTTTAGGAGCTTTTCTTCTATTTGTGTTCTTCGTGAGATTTACTGTGCTAGAGCGTATATTCCCTTGGTATCATTCAATTTTATTGCAATCCCTAATTTATTCAATGATCTGCATTCAATTAGAATTTTGGCTTCCTTTCATCTTTCAGAGATATACTCTTCTTTTTCTCCCTTTTTGTGGGATTTTACTAAATTTTGGTGTGTCAAATTCATAGGTGCGGATAGAGAAAGTGGAGAAGATGAATTGTAAAAAAAAAAAAAAAAAAAAAAAAAAATCTAGGATGAGACTAGCAAGAATCAAAGATATCGAAAAGGTATTAAAAATCTATCTTTAATATATTAAGTTCATTTTTCTGTAAATAATTTGCCATTTTTTTGTTTTGATTATAATGTCAATATGTCAAATATTTTGTCATATATGTTTTTGAGTATATTGGCCAAGCATGACTTCATTTTTTTGTCTTTTTTTAGTCCTTGAATGTCAAACAAAGTTTGCTATGTATAGTGATAACCATATAGCTAGGAAATATGAATACTTGACAAATCAGTCCCTGTTCAACCCAGCAGGATATAAAAATAACAAAATTTAAAAATATTAGAAATAAACTTCTTCTTTTCTTCTTTCATCCATTCGTATCTATATTTTTTTATTTTTTATTATAATATGAAGATATAAAGATAATATCAGATTACATAAATTTAAATTATAATAGATTATAAATTTTGTTTTTTTTTTCAAATGGTAGATACAATTGAATTCAAATTATGAATTTAATTAATTTACCATACTACTTTTGAAAATAATATGATTTTAAATTATAGATTTGACTGGAATAACAAAGTTAATTCTTAATTTGATTACATAATACAACTAAATAAAAAATCCCAAAGGATATTAAGATTTGTATCATGTTGGAAACTGAAGGAATTGTAACGTTCAACCAAATGGAAATATAAAACTAATAAAATTGAAAAATATTATAAATAAGTGTTTTTTCCTTTCATCCATTCCTACATTTTTTTCTAATATTTTTAGTTCTACGATGAAGCTATAACGACACTAATGTAAAACATTATGAAGAAAAGATGCAATGTTCAACCAAACATAAATATAAAACTAACAAAATTGAAAAAAACTTTTTTTTTCATCCATTAGTACCCTAATATTTATTTTCCTATTTTTAATTCTAAGATGAAGATATACAGATAATTCTATATTATATCAATTTAAATTAGTATAGATTATTAATTTTGTTCTCTTTTAATTTGTAGATAAGAATGAACTGAAATTAAATTTTAAATTATAGATTCGAGTAGAATGAAAATTTTAATTCTTAATTTTCAAAATAAACAATATTAAGATTTGTCTCCTATTGCAAAACCTAAGAAAATGTAAAGTTCAACCAGACATAAATATAAAACTAATAAAAAATTTCGTATTTGTTTTGGAGTATATTGGCCAAGTATAGGACTTTTCTTTTTGAATAATTGAATGTCAAAGAACATTGACTGCATATATGATAACTATATAGCTAGGAAACATGAATGTTCGGCAAATCGGTCCTGTATCCATTTTGGATTATATGGGGGCGCACTAGAATCAAAAAATTATTTATTTGATTACATAATACAAAAGAAGTTATGAAACAATGCGAAGATTTGTTTCCTTTTGAAAACCGAAGAAATTGCAACGTTCAACAAACAAACATATAAAATAATAAAATTGAAAAATGTCCACCCAAATAGAAATATAAAAATAATAAAATTGAAAAATATCATAAATAAGCTTTTTTTTTCCCCTTTCATCTATTCGTTCTTAATAAATCTTTTTTCTATTTTTGATTCCAAAATGAAGATATAAAGATAATTTTAGATTACATCAATTTAATACAATAAATGATGTTTATCAAGAAGTATAACTCCCACAAAACTAATCACATATGAGGTACTTGACATACTTATATCTATTAAGTGATGTAATTAAACATCTTCGTAATTATTGTCACTACTTTTGCTTTCATATAACCTTTTTATCTTTTTTCTTATTTCTTGCATAACAATGTATGTTGCTAGTGACTGTCAAGCCTTTATATAGGTAAGAAAGAGTTATCAGTCGAGTCATGTTCATGAAGATGTTGCTCGAAAATGCTGACAAATAATATTTCATTATAATAATTTTGTCGAGTGAGTGATTTCCTATAGTGGAAGTGGATATTTCTGTTCATTAAGTTTTGTTGGATGCTTTCTTTGTTAAATAAAATGATATCAACATTTCTAACATAAAAAAATATCTTACCATGAAAAATACTAATTTTTTAAAATAAGTTTGGTTTTATGATATGTTTGCTACATAAAATAGTTTGAACAATTACAAAACACGTTGCACACGCATCGTGTGTGCCATGAAATTAGTGTATATATATATATATATATATATATATATATATATATATATATATATATATATATATATATATATATATATATATATATATATATATATATATATATTTTTTTTTTTTTTTATATATATATATATATATATATATATATATATATATATATATATATATTAAAATATATATATATATATATATATATATATATATATATATATATATATATATATATTTTTTTTTTTATATATATATATATATTTTAATATATATATATATATATATATATATATATATATATATATATATATATATATATATATATATATATATATATATATATATATATATATATATATTTTAATATATATTTAATATATATATATATATATATATATATATATATATATATATATATATATATATATATATATATATATATATACAGAGATCTTCTCCTACGGGAACAACTTACGAGACAAATTTACGGGATGAGAAAATACACGTATGGTTCTCTTCTAAATCTCTTTCTCCTTAAAAAAAAAATTAAATCTCTCATTTAAAAAATATACCTATCTCTATCTTAAAGATAAGTCTATTTATTATTTAAATAGTGAGAGATTTATTTAATAAATTAAAAAAATAGAGATAGATAAGTTAATTTTATCTATTTTTAAATAGAGATAGATTTAAAATAAATAAATAAATAAATATACCTTTAAAAATTATATTTAGAAATATTAATTTTAATGTTAATTTTAATATTATTTCTTATGTTAATTTTTTCGGTTAATGTTATTGTTGATATTAATTTTAATTTTAAATTAATCTCAATTTTAATGTTAATTTAGTTGATAATTTTAATCTTAATTTTAATTTGAAGATTAATTTTTTTTCTAAAATTAAAATTAAAAATTAATATTAAAACTAAAATTAACACTAAATTAAAATTGATATTAATAATAACATTAAAATTAATTTTAACATTAACATTAACATTAACATCAACATTAAAAATTTAATAGTAAAGATAAAGATAAAGATAAAGATAAAGATTTAGATTTAGATTTAAATTTAGATCAAGATTAAGATTAAATTTAACATTAACATTAACATTAACATTAACGTTAACATTAAATTTAACATTAAAATTTAAATTAATGTTAAAATTAAAATTAATAGTATAAGGTATTTTTGTTTGTAAAGATAGATAGTTTTTTAAAATTACTATTGTTTGCCATTAAATATCAAGAACAAAAATTACAAAGGAATTGAACTTGATTGCAAACTCGCTTGTACAAAAGAAAGCCTAGAAAGAAACCCTAGGAAACAATCTAAGTACAATTGTTTAGTTTTTGAATCTGGGGGTGACGATAGAGGCTCGGGAAAGTGTAGTAACTCTGCCTTACTCCTTGGACTATCGGACACAGTCTTTGCTCTCGAAGAAATTTGCCAGCCTTTGATTGACAACCTTTATCATGGGTGTGGTACCCTGCTATTTATAGTGATCCCTGCAATGGCAGATTTTGGGCCGCATAAAGGGCCACGTGGCCACCTGTCTGTCACAGCACACAAAGACTCGATCTTGGACTGCCAGTTGGTGGGGGTTGCTGAGATTTTGTTGTAACGAATCTGGGTGGTTGAGACTTGGTCAAATTGCCATGTGTCCCCCCGTAACAGAGTAAAATCAATCTTCTGCGGCCCGGATCAACTTGGCCGCATGCGGTACCAAGTGTCTTTCTTCTGCGGCCTGGATCGACTTGGTCGCATGAAATCTCAAGAGCCTTCCTTCTGCGGCTCGAATTATTTTGGCCGCATGAGGTCTCAAGAGTCTTCCTTCTGTGGCTCAAATTAGCTTGGCCGCATGAGGTCTTCAAGAGACTTCCTTCTGCAGCTCGGATCATCTTGGCCGCATGAAGTCTTAAGAGTCTTCCTCCTACGGCTCAAGTCCACTTGGCCGCATGGGGTCTCCAAGAGCTTTGCTTTTGTGGCTCGATTTTACTTGGCTGCATGGGTTCTTCGAGAGCCTTGCTTCTGCGGCTCGAGTCTACTTAGCCGTATGGGGTCTCCAGGAGCATTCCTTCTGCGGCTTGGTTTTACTTGGCCGTATGGGATCTCCAGAAGCCTTGCTTCTGCGGCTCGAGTACACTTAGCCGTATGGGGTGATGATCCGCATAAACAGAGACTGCCTTGGTGGTGGAGCCACTATCTTGTGGCACCAGTAGTTGATGGCGGCTTGGGTGCAGTGATGTCCTGGAAAGCTCCTCACACATCAAGGTTGCTTCTCTCTCCTTGTGTTTGTGAATGACCACATCTCTCAAGTCGAGAGCAGATTGATCTACCTTTGCTTCCATTTTGTGGGCCCGGGTATCCCGAGTGCCCGGGTGCGTAGGTATCATATTTGCTCCCTGATCTGAGGCTAGTAAAAGCACTTGCTCTCGATCGTTGTAGGAAGACTTTTGGGACCATCATGTTTGCTCCCTGGTATGAGGCCAGTAAAGCACTTCTCTTGATCATTGTAGGGAGACTTTTGGGACTATCATATTTTCTCCCTGATCTGAGGCTAGTAAAGTACTGCTCTAGATCATTATAGGAAGACTTTTGGGACCTGCCCTGTCTGTTTGCTGCAGAGAGCTGGATACGGGAGGTTCTGTACAACTTTCCATCAGGGACCCATGTAATAGTTAACGGTACCTGCTGACGGTCAGCAGATTGGACAGTTGACTGGGCTTGTTGAGCCCGCACTGCCCTAGACTTCTTTGACTTAGCACCCAAAGGTGCGTAGTATGAAGAGTCCAAGTTGGAAGGAGGGAAGGGAAGTTGGTGCCCTTTACAAAGGAGGGAAGGGGGCTCTATATATAGAATGGAGTGAGTGCTTTCTTCTTCTCCTTTCCGATGTGGGACTAAAAGCAATATCCTTTTTTCCATGCTTCTACAAGACCCCCTTCAAAGTTTTCAAATTACAAATTTGGAATACTTTGAATAAGAAGCATGGAAAGTAGAGCTGTTTAGGTGTGGCAATCCTATCAGAGGTAGCATGGACGTGATAGGTTTGGGTACTTCCGCTGGAGATTTTATGTGGACTTATCATCCTTGGCGTACCTTGGTTTTAGGTGCAGATAATAAGTTGAGAGAGGGAACCAACATATTTACTCAGAGGTGATATAGACGTGGTAAATATGAGGTTGATGGTAGAGCTTTCCTACTCAAAGGTGATGTGGACATGGTAGGAGTAAACTCGGTGAGGATATACAGAACAACTCAGTGGTGATATGGACATAGAAGTTCTATGATTGATGCACCACAACGCAGGGATTATTGCACGGGGTATTTACTCAGAGGTAAGGTGGATGTGGTAAACATTTGTTTTTAGCATCATCTACTTTGTAAGGGGTAGGAAAACAACTCAGAGGTAATTTGGACATGGTTATTCTACTACTGGAGAGTGAATGCAATGGACCAACTGGGTTCCAGAAGCATATGATTGTGAGAGAAGGGGTGCTTGTACTAGAGGACCTAATACAACATTTGTGATTGGAGAGGACATCCCACTTGGGGGACTTTTCATGGACCTATTACCCTTTTGTGCATCTGTGATGCGAGTAAATAGATTCGAAATAATTTTCAGTGGACCTATTACCTTTTTGCGCATTGGTGGTGCGGGTAATAGATTTGAATGATTTTTTTGTGGACCTATTACCCTTTTACGCATCGGTAGTGCGAGTAATAGATTTGAACGATTTTTTGTGGACCAATTACCCTTTTGCGCACCGGTAGTACGAGTAATAGATTTTGAAACAAAACCTAACAGAGGTAATGTGAACGTGATAGGTTCTGTGGCCTTAACACCATGGCTTTATCCCAGATTGGGTACATGTGTTAAGTTAGGAGATTATCTATATCAGAGGTAATATGGACGTGATAAAGATAGAATCTATGGGGGCATAGAACGACTCAGAGGTAATATGGACGTGAAGGGTTCTATAAATGACAACTGTGGAGGATTGTCATGGAAAGGGTGCTTTACTCAGAGGTAATATGGACATGGCAAGCATCCTTCTACTAGAATAATAGTTCAGAGATAATATGGACATGACTATATTCTAGGGAGTTATGACAACTTTGGGGTTATCGTAACGGGGGTGACTACTCAGAGGTAATATGGACATGGTAGACACGGTTATAGAAGGACATTTCAGAGGTGATATGGACGTGAAATGTTTTCTATGTGGTCATGATGACACAGAGTCTTCACGGGAGATGCAACTACTTAGAGGTGATATGGACATGGTAGATGCACAACAGGATGTAAGAAAGCAATCCAGAGGTAATATGGTCGTGGGGGGCTTTACTTACTGAGATTTAGTATAGGAGGGTTGAACAAGTTTTTACCAGGATCTGGGAGCACGTATGAGGGCGCTGGAGCTCCTGTTGGCATTGCTGATGAAATAGGTTTCGGGGAAGTTGCATCCCCTAAGTTGCTCTGGACGACATCGTCCTCGGTGGGAGGCTCTCGCTGTTCAAACCGCCATTCCCACTGAGAGCCAGGTGTTGAGCTCAAGGCTCTTCTTTGAAGAAATTGAGTGCCTGGTCTTCTTCCTCTGCGGGATCATTTGTGGAAACCATGTTGACGGATAGTACCTTCTGTAGGTCCCGGTTATTGGTGGTGCCGCCACTATTATTTGTTATTGGAGGAGGTACTAGGACGTTTGCCCTTGTCCTCTCCATTCGGGATGTGTAATCCCAGCTGGCGAGCCTTCTTTAACTTCGCCTCCACATTGATGGCGCTTATGATGAAGGTCGTCCAATCCCTAGACTGATCTTTGCCCATCTAGAGGCTGATTGCGGGGAGCAACTTCTTCTGGCAGATTTCAATCAAGGAGCTTTCGAGATGGCCTTGTGGCAATCTCATCGCGGTTTGGTGAAACCGCTTGATATAGTTTCTCGTTAACTCCCTCTCTCCTTGAACAACGTCCATGAGAAACGACATTGTCACATCATATCCCACTCACTACAATAAAAAATCCTTTTAATGACGGCTAAAAATGTCATTAATGACGAACCATTACGCTTTTTTTTTTCACAGCAACCGTTATGAAAACGGGTGTTATAAATATTTTTTAAAAGCATTATAAAAAAAACCGTCATGAATAGTTTCTATAAAAGCGTTATGAATAGTTAATATATAGTGCACAATTCAGGACATTTTGAAAGCGTTATGAATATATAATCTTTATAAGCTCAATGAAGAACACTTATAACACTCAATATTACTGAACTCATCACATTTATACCGCTTAATACTGCACATTATATATTACTTTCCAAAAACATCTCAATTCAATTTTAAAACAACCACTTTGAACTATATTCACAAGAAAATATCGAAATGTTATATCACCATCTTCATTACATTATCTCAAAATAGGGTATCTAAATACATATATTTACAACTACTACTTAAATGGATCCTCAAAACAAGTAATTACTTTGGCTTCAACTTGAGCACATCAAAACTGTCAACATCACGTGTAGCAAATCCCTGAAAAAGATAAAAACACGGTTCAATATACTTTGTAATATTGCTCATATACCAAAATATAAACTGAGGAACTGGCATTACCTTTCTAAATCAATCCCTTCCAATTTCAAGTTAGGTGTAAAATTCAACATGAGACGAGATGGCAATCAAATAAGCAACATGATTCAGGATAACTGAAATCAATGTTCTAAAAGTCATGCTAAATCTTGAAGGATTTTTGACTTCCAATATGGACCATTCCTAAAGTGATTGCCCAGCCTCACCTTTCATTTACTATGTATGCTTACTACATATGAAATAAATTTCCAGACTCACCTTTTATTTACTATATATGCTTTTGCTTCCTTTAAATAATATTATTTTCTCATCCAGGCTCACCCTCATGTCCAGATTGGATCGTAAGGGAAAATGAATTCGAACTCTAGCATATATGAATTTGGACTAGCCCAGGTTAGTTGCAACCTCAGTTGCCCAGCATTTCAAGGAATGAAACTTTCTAAAAGAAAAATCCTAACATCCAATATGTATATAATCCAAATAGACGGCAAGGGAAAGTGTATGATATATTACAATGTTGCAGTTAATTGAATTAATAAAACCAAACTCGTAAATATAAAACAAAGAGTTAAATCAAGGCAGAAATTTCACATGGTTAAAATCCGAAGCCATACACGACTCCGCCGATTGTTAACTACATTAAAAGTAGATAAAATACTTCAAAGAAATAAAAGACTTGAATGCTCAAAAATAGTAACTGCTTATCAACTACATGATGCCTTAATTTTTTGGAGACAGCATTGAAAATAAGAAGCAGGCTGTCACAGAGACTTGAGTATTTAACCAATGCAATGAGATACATTATCATGGGTCTAGACAAGATAAGTATCACTCTTGTCTAAGAAAGAAGGGATATGAAGGATTCTTGATCAATGGTATATAAAAAGAAAGCAACCAGAAAGTTGATCTAATGCTTGCTACTAGAACAAAATTGTATCCAATTTGAGTAAAATAGTTCATCACTAAGACTTATAGAATGAAGATGAGTACCTGAATACAAAAGCGAACAGTATAAATCCCCTCGTCATTGTACTCTGGTGTGATTATTACTTCTGATATTCGAGAAACATCAGTTAGGACAGCAACAGCACTCAAAAACCAGCAGTCACCTTGTCGACCCTGCAGGCATCAACCATTTTAAAGCTATTCAGTAAATTGTAATACCATGGTTTATCCTATCGCTTTCATGACTATATTTAATCAAGGAAGACTAAAATACAGATTAAAATAAAAAAAAGTTCACCAGACCTGGCAACATCGGATGAATTTAAAAAACCAGAGAATAAGCAGGGACGAGCACTTATTGAACTCTCTTTAACTATATCAGTGGGTCTCATCCATTGTAAAACAACCTGATAGGGTGAAATAATATTAAAACCAGACAGAAGATGCTAGTAACAAGAATCACCATGATACAATACAACTACAGCAACTTGCCTACAATTTAGGAGGAGGGTTTCTTGGATCGACATACAGAGAACGATCATTTGGAGGAAATTCTTGATCAGTGAAACATGTTTCTCTTTTGGCGCAGAGAGCTTCCTTCACAGCTGTTTCAATGGACAACATCCGTTGGTTAATTTCCTCTTGAGTTTCGAACCTAGGCTTCATCGATTTTCTGATATAATAACATTCGGAAGGCAGACGAGCAGCCGGGCGCACGAGTGCCAGAGCTCCGAGTTCGAGCTCCTCTTCTCCCCTTCCCTAATTTTTATAATAACATTCACTAAAGTAAGCTTAAACAAGCAAATATACAATGATTTGGAAAACACCAGTTTGCAATATGAAACTTGGTAAGTCTCCGAGTTTTCAGAAATGGAATTTCTATTTCCACACAATACTACCTAACACTAGTAAATTACTCGCCCCTACGTACCTATGTTGTTGCTCTCCCCCCCATACAGGGTCGGATGCGCCAGCTCTCCCCATCATATGGAAATAGATAGAATCGTCAAAATCGATAAAAGAACAAGTCACTACAAAAAAAATGCCAAACAACCATACAAGCACCGGGTCCAACTAATGAGGAAGTGGATCGACTTGTTTAAAATTATCGATTTCAATTTAAACCAAACTTAATTGGAAGAGTCCAACTACAGAAACTCAAAATAAGAACTTGCAATCTGGATGTGACACGTGTATTTCACTAACATTGAAAGTGTACTTATTTTTCTACTTAGTCCCTTGGAAAAAAAATCAAAGGATGAGATGCATGTAATCCAACGACTTACATGGCCGAGTTTTTATAAATCAAAGGACTTTTGTAATTGAAATCCTCCGAAAAAGGTCATAATGATGAGGACGGAATATAGAAAATGACGTAACCTAGAAATATAAGTACGATAATTCATTTATAGCAATTTGAAGAAGTGAACACAATAATCAACAGCTCTAGATTACCACAAATGCATAATCAAATTTAAATAGCTACAGAGTGATTCGATTAGTGCATGCAACCTTGGATGTGGAGAACCCTTGATCGGCTTCTGGCCGTACTTCCTCCACGAGTACTCGTCCGGGGGGATATCGGCAAGCTTGTTGCTGATAGCAGGCACCTTAATCGACCTCTTCGCTCTGAGCTTCCTATAAACGAAACAAATGAACGCACACACCGGAATTTAATTTCCCAAACACTAATGTACCACTAAAAATAGAGAAATTTGGAAAAGGATCGAACCTCCTCTTGGAGCAATGGCACCTGCCGTTGCTTGCGCACTTTTCGTCCTCGCCCCTGTCCGTGCACCTGCGCTTCGGGGGCGCGTGGAGGCCGACCGGGTCGGAGGACGGCTGCGGCCCGCCTTAATTTTTTGTTTAAGTTGCGAAAACAAGAAGATTAGGGTTTCCACAAATGAAAACGACTCGCATTATAAAAAACACAGCAAAAACGAGATATTGGGGTAAAATTTAAAAATTTTGAGGCTGAAAGAAGCTCAGGAGAGCTAGAAAAAGCTCTCGTCGCTGCTCAAAATTGCCATGGGAGGAGCTCTCGAAGAAGGAGGAAAATTTCATCGTGGAGCTTGCTGGTAGCGGATTCGGGTCGGGGAGTCGAGGCTCCGAAGAGCACGCACTTGGCGTAGCGGACGAGCCCGACGGAGGCAACCATCACGGGGAGCCACTTCTCGGAGACCCCGTCATCGATCTCCCTCTCCAGGCTGTCGATCTCGCCAGGGAGGTTATCGAAGAGGGTGGAGAGGTCGGAGAGGAGGCCGTGGAGGTTGGCACAGAGGGCTCTAGAGCAGAGAAGAAGGCGGACGTGGCTACGGGCCGAGAATGGGACCTAGGTTAGGGTTTGTGGGAGGGGGTTGGGGGCTTAGGGCTTAGAATGGGACCTGGGTTAGGGTTTGTGGGGGATTGAAAGAAGGAGGAGGAGAAGATTAGGGTTTGGTGAGAGGAGGGAAGAGGAGGAGAAGGGGAGTGGAGCTGAGAGGAAAGGAGAAGGGATTTGGAGAGGGAATGAGAAAGGGGCGGGGGCTTGAGCCTCAAAATATCGCAGGGGTGGAAAAGATTTTACAGAAAACTTATTACAAGTTTGCCACCGCTCTAAAATATTACGTTTTGTTTTATAAACGTTATAAAAAGTCCATAATTAGCCCAAACCGTCATAAAAAAAGGCATTTCGAACTTTGATAACGCTTATGTATCAGGCGTCATCAATACGTCTTGTCGAGCGTTATTAATAGGCCTTTTTGTTGTAGTGACTTCGTAGAATCTTTTCAGGAATATGTGCTTAAAGCCGTCAAAGGAATGGATACAGTTGTCCAGAAGGTTGCGGTACTAGTTGAACACGATTCCCTCCAATGCTCTGATGAATAATCGTGTGAGAATGGCGTCGCTATGCGACAAATGGTCTGTTGTGACCTCAAAATATGTCATATACCGGCTGGCAGAGGTCTTTCCGTCATACGAATCGATATGAAACGATTTGTACCATGGCGGAAAAGGAATATCTCTCCACGCAATGAGATACGGCTGCCGTATTCTGAGGTCCCGGGAGGAGTCTCGAGCATTGAACATTGCTCGAAGCTCCTGGACTTTCCTTCTTGCCTCCCTGGCTTCGTCTGCAGCTGAAGGAGCAGATGCTCCAAGAGGATTGTCACCCAAAGGAGGAGCGGTCGTATTGGAGTCCGTGTTGACTGTGGGTCCCAAGCTTGTTTGTCCAAGCGTCCTTGCTAGTTGAGTCGGCAAGGCAGCTTTGATTCGTCTACTGACTTGACCAAGGACAGGAGCATGGCTTCAAGTACTTCTTGACGTTGTCGATCAATAGGCCCTTCATGATCATCGCCGGCCATAAAGACTGTCCGTACGTGGGTAGACGTGGAAGGGACCATAGAAGAGGTACTCTCCGTGGCGTACCATCGTACCGAGAAATCGTCGAGGAATGTCGAAATGTCTTCCTCCTCGAACTCAGAAGGGGTGCCACCCCCTGCGCAGGAAGCTGCATCGTCTTGGCAAAGGCGGTCATTCTCGGGGACGTCCAAGTCTGTTGCATAATTTTAGTGGATCGCTACCCCCTATGTATGCTCTTGGAACACCTGTTTGCAAAAAAAACAAAAAGTTTATTCCAAACTTGAATAAAATTGTACAAAGTACAATGAATTCTGGGAAAGTACAACTTTAGGAATCTGATCAGAAGACGATCGCTTAATCCCTTGGACTATGTGAACTTGAAGACTACGGCCTCTGAAGAATGCAACAACACTTTTGTAAGAACTCTTGATTTCTGGTCTGATAATGATTGGAAACTCTATTTATAGAGTTCTGGAAAAAAACTGTTTTAGCAGTTATTCTGATGTGCGCGAGATCGAACTGTGCGGCTTTGGGTTACGCCAACCTCAGGTTGCGCCAACTTCCATTCAATTACTCGAACGTGTACTAACTGTATTTAGACGCGTGGCATCATATGATTGAGATGCGCATGGTCGTGTACAGAGTAGTGGACACGTTTTGATAGATTAGTGGCATGTACGCCACGTCATCCTGCTTTAGAATGTTAGTTGCTTCAACTTTGTTAGGTTGCGCGAGCTTCAGTCAATGAGTCAAACTGCGCTTGATCAGGTTGCCTAGCATGTTACATGTCAGTCTGTGAGGAAAGTTTGATCAGGTTGCGCTTAGGCGCAACTTACAGAGCGCGATGAACAGCTGTCATAAATGACAGCAAATCGTCTCGAACGCCACACTTTATGGGATTCGAAAAGATTTCTTCGTTTAACATGTTGTCAGTTGTCAGTGCTGTCAGATAATAATGATAATTACTGTCAGACGCCAAGTAGATTTAGACGCAATATGATTAAGCGCAATCTGATATGTGGCGCAACTTGAGCAGTGGCGCAACTTGATTTCTGGACTTCACAACAGTGGCAAAACTTGATTTTATGGGCGCAACTTGATTTCTGAGTAGTACAAATATGGCGCAACTTGATTTTTAGGCTCTACAAAATCCCCTTCAAAGTTTTCGAATTTTGAAATGTCACAAAACTTCAAAATACTTTGAATTGTGTCAATTACTGAGTCGAGTTGCGCCTATCTCGCACAGTTTGTTGTGAGCTGTTACGATATTTTATGTGCAGCTTGGGATGACTGTTAGGATTCTATTTAGGCTATAAATAACCCCCATTTAGCCAACTTTAAACTTTAACCCTTGTTTTAATTTTTTGAGAGAATTCTTTGAGAATCCTTTGAGCTTCCTCGATCTTCCCTTCGATCATCTTTTCAACGTAATAGCACCCAAGAAGACCGCCGCCGATAAAGGGAAGGGTGTTGCTGAACCCTCGACCCGTACTCTGCCAACCCGTGTGCCGCAGTATGCGCCTCCCTCTTTGCGACGAGAAACGGCTAACCCTGCTTTGGAAGGTGACCGAGAATGAACGACTTTGAACATGGTTGCCGTCTCTCTTGGTTTTCAATTTTTATGACTTGTGCCCCTCTTCTTAGAGTGTTTGGCGCATCACAGACTTTGCGCCACCCCTTATTAGGGTGTGGTTGCTTTTTTGAGCACTGTTCGTTCTTACGAACTGTGTTGCGCATGCTGTCGCACAACTTAGTTGTTGCGCAACCAAGGATATCATGCAACCAAGTTGTTGCGCAACCAAGTATGTCATGCAACCCGGGATGTCGCATAAATTAATTATCGTGCAACCTAGGATGTCGCACAACCTAGTCGTCGCTCATCATAAGGATAGCGCAACCTAGCTCTTTGTACTTATGACTGTTGTGCACTCTTGTTGTTTTTTGTACATTTTTCCAGCATAAATCTAACTTCTATTTATCTATTTCTTTGCAGTTGACCTCAGGGAAGATCCTCATGCTGATAGATTCGCTTCAGCCTTTGTCCCAGAGTATAAAGAGAACATATCACATGTTTCATTTTCTCAGTATGACAGCCCTGAAGCGCGAAAGACTATTCTTGTAGCCCAAGAAAGCCATACTCTACCGAGTTTAATGAACGGAGAACCCCTAGAGAGTGTTGATGGTATGGTCCATAAGAAGCCTGCTTTCTTATTTGGGGATGACATCAAGAAGACTTCCCAGCCTAAGGCAAAGAAAAAGGATAGAATATTCCAATATGGAGACAGAATCATGTACCTCACAGAAATATCAAGGTATATGGCTTTGTCTTAATATGAATTCGTAAGCTACCCCCGAAGAATGTCATGGGACTTGACTCCAATCCAACAGGCCAGAGTCGAAAAAATTTGTTATAGAATAGGTCCACAACACAAAGACACCTTTTACAGTACTTCTGAGAAATGTAGCACTCATTTGAGAGATTTAAGACCAAGTTGTATTCCTCCCGAGAATTCATCTCTACTCCTTCCAGTTAGGGTACCCATCTTTGCAAATACATTCTCGAAGGCTGAAAGAAGATATCCAGATCGCGCCATACGTATGACAGGTCTGGTTAACCTAGATATGAAACGCTGGAGCAGCTTAACCATATAGATCTTGGATCATTTCAAGGACAAACTTCTCGAACTATAACTTTATGATGCCATCTGGACCACAGTCTACGGCATTCGCCAGAATGCTCATATGTTTCTGGCCTTAGTAGAGAGATACAACGATATGACTGGAACTTTCATGACCCCCCATGGAGAAATGGGATTTGAACTACATGAGATGAGATTTCTCTCTCATCTTCCAATGGGTAATAACCCATATAAAGAATACGTGCTTACCAATGAAGAATTGGATACTATGTCAGAAGACAATCCTCAGATGATCGCTGTCTTTCAAGAACTGTTGTGTCATTACAAGATCTGCTCCCTCTACTATAAAAGTGCTACTGCAGGTACTTGTTATATCACCAAATAGATGTCGTGCCTCTTTCTGGGCCATATATGGGAGGATAAGCCACTTGAGAGCCAAGCTTGTGATCCTCATTTCTTTGAGTCTCTCAGTCACAACGACGTGCAAAATTTGATAGAGAAACACAAACATGAAGATATCGGACTAGATGAGGACTGGCATCCGTTTAAGGCTGGTGCCACTATCGAAAGTTATCTCAGACAGGGTTGTAGACCCATGTCTAAAGAGGCCCAGCTAGCAGGTTTTCTTTCTTTATGGCTGCGATGCTTCATAGTCCCAGGAGCCAGTGCAGTTGATAGGTTCCATCGAGGCGTTATGTTTGCTGCAGTACGTCTCGTCTTTGGGTATAAGATGGATCTTCTATCAGCAATGACCTGTCGTTTAAATGCAGGATTGCGTTCTTTTGTGCATGCCATGCTTCATGATAAGACGACGAGGCAAGATTTTCCTCGTACTGAGATGCCTTACACATATTTATTCGGATGGTTATTGCTTCGCCATCCATGTCTGATGAATCCCGATATGGGAACTGTCGGTGGAGATTTCATCCGACGTTACTCCGACGCTCGTTGGAATTACACTGCTATTTCGGAATACAGGTTTGCATTGAATCATAGATCTGTATGGATATTTCATTGTGTGTTCTAGAGACTCTCAGGAAGGAGGAGCTTTATGGCAAGCTCTCGAAGTGTGAGTTCTTCCTAGACCAAGTTGATTTCCTGGGTCATGTTGTGACTGGAGATGGGATCTCAGTTGACCCGAAGAAGATCACGGCAGTTGAGGCGTGGGCAGCACCGACTTCAGTTGCGGAGATCAGGATCTTTCTGGGATTGGCAGGCTATTACAGGAGGTTCGCTCAGGATTTGTCCAGGGTTGCAGAGACATTGACTAGGCTGACCCGGAAGGACGCAGAGTATATCTGGTCAGAGGAGTGTCAGGTCACTTTTGATGAGTTGAAGAAGCGGTTGACGACAGCTTTGATTCTGACATTGCCATCAGGATCAGGCGGGTTCACTATCTACAGTGACGCCTCACGGAAGGGTATGGGTTGTGTCTTGCTGTAGCATGGGAAGGTAATTGCCTATGCTTCTAGGCAGTTACGTCCGCATGAGAAGAACTACCCTACCCACGACTTAGAGTTGGCGGTAGTTATTTTTGCCTTGAAGTTGTGGAAACGCTATCTATACGTAGAGCGTGTGAAGATCTTCACAGACCACAAGAGTTTGAAGTATCTGTTTACACAGAAGGAGCTCAACATGAGGTAGCACAGATGGTTGGAGTTGATAAAGGACTTCGACATTGCACTGCAGTATCATCCAGGAAAGGCTAACGTGGTTGCCGATGCTTTGAGCAGATATTCGACAGCCATGTTTTTGACGGCAGATCGTCACTTGCTAGCAGATTTGGAGAGCCTGGGGATCGAGCTGCTAGTGCCAGGAGTGGAGATGCAGATGTGGGGTCTACAGATTCGGTCGGACTTGATTGAAAGGATCAAGTCGACTCAGTTCGACGATATTGCTCTACGGTGCATCCGAAAGCAGGCTCGAGCAGGATTGGTGGATGACGAGTTCACCATTGCAGAGGATGGCGCATTGAGGCACGGTTCCAGACTGTGTGTGCCCAGTAAAGAGCTTCGGGAGCAGGTTATGCAGGAGGCCCACCGATCTCAATACTATATGCATCCAGGTGCAAACAAGATGTATAGAGATCTGAAGGAGCATGTATGGTGGTGTGGGATGAAGCGGGAGGTAGCACGCTTCGTCGTTAGATGCTTGGTCTGCCAGCAGGTGAAGGCAGAGAGGCAGAGGCCGGGAGGTTTGTTGCAGCCGTTGCCCATTCCGGAGTGGAAGTGGGAACATATCATGATGGACTTTGTTTCGAGATTATCGTGTACATCAGGAGGAAAAGACGCGATTTGGGTCATCGTAGACAGGTTGACCAAATCAGCTCACTTTTTACCATTTAAAGTGGGTACATCTATGGAGAGGCTAGCAGAGATGTACATGCGACAGATCGTCAGGATTCATGGAGTTCCGGTGAGCATTGTCTCAGATCGGGATAGTCGCTTTACTTTCTATTTTTAGCGGAGTTTGCAGACTAGTTTGGGCACTCAGCTCAAGTTTAGTATTGTATACCACCCTCAGACGGACGGACAGTTAGAGAGGACTATTCAGACACTCGAGGACATGCTGCGGACTTGTGTCTTGGATTTCGGAGGATCCTGGGAGGATCACCTGTACTTAGTGGAGTTTGCATACAACAACAGTTTTCAGGCCTGTATTAAGATGTCACCGTTCGAGGCACTGTACGGGCGTAGATGTCGTACACCCTTGTCTTGGGATGACGTCGGAGAATGAGCTTTAGTGGGACCTGAGATGGTTGTGGATGCGGCCGAGAAGTTGAAGCTCATCAGAGATCGACTTCACGTGGCGCAGGACAGACATCGGCATTGGGCCAATAGCCACCGTAGACCATTGGAGTTCGAGGTACAGCTTAGAGATAGGATTAGAAGTAGGATTATTTGTTTTGTGACTTTATTGATCATGTTTGATTATTATAGTTAATTTGAGACCTTGTTTGTAATTAGATTGGAGATCTGGTTTTTCTGAGGCTACCTCCGACACGTGGTACCATATATTTTGGTGGAGGTGGAAAGATTAGCCCGCGCTTTATCGAACCTTTCGTTATCAGCGGGAGAGTCGGTGACGCGGCTTACAGGCTAGATTTGCCACATGCATTAGTGGGAGTCCACAACGTATTTCATGTGTCACAGTTGAGACGGTACGTGGCAGACCCTAGCCATGTACTCGATCATTCGGAGATCGAGGTAGGACCTACTCTTAGCTATCCAGAGCAGCCTGTGGAGATTCTGGATCGACGAGATAAGGTACTGAGGAACCAGACGATACCCTTGGTCCGCGTCGCATGGAGGCATCATTCTCCAAGAGAGTCTACCTGGGAGCGGGAGGATGAGATGCGCGAGCGATACCCTTATCTTTTTGGACCTTGAGGTATGATTTTCTATCCTTCTCATCAGTTTAGTTTCGCCTTCAATTTCGAGGACGAAATTCTTTTAAGGAGGTAGACTTGTCAGTACCACATTTTTGGCTTGAGAGTATTTTGGTCATTATGATTTTTTGGTGATTTTGAAATTTTATTAATTAAATATGTGCTAATTGTTAGGTTGAGACTTGACCTAGAATCTTTGCCTAATCTAGATTAGCCTTGAGCTTAGAGACTTGATTAGGATAACCTAGTAATGACAAGATTAACAATATCTAGATATTTCATAGTAGGATATTTACCCCTTAGGATATTTGTGAAAAAGAAAGCCTTAGGACTATTGAACCAATAGAAAGGCTTAGAATTGGGTGGACAAGCCCTAGCCACTCATCTATATGTAAAATCTAACATAAATTCATCTAATGACTAGCCATCAAGTGCCCCCCCTCCTATAAAAAATCCTTAAGAAAACCCTTGCCTCTTTTTACCTCTACAAAGAACCCTAATTGTTCTTCCCCAAATTCGTTCCCCTAATATCCAAATTAAGTCCAAATTGAGTCTAATCAATTGCATCATCACCCTCTACCATAGTGGAAGCTAGTAGAGGCTTGCTAGCTAGGATTTGGAGTGCTTTGGGCAATTGAAGTTCAAAGGAAAAATACTCATTTTCACCTTTGCATTGAGATTTACTCTCAATAGGTAAATACCATGAAACCTATATAAAATCAAGTTTTCTTTTCATTGATGCATGCATATAGGTATACCCTAGCTGTAGAGTTAGTTTGGTGCCAGGTAGTGTCCATTTTGTGTCCATATCGGACACGTATTAGTGTCCTTAATAGAGTGTTCGATGAAATATTTGGAAAAAACTAAATTTTGTTAATTTTAAAATCTAATTGAAAAGATTTGTAGGTTAATATGTGTATAATAATAATTGTAGGGACTGAGTCAAATTCTGGGGCTTTTTTGTGTCCAAAACGGACATGCAGACACGCGCACAGACCCCGTGCACATCCCCTGCTATCCGAGTATCACTGTGGACATGACACGCTATGTGGCGGCCTGCCACTTGGCACAGACCAAGGGGCAGTGTCTGACACATTACCCCTTGAGTCTCGAGTCGCCTCATGTCGTATTGGATACGTACTTGCACGCGCATGCGATTTACACTGTACTGTGCGGTGGCAAAATCGACCACTGACACGCACTTCGTGTCACGCGAGGACACAACGTGGACACTGTGCAGACACATGTGCACGAAGCTTGACACCTAGGCTAACTATTGGACACGTGCACGTGACACAACGTGGAGTGTGTCGTGTCCTATTGGGCTCGACACCTCAGCACGAGCCTGTACACATGCAGGATTTCTGAACCCGTGTTTTCCCTGTATTGGACACTTCGTGTCCACTCATGTGGACACAAAATAACACCCCTGACACAATTACACGTGGGTGACACCTCTGCACACGAGATATGGGTTTTTATTGGGTTTTTGGTTTTCGAATTTGGACTTTTTATGTATCAGTCATCATTTTCCAGTTTATGTTTAAATGAATGAAAGGTTGAAATGTGAATATGTTTTCTGAGAATTTATAATATAGTACATGTTCATAACCATGTTGCAACGGGGTAAATGTTAACTATGGTTAGTTTTAAACCTGGGACTAAAATGTGTAAGTTAACCTGAGTTGTTGCCAAACAGTAAACTGGGTTGGGAGTTTAACTGAGATGAATGTGTGCATATGAGTTTAAATGAAGTGTTTAACCTGAGTTTGTGCATAAAAATGATAACTGAGAATGGGTTTGTAATTAGTTAAACCTGAACAGTGAACTGAAATGGGATTTGAAATTGGAAATGAAAACTACGTTTGTTGTTTGACTGTTAATGTTATTAAAATCTGAGATGAGGGACTGTCATATGAATTATAAGGATATGTATAACTAACATTATGTTAAACTTGAAACTCAAAGTCTTCATTGAACATGTTAACCTATACACTGTTTTTCGATTTAGGTTGTATGTTAACAGTTCTAGAAAAAAAATGCAAACCAGAGATTGTGGAAATTGAAAACTGAATGATGTGGGTCTGGATCCCATTTCCCGAGATTCAATGAACCCTAACCTAAGTTAAGATACCTTGTTTCATTTCTTAATGTTGAAACCTGAAAAACCAATACTAACATGTGAATGTTTAATTCATATGCCATGTTGTTTCATTAGCCCTAACTTCAGTCCATAGCCCTGTACACACACACACACACATTCACTCTCTTAAATTCCTTTTCCTTATATATATATATATATATATATATATATATATATATATATATATATATATGTATGTATGTATGTATGTATGTATGTAAAATATATATATATATGTATGTATGTATGTATGTTCATATATATAGCTTCCCTACATATTTATATATATATTGAATATGTGAGTGATACATATATATGTAATATACACATTATGTGACTAAGTGATGTGCCTTGTTTAGTTTTGTGTTTTGTATTAGCTTGTGATTATAGGCTAAGTATCCTATATGTGATACTTGCTTATATAAACTATAGAGTTGACCTAGATTAAACTAGAGTTGACCTAGATTGGACTAGTTGACCTAATTTGACTAGAATGTTGACCAAAACTCAAGATTAATCTGTCTGTAGGTGACCAATTGACCTAGTTGACTAGAGTTTGACATAGTTGACTTTGACCCAGAGTTGACCAAGTTTGACTTTGACCCAGAGTTGACCAAGTTTGACTTTGACCCAGATTGACCTAGAAATTATGTAGATTGTATTGCAAACTTCATTTACCTTATATTAAATACATTGTGACCTGTGTTGCTCTAAATAGGACTCATCTACTCTGTCTGGACATTTACACTTACCAGATACTCAGGATATCAGGCGAGTACATTCTCTGACTGTTTCATACTTACTAGAACTTATATTCCTGCTCTAGATTACTTTACTTGATGCTGTCACGTTGGTAATACAGATTGGTACTATATGGATCTTTTCATGAGATGTTATCCCCCTCGGGAGCATCAGATACTTCATGTCATGTGTGTTTCACTTACATCATGTATATTAGATTTTCTTACATCGGAATACTCGAACAAATTTATATCAACGAGACATAACAATGTAGAATCCTCACCATAGTGTGAAGATGGATGGACGGTTTTTTTTTAACAGCCATATGAGGATCATTACCTGCTTTTAACAAATACATAAAGTGTTCTATTCAACACTAAGATCGAGATCGAGATAAATTCTAAATTAAGTAAGCTCAAATTGTTCTATCGTGTGCTAAGTGCTTCGATGCGAATACACACGACGCATAGACAAATACTACGGACACGCGGTGCTGATTGTGAAGCCAGCCATTGAAACTTGATGATCAAATTTTTCATTCACTGTCCACTCAAATTATGTCATTTTTCCGCCCAGACGTGAATTTTATTTCCAGTAATATGAATGTAGCGTGACACAACGCGACACCGACGCAAAAACTATAATCCTTCCATGGAAAATGGATGCAACCTACCTCCGCGGGCGACGATGTCGATCTCTAAATTCGCCTGGAACAAAATCCAACACAATCAGATCACAAAAACCCTAAGTTCGGAGGAAGAAATTTTTTTTAGGATTTTTCCAAGAGATTGGAGAAATTGGGGATCGATGGTTACCGATTGAGCGAGAGAGAGGG
This sequence comes from Iris pallida, assembly GCA_029216955.1. Taxonomy (NCBI): domain Eukaryota; kingdom Viridiplantae; phylum Streptophyta; class Magnoliopsida; order Asparagales; family Iridaceae; genus Iris; species Iris pallida. The sequence goes on from JANAVB010029819.1 coordinate 11,096,396, forward strand.
CGTGGTACTGCATCTGAGGGCTGCAGCCGATGTCGCCGAGGACTACCACTGCGAGCCACGCCGAGGTACGAGCCACGCCACCACCGGTGGGCACTAGCGCCGCCCAGACTGCCACCTCCGCACTGGCACTCCTCCGCCATAGCCGTCGCCACAGTACGCACTCCCGTCCTCCCATTTCCTTCCCTTTCTGTAATTTTTGATTTAGGGGTTCTCTTTCTCTTCGATTTAGGAGGTTGAAAGAAGGAGGAGAAGGAGAAGATTAGAGTTTAGAAAAATTTTAGGGTTCAGGAAGATGGAAATGAGCAAGAAACTGAACGGGCTTTGGAAAATTTTAGGGTTCAGGAAGAGGAGGGAAGAGGGGGAGGAGGGAAGCTCTAAAAAAGATCGGGTGTGAAGGGTTTTGTTGGAAGTTTATTAATTACAAGTTTGCCACCGCTCTAAACTATTAATAACGCTTTGTTTTATAAACGTTATAAAAAGTCCAGAATTAGTCCAAACCGTCATAGAAGAAAGGTATTTCGAAATTTGATAACGCTTAGGTATCAGGCGTCATCAATACGTCTTATCGAGCGTTATTAATAGGCTTTTTTGTTGTAGTGCATGTATCTCCATGCTTCACTATTCATGTATACTCTTGTGATTCATGTACTCTCATGTTCATAGAGCCCTCATGAATCAATTTCACGTGCTCTTATTTATGAGACAGTGAGATCATAAATCTTAACATAACTTGTCTGGATCCTTGTGTATTGATTGGGGATGGGGGAGTAGAAATAGTCATTTGAATAATTCCAAGTAGAGTAATCATGAATCAATTCCGTAGTGTAATCATGAATAAGTCCCATCCATTCACATGTCTATCTTGTACTCTGTCACGACCCGATACCCAAATTGTTGGGCCGGGTCGAGCCATGTCCAGCCTATGCTTGATTAAAGTGTAGTAAGCTGTTCTAAGAATAGACAATAAAGGATCTAAGCTGCTAACAGTTCTAAAATCACATTTAAATGTTCATCACAACACAACATCTATAAGCGAAGGTAAACAAGTACAGACTAGATAATACACTTCCAAAGTATCTAACTGGAGACAAAGTCCAGTATCCAAATATAAGTACAGACCAAAATCTAAGTCTCAAAACACATGAAAATATCTAAGCAAGGTTCCCCGCTGGGGCCTCTTCTGGAGCTAAGGCCAGGTCCTCAAAATCAGTGCCATAATATGTATCACATAGCATTTCTTCCTCGAAAAGTGAACCTACAACGTTATCCTGTCAGGACGGGAGCAAGTACAACCTCTACAACTAAAGTACTGTATATATATAATGAAAGAGATGTACAACAAGAAATATGGTGTGATAAGTCTATAAAACAGGAAGTACTGGAAAACATGGCCTCATGGTACAACTGGGATCACAGTATCATGGTAACATAGGGAACATGGCATATCATGGTTTAATTGGTTCTTTTTAGAAATGATAACATATAGTTTAAAAGTTTAAAACCGTAGTATGTACGTGAATCGGTCAATAGGTGAATAGGATGTACAGCGGTACATATCAAGTTTTCTGGCATGTACATACGTGCACGAACGACATCGGTGTATATCCATACACAAACGCGGGATCAGAACATACGGCAAGGTCACATATAGAATGCTACCGAGCACGGTAAATACATACGGAGAAGGGGGTCATGATCACGTACACTACTAACAGTTTTCCCTTAACCCGTTATTTAAACATGTGAATGATACGAGAACAGTAAAAATATGTGGGAGATACGAGAACGATATAAAGCATGTGAGAGATACTGGGAGCGGTATAAGCAGGGCAGGTACTGGGAGTAGTATAAAACATGTGAATACTCAGAGCAGTATAAAGTATAGTGAAACATGTACTGAGAACCAGTAAGAAGCATGCGAAGATATAAGAACTGTCCTAAACATGGCAGGTACTGAAAGTAATACAACATGTGAAGATTTAACTTTCTACCTCAAGGATCAGTATTTTAACAGGGTTAATACCTGTTCTAGCATTAAAAGACAGTAAATGAGTTTGCAGATGTACTTGCCTCGAGCAAAGCAAGAATACTAGTACGAAGATATAGATGTCCGGTGTCCTGTCAATAATGATATATAACTCAGCATCTAAGCTATGTTCAATATTACACTAGTGGTGAGACACGACTTCTAACTGGACACTAACTAAGTGGGGACCTAGCATAAAAGTCTAATATGGAGTACCAATATATCCAAACTAATTTTCTAGAGTCTTTACACTAGTGTAGGGTGAGGTCCAATACTACAATAACCCAATACAACACAGAACATTGCAAGTCGTAACTACTCAAAAAATAAATCAAACTGTATACTGAGTTCCAACAATTTTTGAGATAGACAAAAGGCTCAATTATATATAAAATAAAGTACCAAAATGATCCTTGTTAATTATAGAAATTTATACTAATTTTTCTGGAATTTATAAACCTTCATAAATATTTATTAAAAATCAGCAAACATATGTATCCTGAAAATGAGTTCTGTTTTCCCATTTTTATAAAACACCAAAAGTACTTTTTAAATGCTGGAAAAATTATAATAAATTAGCTAAATTAACATAGTATTTAAATACAATTTTTTTTAGTTTTTTACAGAAATTAAAATATATATAAAAATTCAAAAACAAAAAGTAACAATTTCTGGAAAAATAATTAATTACAAATTATGGATGATACATAAGCAAAATCTATAGATGTTGTCGGATGATAAAATAAATATCACCAACGTGTCCAGAACGGTCAAATTAGCTAGGATAGCCTACCCATAAGTCCAATTTAGACACAGAGGCAAAACGGTAATTTTGGGTCAAAATGATGTCCACTGTTGGACACACATTGCACCGAAAAATGTGTCAGAATAGGAGTCTACAAAACCTAGCAAATTATATGTCCACGAATTCAGAATGATGATACGAACCCAACGGTATGTCCGAAATAGGATTCCGATGTGCCGATCTCAAAATGACACGTTGACGTAGACATTTGGAATCCAGTTTGCACTGAAATACGTGCTGGAGCAAATGTCTTCAAAACTCAGCAAATTATTTGTCAACGAGTCCAGAATGACGATACTAACTCAACGGTATATCCGGAATTGGATTCCGATGAGCTGATCTCATAGTGACCCGTTGACTCGAAAAGTGGGACCCGCTTTGCACCGAAATGCGTGCCAGGGCCCACGTTCTCCAAATCAAGCAAACTTTATATGAAAACAAGCCAAAACGATGCCACGAGTCTATTGGTTGTGTCAGAAATTGAATCCGTAGTCCCGGGTTCAAAAATGGAATTTAACAAGTGCAAATTAAAGAATTCGGACGGCCAACTTTGGCGTCGAATTCGACCAACCAAACGTACTTATAATGAAATGAAACTTAAAGGAGGCAGAAAGATGGTTATACCAGCTGCGCACAGGAACTGGTAGTGCGCCAATCGGAGCTGCGACGGCGGAGTTACGAGCTGACGAAGTCGGCTCCACGAAACTGTCCAAAAACAGTTCAATTTAAAACGTCAACTTAGTGGCCAGTTTTGAGGTATCAAACGACGAAATTAACAGACGAAAATTGAGGGGAGTGAAGATGGATATACCGAGATTGAGACGGAGCAAAAAGTTTGTCGATCCAACGGTCGGATTGACCAAAAAATATGTACGAAGTCACTGCGACGGGACATAAATTTTGTGTTCCAAACTCGTACGCGCCGACGGGATCTCGTTCAAAACGCACGAATAGGCTATTCGGTGCGTCGGAGAAGAAGGTGGCGGCTCAGGAGGAGGTCGCCGGGGGTACGCGCGCATCAGGGGGAGGCCACGGTGGCGGTAGCGTCGTGCGGCGGCGCGGCGGTGCACGACGGCGGCCCGCGAGTGCGCGTACGTGCGCTGCTGTTCGCCGCAGCTGCTGTATGCTGCTGCTGCTGCGTTTGCAGCTGTGAGCGGGGGCGGGCTAGGCCGGGCACGACGTCCGGTGGTGGTGGCCGTGCGGTGGTGGCTCGGGTTATGGTGGTGGAGGTGTTGTTTGATGATGATGGTAATGGTGATGGTGTTAATGGTGATGATGGTGAGTAGTGGTGTAGCATTTGGGTTCCTAGAATTTATTTTTTATTTTGGAGATTTTTTTTATTTTAGTTAGAATTTAATTTTGATAATTAGGAATTGATTTGGGATCACAAGGGTGCGTACCTAATCCTATAGCTTAAGTATAGTAAAACTAGGACATATGTGGTCCCCAGGATCCCCAGACAGCCTCTAGAGTATCATTTTATTATTTTAGAATTTCTTGGATTTTTAGAAGATTTTTAGATAATTTTTATATATGGTTTCATTATTTTTTTAAGCTTCTAAGAATTGTTGTGAAGGCATCCGAGAGTATTTTTGAGGTCAAATAATTTATTTGGGCTCTAGAACCCTCAAACAATTTTCTAGAATTTTCTAAGAATTTTAAGGAATTTTTTGGGATTTATTTGGAATTTTTAGGATTTTTCCTGATTTTTATTTATTTTTCTATAATTAAAACCTATTTTCCAAACAATTACCCAGTCAGCCGAGCGGGGGGCCCACCCGTCAGCCGCTCAGGCGCGCGTGGCAGGCCCAGCCGTCAGCGCGGGTGGGAGAAGGCTTGGTCTCCGAGCCGCCCTCATAATCCTAGTCCGAGCCAAGCTTAGCTTGCAGTGACCGTTCGATACAGCTGTGGGCGCGTGGGATTCTGCCACGTGGCAGTGCCAGCCGCCTCAGCCGTTCCACCGACTTAAATATCCCTATATATAATAGTATATTTTAGGTTTCCGAAATTCCTATTTATTTTAACAGTTTTTGTGGGAGGGTTCGGGAGAGTTCTTCGACTTCGCGGAGGGTTTGCCGTTGATCCATACGTGTTTTTTGTGCGCCGTTTTTTTTGTTAGAAGCGTATTGAGGTTAGGTTTCTTAATGTATAATTTATTTTCTGGTATTTTGATCTCGAATTTCTGAATAATTATTTGAGTGTCGGTTATCCAAAAATCAACACGTCGCACGGTTTTCGAGATTTCGAGCGATTTCGAACTCCGTTTCGCGATCCTTTTGAAGTTTTGGAAAGCTGACACCGAGATCTATAACATATAATTTTTCCAGAAATTTAGAGTTCCATCTAGTATTTTATTTTGCTCATAGAAATCAGATTTGGTCAACGGTTCATCGATTTGGTCATGGTTAGCCATAATGGCGGTAACTTTTGACCAAATCATGATTTTGCGGCACGGTCGATTCCAGTGCACTCATGGTATTGAAATCTAACATTTTGCTTACTCAAACTTTGAATTCATAATGTTTGACTAGTTAGTCAACAGTATGTCTCGGTTTGCGTGCTACGAGTCCCGAATTTGGAATCGTGAATTTCCTTGGCCAAATATTTGTGTGTAGATTGTTATTTTAGAATTAAATAGGTTAAAATAGGATTTTAGATGATTTATTCCAGAATTAGAATAGTATTAATTGATTTAACCCATTAGCCACTTTCTAGGATTTTTATAGTGGAAATTGTATATCTAACTTGTGGTTGTTTGTGCGATGGGGTTCGTGGGATGATGGCTTGATTTGATAGCTTCTATGCCGGAGTTCATATTGTCTTCAACTTGTGAAATCAATCCGTCTAGGAGTTCAGGCAAGTACTTGTTGACACCTTCATGTGCATTTACTTTATATTGTCGTATTTCACTTATACATGCTATCTTCCGTGTCTTGACTGTTACACACACGAGAGTTGAGTGTTTGACTATTGATCATGTTTTCTCATTGTTATCGTGATCGTTATCGTGATCGTGTTTTCGTGATTGTGAGGTATGGATATTGGAGGGGTACAATTACTAGGCATGTGGACAAAGCCCAGATGGTATTGTTGGCAACTCTCCCGGTTACGGGGGTGGGCCTTATAACCTCGTCGTTCGTCCAAGCCGTCCATGTGTAGGAACGTTGTACTTCTCACGACACGTGCACTGCGAGTGTTTACATGAGTCTCTTTACTTTTCGTGCTTGTTACTTTCCTTATCAGTTTCTTCCATCTCATGATTTTTTGTTCATATTGTTCATTGTTTCCATTGATCATTATTTTCCATGTTTAGTGTTTTATTACTTTATATTGAACTTGTATCATGGTGGTTAGACTTGTATTTGTTCCAATCCTGACTGGATAACCATTTTTCAGTTGTAGACGATGTGATCTGTCCAGAGGTTTACGGTGAGTATGTTGGAGACACTGACGTCACTGGCGTACCCGGTTCCAACACTGATGCAAATTAGCATATTTTCTTCCTTATGGATTCGCATTAGTTAGTAGTTATAGTTATGGAGTTAGTTGTCTATTTTATTTTCTGTTATCCGGGTTTGTTCCCGAGACTTTCTGAGTTGTAGTGGATTTTTCATATTTATAATATTGAGACTATTGGATATTTTAATGATTTTTGCTGGCTTAGTTGTGGATGATATATATGCGCGTTGTGCTTGTTGTGGACCATTGTTATCATAGACAGCGTACTACCGCCGATGCTGCGGCGTAGGCTGGACTTGGCCACGTACTCGTATCCCAAAATTGGGAGCGGGTCATGACAAGTTTTTATGGTGGCCCATGCAGGTCCAATTTTGCAAAAGACTGCAAACTCGTGGTAGTGCTTAAGTTAGTTGTACTACTACGAGCCTGCGAATAGATTTGAAGTTAGGAGGTTATATCATCCACAAATAGGATTTCCAACCTTATGAGTCTGTTTTATCATAGAATCTTATTGTATCTTATTTTGCATCCTGCTTGATTCCGTCCGAGATTTCTTCGATATGTTTGCATCTACCGTTCTAACCATATCATTTCTTTCCTTTTAGTTTGCAATGGTTGAGACAAGGCGCAGTGCGATCCGTAAGGGGAAAATGGTAGCTAACCCTTATACTACTCCCGAACCCGAGGGATCGACAGTAGAAAGTACTGAGTTTGTAGAGCCTTCTTTAGTTTTAGTTGTTATGCATGCTTAGTTAGTTGTAGAATGCTTATTATTGACCAGTTCCCTTATGTTCCTAGCTATTATCTCTCTGTGACTTAGCTTAAGAAATTATTGCTTGTAAGAGTTAGGTATTATACTATGCTACTTGTGATGTTTTGATTTTTGAGGACAAAAATCTTTTAAGGGGGATAGTTTGTAGCTTTTGGGTTCCTAGAATTTATTTTCTATTTTGGAGATTTTTTTTATTTTTTTTAGTTAGAATTTAATTTTGATAATTAGGAATTGATTTGGGATCACAAGGGTGCGTACCTAATCCTATAGCTTAAGTATAGTAAAACTAGGACATATGTGGTCCCCAGGATCCCCAGACAGCCTCTAGAGTATCATTTTATTATTTTAGAATTTCTTGGATTTTTAGAAGATTTTTAGATAATTTTTATATATGGTTTTATTATTTTCTTAAGCTTCTAGGAATTGTTGTGAAGGCATCCGAGAGTATTTTTGAGGTCAAATAATTTATTTGGGCTCTAGAACCCTCAAACAATTTTCTAGAATTTTCTAGGAATTTTTAGAAATTTTTTGGGATTTATTTGGAATTTTTAGGATTTTTCCTGATTTTTATTTATTTTTCTGTAATTAAAACCTATTTTCCAAACAATTACCCAGTCAGCCGAGCGGGGGGCCCACCCGTCAGCCGCTCAGGTGCGCGTGGCAGGCCCAGCCGTCAGCGCGGGTGGGAGAAGGCTTGGTCTCCGAGCCGCCCTCATAATCCTAGTTCGAGCCAAGCTCAGAGCCGAGCCAAGCTCGGAGCCGAGCCAAGCTTAGCTTGCAGTGACCGTTCGATCCAGCTGTGGGCGCGTGGGATTCTGCCACGTGGCAGTGCCAGCCGCCTCAGCCGTTCCACCGACTTAAATATCCCTATATATATAATAGTATATTTTAGGTTTCCGAAAACCCTATTTATTTCAGTAGTTTTTGTGGGAAGGTTCGGGAGAGTTCTTCGACTTCGCGGAGGGTTTGTCGTTGATCCAGACGTGCTTTTTGCGTGCCATTTTTTTGTTAGAAGCGTATTGAGGTTAGGTTTCTTAATATATAATTTATTTTCTGGTATTTTGACCTCGAATTTCTAAATAATTATTTGAGTGTCGGTTGTCCAAAAATCAACACGTCGCACGGTTTTCGAGATTTCGAGCGATTTCGAACTCCGTTTCGCGATCCGTTTGAAGTTTTGGAAAGCTGACACCGAGATCTACAACATATAATTTTTCCAGAAATTCAGAGTTTCATCTAGTATTTTATTTTGTTCATAGAAATCAGATTTGGTCAACGGTTCATCGATTTGGTCATGGTTAGCCATAATGGCGATAACTTTTGACCAAATCATGATTTTGCGGCACGGTCGATTCCAGTGCACTCATGGCACTGAAATCTAACATGTTGCTCACTCAAACTTTGAATTCATAATGTTTGACTAGTTAGTCAACAGTATGTCTCGGTTTGCGTGCCACGAGTCCCGAATTTGGAATCGTGAATTTTCTTGGCCAAATATTTGTGTGTAGATTGTTATTTCAGAATTAAATAGGTTAAAATAGGATTTTAGATGATTTATTCCAGAATTAGAATAGTATTAATTGATTTAACCCATTAGCCACTTTCTAGGATTTTTATAGTGGGAATTGTATATCTAACTTGTGGTTGTTTGTGCGATGGGGTTCGTGGGATGATGGCTTGATTTTATAGCTTCTAGGCCGGAGTTCATATTGTCTTCAACTTGTGAAATCAATCCGTCCAGGAGTTCAGGCAAGTACTTGTTGACACCTTCATGTGCATTTACTTTATATTGTCGTATTTTACTTATACATGCTATCTTCCGTGTCTTGACTGTTACACACACGAGAGTTGAGTGTTTGACTATTGATCATGTTTTCTCATTGTTATCGTGATCGTTATCGTGATCGTGTTTTCGTGATTGTGAGGTATGGATATTGGAGGGGTACAATTACTAGGCACATGGACAAAGCCCAGATGGTATTGTTGGCAACTCTCCCGGTTACGGGGGCGGGCCTTATAACCTCATCGTTCGCCCAAGCCGTCCATGTGTAGGAACGTTGTACTTCTCACGACACGTGCACTGCGAGTGTTTACATGAGTCTCTTTACTTTTCGTGCTTGTTACTTTTCTTATCAGTTTCTTCCATCTCATGATTTTTTGTTCATATTGTTCATTGTTTCCATTGATCATTATTTTCCATGTTTAGTGTTTTATTACTTTATATTGTACTTGTATCATGGTGGTTAGAATTGTACTTGTTCCAATCCTGACTGGATAACCATTTTTCAGTTGTAGACGTCGTGATCTTTCCAGAGGTTTACGGTGAGTATGTTGGAGACACTGACGTCACTGGCGTATCCGGTTCCAGCACTGATGCGAATTAGCATATTTTCTTCCTTATGGATTCGCATTAGTTAGTAGTTATAGTTATGGAGTTAGTTGTCTATTTTATTTTCTGTTATCCGGGTTTGTTCCCGAGACTTTCTGAGTTGTAGTGGATTTTTCATATTTATAATATTGAGACTATTGGATATTTTAGTGATTTTTGTTGGCTTAGTTGTGGATGATATATATGCGCGTTGTGCTTGTTGTGGACCATTGTTATCATAGACAGCGTACTACCGCCGATGCTGCGGCGTAGGCTGGACTTGGCCACGTACTCGTATCCCAAAATTGGTAGCGGGTCGTGACAAGTGGTGATGTGTTAGGGAGGAGGAGGAGAAGGAGAAATCGGGGAGGAGGAGATGAAGTCGGGAAGGAGGAGATGGTGGTTCGGCTGTGAGGGGGAGAGAGTAAGAGAGTGTGTAGTATTTGTGTGTGTGTGTGTGCTTAATAATAGAAAGAGTGAGAGAGAGAGAAAGATATTTGAGAGAGAAGAGAGAGAGAGAGAGAGAAGTCGGTCCAAATGGGGGGGGAGAGTGTGCTGTAAAGGAGAGGGGGTGAGGTGGTGTTATGGAGAGAGAGAGAGAAGTCGGTCCAAATGGGGGGGGAGAGTGTGCTGTAAAGGAGAGGGGGTGAGGTGGTGTTATGGAGAGAGAGAGAGAGTGTATATATATATATATATATATATATATATATATATATATATATATATATATATATACATATACATGAGATATTTAAGATATTAATAAAGTAGAGAGAGGAAGAGATATTTTTAAAATAGGAAAATTAGGAAAATTAAGTGGAGTATTTGGACAGTCATGGGAAAACAATATGGAGCTTGGGTTTGGGTTCGGTCGAACCGGGTCGGGTCAAAATCAGATAGGGTGAAATAATGAAATTAAATACGTATTTATGATCACAGGTAAATAAATAATATACGGGGACTCCAATAAATGGGACACAAGCGTCATGTGGGTAGTAGGCTTCATGTGGGCCACGTCCATACTTTGGGTCGACTAGGTTGGATCGATGTCGGGTCCCGAAATTAAATTAGAAAATAAATCAGGTTTTTACGATAGATAATAAATTGGCCTAAATTGAACCGAAAGTTGTGCAAAGAAAATGAAGCACAAAATTGAGTGTCTGAGTGGGACACGAAGGTCATGGGTGAAGAGCGTCTCGAGTAGATCATTTATGAGAAGTTGGTTCTGAGAAAATGACTGGTCTGGTGCTCCTAAATTAAAAGTCACGGTGACGTGCAAACGAAGATCAAAGATAAAAGTGGGAATAATTATTCAACGATTAATTGGTCTAAGTTGACCCGAAGTTGCGCGATACAAAAAGAGTACAAGGGAACGAATTTAAGTGGGACATGATATATCAAAACGAAGATAATCTTGTCTACTTCAAAACTCGTGAAGAGAGTTTACAGAGATTGGCATCCCTGACGCTCCAGAAGTCAAAGTTACGGAAAGGTACATTAATGATAATAAACAATTAAATAATAAAATATTTATCGAAAATAATTCTTTCAGAAAATTTAAAATAAACCCTGAAATTCAGGGGTCTTACATCCTACCCACCTTACAAAAATTTCGTCCTCGAAATAAAAAATCATCCAATAGGTCAAACTATAACATGTAGCTGCTCTGGCTACGATACTTAAACTGCTACCCTTGTAATCATCTCTTCTGTTTCTCTTTACAATCTTTTTGGTTCAGTTTCAACAAAGTCCTTCTATCATAAACTACGTCATATATCCTTTAGAATCTTCCATACTAACATGGATCCTTTATGTATACCCTAAACTATAGGTCATTCTCTCGGTATGTTTATAAGCCTACAATGCTTAATCATCAACCATATTTCCAACCTCAATTGTAAATACTTGATTTCCTTATCCTATCCTAAGTATCCTTATTATATCAATCCACAGGCCCTTTGCATTATTTATCGTTAGTCCTTTTATACAGTTTCTCCTTGAAATCATACGTTCAATTCTTATCCTTGGCGTAGAGCCTTCTTTTTTTTTACTCAATAAGTCCTCTGAATATAAATCCTCGATTTCAAACTCCCGATTTATTAATTACCAATGTACATATGCCTTTGCCTTGTTCCTTGTCTTTTTAACTGATATATTTTCGATCTCGTACGCAATATCACATCTCATTCTAACTTATTCTATATCAATCCACATATCGATCTACCCTCTAATCACATGTAATCAGCTATAGATAACCAATAATCACTTGGTCATCAAAGTCCTACGAATACTCAATCCTCAAACTCTAAGCACAAGATTCTAATCCTTAATCCATAGTCATAATAATATAATATCTCATTATTCCATCTTAGACACCCTATCATCAAGTCATACTACCAATACAATCGTTCTTAATGGTTTCTAAATCTACTACAGTCAGTCACCCATACTTGTCCTATAAGCTTAATCTAACCAATCCCTAGGAAAAGTATTTATCACAAACACACAATACATTTATAGTTATACTACAGAATCAGTTTAACAAGGTTTGGCTATTTCGGTTGCTTATGAAATAGAAGGTAACAAGGCCTAAGACTGGGTCAAGCAATCCATAACAGTGTCCAAAAAAGTTAAAGGTCAAACAAGACAGAAAAGTTTATCGGAATATCTCCAGGAATGGTACGAAGACAACGGGATACATAACGAGAAGAATTATCTAAGAGGTTAACGAAGAAGAGTTTAGTCAAGTCATAGGAAAGATGGAATAAAAATAATTATGTCAAAAAGATAACATGAAAGCAATCCTGTTGGAGAATCCTAGAGAACCTATAATCCTAGTTGTAGATGTAGATAGGACAGGGTTAATGAAGACAAGGAAGAATGATAATAAGAATTTATTCTTGCTCATTTGGTCATAACAAAGTAAACCAAGTTGAGATATGATCTGATAACCATACACGTCTTCTTGAAATCATGTTGCCAGAATTTTCGCCACACCAGTAAGCTTAGATGCAATAAACGATAGAGTCATAACTATGGTATACACCCTATAATCATGTTATCTAGAATCCTCGCCACGCCAACCGGTATGGCTGCGAGAAAATCTAAATTCTATATCTAGGATAAGTATACCCAAAATCAGGCCCTATGTTTTTGTCATACCAGCTAATATGGCTGCGATAAATTCTAAACTCCATAAATAAAGCAGACGTTTACCTTATCAGGATGTATCATAATTCAATCCACAAAATTTATCACGATACAAGATCAAAGTCAACAACGAAAATCAGAAATTGAATTCAACAACGAATTTAAGGAAGAGCAATTAAAACAGGTGAAAACAGATTTCTAGGTAAGATTAGAGTGAGATCCTCAGGGGTCATCCCAAGGGTACTATCCTGGTCAAAATTATAACCCACAGAATTCAAGCAAGAGACTAAATACAGTTAACGGTCCTATGCTGTGACGAGTTTTCCTATGTTACAATCCTAGAAATCCTCTAGGTGTTCTAAATGTTATTCCTAGTGTTATCAAGTTGTCCTAAGATCCTAATTGCAGGCATGCTTGGTACAATAACGTAACCAAACAACTTAAGTCTGGACCTGCATGGGCCGCCACTAAAAATATGTCACGACCCGTTACCCAAATTGTTGGGCCGGGCCGAGCCATGTCCAGCCTACGCTTGATTAAAGTGTAGTAAGCTATTCTAAGAATAGACAATAAAGGATCTAAGCTGCTAACAGTTCTAAAATCATATTTAAAGGTTCATCACAACACAGCATCTATAAGCGAAGGTAAACAAGTACAGACTAAATAATACACTTCCAAAGTATCTAACTGGAGACAAAGTCCAGTATCCAAATATAAGTAGAGACAAAAATCTAAGTCTCAAAACACATGAAAATATCTAAGCAGGGTTCTCCGCTGGGGCCTCTTCTGGAGCTAAGGCCAGGTCCTCAAAATCAGTGCCATAATATGTATCACATAGTATTTCCTCCTCGAAAAGTGAACCTACAACGTTATCCTGTCAGGACGGGAGCAAGTACAACCTCTACAACTAAAGTACTGTATATATATAATGAAAGAGATGTACAACAAGAAACATGGTGTGATAAGTCTATAAAATAGGAAATACTGGAAAATATGGCCATATGGTACAACTGGGATCACAGTATCATGGTAACATAGGGAACATGGCATATCATGGTTTAATTGGTTCTTTTTAGAAATGACAACATATAGTTTAAAAGTTTAAAACCGTAGTATGTACGTGAATCGGTCAATAGGTGAATAGGATGTACAACGGTACATATCAAGTTTTCTGGCATGCACATACGTGCACGAACGGCATCAGTGTATATCCATACACAAACGCGGGATCAGAACATACGGCAAGGTCACATATAGAATGTTATCGAGCGCGGTAAATACATATGGAGAAGGGGGTCATGATCACGTACACTACTAACAGTTTTCCCTTAACCCGTTATTTAAACATATGAGAGATACGAGAACAGTAAAAACATGTGGGAGATACGAGAACGATATAAAGCATGTGAGAGATACTGGAAGCGGTATAAGCAGGACAAGTACTGGGAGCAGTATAAAATATGTAAATACTCAGAGCAGTATAAAGTATAGTGAAACATGTACTGAGAACCAGTAAGAAGCATGTGAAAATATAAGAATTTTCCTAAACATGGTAGGTACTAAAAGTAATACAACATGTGAAGATTTAACTTGCTACCTCAAGGATCAGTATTTTAACAGGGTTAATACCTGTTCTAGCATTAAAAGACAGTAAATGAGTTTGTAGATGTACTTGCCTCGAGGAAAGCAAGAATACTAGTACGAAAATTTAGATGTCCGGTGTCCTGTCAATAATGATATATAACTCAGTATCTAAGCTATGTTTAATATTACACTAGTGGTGAGACACGACTTCTAACTGGACACTAACTAAGTGGGGACCTAGCATAAAGGTCTAATGTGGAGTTCCACAATATCCAAACTAATTTTTTAGAGTCTTTACACTAGTGTAGGGTGAGGTCCAATGCTACAATAACCCAATACAACACAAAACTTTGCAAGTCGTAACTACTCAATAAATAAATCAAACTGTATACTGAGTTCCAAAAAATTTTGAGATAGACAAAAAGCTCAATTATATATAAAATAAAGTACCAAAATGATCCTTGTTAATTATAGAAATTTATACTAATTTTTCTGGAATTTATAAACCTTCATTAATATTTATTAAAAATCAGCAAACATATGTATCCTGAAAATGAGTTCTGTTTTCCCATTTTTATAAAATACCAAAGTTACTTATTAAATGCTGGAAAAATTATAATAAATTAGCTAAATTAACATAGTATTTTAATACAATTTTTCCCAGATTTTTACAGAAATTAAAATATATATAAAAATTTAAAAATAGAAAGTAACAATTTCTCGAAAAATAATTAATTACAAATTAAGGATGATACATAAGCAAAATCTACAGATGTTGTCGGATGATAAAATAAATATCACCAACGTGTCCAGAATGGTCAAATTAGCTAGGATAGTCTACCCATAAGTCCAATTTAGACACAGGGGCAAAACGGTAATTTCGGGTCAAAATAATGTCCACCATTGGACACACTTTGCACCGAAAAACATGTCAGAATAGAAGTCTACAAAATCTAGCAAATTATATGTCCACGAATTTAGAATGATGATACGAACCCAACGGTATGTCCGAAATAGGATTCCGATGTGCCGATCTCAAAATGATACGTTGACGCGGACATTTGGAATCCAGTTTGCACTGAAATACGTGCCAGAGCAAATGTCTTCAAAACTCAGCAAATTATATGTCGACGAGTCCAGAATGACGATACGAACTCAACGGTATATCCGAAATTGGATTCCGATGAGCCGATCTCATAGTGACCCGTTGACTCGAAAAGTGGGACCCGCTTTGCCCCGAAATGCGTGCCAGGGCCCACGTTCTCCAAATCTAGCAAACTTTATATGAAAACAAGCCAGAATGACGCCACAAGTCTATTGTTGGTGTCAGAAATTGAATCCGGAGTCTCGGGTTCAAAAATGGAATTTAACAAGTGCAAATTAAAGAATTCGGACGGCCAACTTTGGCGTCGAATTCGACCAACCAAACGTGCTTATAATGAAACGAAACTTAAAGGAGGTAGGAAGATGGTTATACCAGCTATGCATAGGAACTGGTAGCGTGCCAACCGGAGCTGCAATGGCGGAGTTAAGAGCTGACGAAGTCAGCTCCACGAAACTGTCCAAAAACAATTCAATTTAAAACGTCAACTTGGTGGCCAGTTTTGAGGTACCAAACGACGAAATTAACGGACGAAAATTGAGGGGAGTGAAGAAGGATATACCGAGATTGAGACGGAGCAAAAAGTTCGCCGATCCAACGGTCGGATTGACCAAAACATCTACGCGAAGTCGCTGCGACGGGACACAAATTTTGAGTTCCAAAGTCGCACGCGCCGACGGGATCTCGTTCAAAACGCACGAATAGGCTATTCGGCGCGTCGGAGAAGAAGGTGGCGGCTCAGAGGGAGGTCGCCGGGGGTACACATGCATCAGAGGGAGGCCACGATGGCGGCAGCACCGTGCGGCGGCACGGCGGCGTACGACGGCGGCCCGTACGCGCGCACGTGCGCTGCTGTTCGCCGCAGCTGCTGCATTTGCAGCTGTAAGCGGGAGCGGGCTAGGCCGGGCACGGCGACCGGTGGTGGTGGCCGTACGGTGGTGGCTCGGGTCATGGTGGTGGAGGTGTTGTTTGATGATGATGGTAATGGTGATTGTGTTAATGGTGATGATGGTGAGTAGTGGTGATGTGTTAGGTAGGAGAAGGAGAAGGAGAAGTCGAGGAGGAGGAGATAAAGTCGGGGAGGAGGAGATGGTGGTTCGGCTGTGAGGGGGAGAGATTAAGAGATTGTGTAGTATTTGTGTGTGTGTGTGTGTGTGTGTTTAATAATAGAAAGAGTGAGAGAGAGAAAGATATTTGAGAGAGAAGAGAGAGAGAGAGAGAAGTCGGTCCAAATGGGGGAGGGAGAGTGTGCTGTAAAGGTGAGGGAGCGAGGTGGTGTTATGGAGAGAGAGAGAGAGAGTGTATATATATATATATATATATATATATGTATATATATATACATGAGATATTTAAGATATTAATAAAGTAGAGAGAGGAAGAGATATTTTTAAAATAGAAAAAATAGAAAAATTAAGTGGGGTATTTGGACACTCATGGGAGAACAATATGGAGCTTTGGTTCGGGTTCGGTCGAACCGGATCGGGTCAAAATCGGACAGGGTGAAATAATGAAATTAAATACGTATTTATGATCACGGGTAAATAAATAATATGCGGGGACTCCAATTAATGGGATACAAGTGTCATGTGGGTAGTAGGCTTCATGTGGGCCACATCCATACTTTGGGTCGACTAGGTTGGATCGATGTTGGGTCCCAAAATTAAATTAGAAAATAAATCAGGTTTTTATGGTAGATAATAAATTGGCTTAAATTGAACCGAAAGTTGTGTGAAGAAAATGAAGCACAAAATAGAGTGTTTGAGTGGGACACGAAGGTCATGGGTGAAGAGCGTCTCGAGTAGATCATTTATGAGAAGTTGGTTCTGAGAAAATGACTGGTCTGGTGCTCCTAAATTAAAAGTCACGGTGACGTGCAAACGAAGATCAAAGATAAAAGTGGGAATAATTATTCAACGATTAATTGGTCTAATTTGACCCGAAGTTGCGCAATACAAAAAGAGCACAAGAGAATGAATTTAAGTAGGACATGATATATCAAAACGAAGATAATCTTGTCTACTTCAAAACTCGTGAAGAGAGTTTACAGAGATTGGCATCCCTGACGCTCTAGAAGTCAAAGTTACGGAAAGGTACATTAATGATCAAAAACAATTAAATAATAAAATATTTATCGAAAATAATTCTTTCAAAAAATTTAAAATAAACCCTGAAATTCAGGGGGCTTACATACTCCGATTCACTAGTCACTTACAGTTCCTTACTTATAGTAGATATTTTCATTACAGTTATCTCTTTTACTTCATGTACATTCCTTCAGTTATTCATGTATCTTACTCTATTGCATGTTTATTATCTTCTGACATGATATAAACTGCATGAGATGTATTATGCTCGTTCCTGTCCTGATTGGACCAGTTGATATATTACAAATGATGAGGATGAGGCTTTCTGCACCACCTATTATGGAGAAGCCTTAGACGACACTTACGAGTTGGACTCTCAGGAGGACCTAGCTCTAGCTGATGTTATCACCCCTACTGCCGAGACTAGTTTAGTTAGGCTTTATCTTACTTTGTGTTGTTATTTGAGACTTGAGTTGTATTGTATTATGTTTTGTTATTGTGTCATTTAGACACTTAGACTCATTTTCCCTTCTGCTTGTATTTTCTTTTGAGATTATCATATTTATCTTATCATGCTGTTATCCATCTCAGATTGTGATTGAGATTGTACCATCTTATTGTTCCTCAGTATGGAGAGTATATTTTGTGCAGTTATACTTATACTATGTTAGATGTTGTGACCTAGGACAGCGTACTACCGCCGATACTGCGGTGTAGGCTGGACGTACCCACTTCTCATGCCCCTACACAGGGTGCGGGTCGTGATACATTTTTAGTGGTGGCCCATGCAGGTCTAGTTTATGTAGTGGTATTCGAACTAAAGTATCACTACAGCCTGCAGTAGAATACTGGATAACGTTTGGGGTACTCAGTCACATTAGAAAAAAAACTCTTTTCTAAATTCTTGTCTTTAAACTCTTGTTATTAATTGCTTCCATTGAAATAAACTGTCCTCCTTTGATTATCGCTTCTATCTCAGTATTGATTCCTTGTTTGATCTGTCTCCAGGATGGTGATTGAGACACGATCGCAATGCCCCACCACGGGAGGTACGTCAGAGAGGTCTGCCACTTCTCGCCCAGTTGAGCCAGGATCTGGAATGGCAGCTCCCTTAGTACCTACTCAGGTTGGAGTATCTGCAGCCTTCGGGGGAGCACCTCAACCAGTTCAGAGGTAGACCCCAGTTATTCCAGAGGTTCTTCAGCCGTAGCAGTAGCCACCTGCGGGGATGGTTGATGCTATCCATCTATTTTTCTTTGTGGAGAGGATTCTGGAGTCCCTCCAGCAGCAGCAGCAGCGTCAGACTGTCGACTTCCATCAGGGTATAGACGAGGCTCACCAGCTGGTCCGGACGACAGTGGAGATGGTGACCATCCAGTGGCTAGCTCCGCAGCAGCATCAGTACCAGCCGAGGACGTTGGGCATCCAGGAGTTCCAGAAGATGCGTCCGAAGGATTTCCTTGGTACAGAGGGCATCTACTATACAGATGACTGGATAAAGCATATGGAGGAGATATTCCGGCTGGCGGAGATACCAGCCCGACTTTATATTGAGGCGACAGCTGGCCAGATGTAGGACCTGGCCCGCACTTGGTACCGGACAGACCTCCGAGTGGGAACTGCGGGGCAGATTTGGGCTGCATTCAAGACGCTGTTCAAGAAGCAGTTCTTTCCAGACGTAGCACTGGGAGGCATAGTACTCGGGATAGATTGGTTGAGCAGACACCATGCCAGTATAGATTACCGCAGCGACAGAATTCTTTTATGTCCGCTAGGAGGGCCAGAGTTCGAGTTCGCCAGGCGAGAGGCGGAGTAGAGTAGCAGAGTCTTCTGTGGAGTTTCAGTTGAGGAGCAGACAGTGCCACATCCATTGATAGCGGAGTTCATGGATGTCTTTCTGGAGGACTTGCCAGGACTTCCGCCGGACAGAGACGTTGAGTTCTCTATAGACTTAGTGCCCGGCACAGATCCGATTTTTTCAGCACGTCTATAGGGTAAACAACAGCGAGTTGGTAGAGTTAAAGAAATAGGTAGATGAGTTGCAGGACAAGGGCTTCATCCGATCTAGTTCTTCACCATGGGGTGCACCGGTGCTCTTTGTACCGAAGAAGGATGGGTCGGTACGGATGTGTATCGACTATAGGGCACTCAATAACCTTACGATCAAGAATAGGTACCCGCTGCCGCGGATCGATGATCTCTTTGATCAGCTGAGCAGATCTAGGTTATTTTTGAATATTGATCTGAGGTCAGGTTACCATCAGGTGAAGGTAAAGAGGGAGGATATCCCAAAGATAGCATTCAGGACACGGTATAGCCAGTTCGAGTTTTTGGTGATGTCGTTTGGGTTGACTAATGCCCCGACGGTATTCATGAACCTGATGAACAAGGTGTTCCACCAGTACTTGGACAAGTTCGTGGTGGTGTTCATCGATGATATTTTGGTGTACTCGAAGACCGCGGAGGAGCATGAGGAGCATTTGAGAGTGGTTCTGGAGACTCTCAGGAAGGAGGAGCTTTATGGCAAGCTCTCAAAGTGTGAGTTCTTCCTAGACCTAGTTGATTTCCTCGGTCATGTTGTGACTGGAGATGGGATCTTAGTTGACCCGAAGAAGATCACGGTAGTTGAGGCGTTGGTAGCACCGACTTCAGTTGCGGAGATCAGGAGCTTCCTAGAATTGACAGGCTATTACAGAAGGTTCGTTCAGGATTTCTTCCGGGTTGCAGAGCCATTGACTAGGCTGACCTGGAAGGATGCAGTGTATATCTGATCAGAAGAGTGTCAGGTCACTTTTGATGAGTTGACGACAGCTCCGGTTCTGATATTGCAACTAGGATCAGGCGGGTTCACTATCTACAGTCATACCTCAGAGAAAGGTTTGGGTTGTGTCTTGCTACAGCATGGGAAGGTAATTGCCTATGGTTCCAGGCAGTTACGTCCGCATGAGAAGAACTACCCTACCCACGACTTAGAGTTGGCGGCAGTTATTTTTGCCTTGAAGTTGTGGAAACACTATCTATACGGAGCGCGTGTGGAGATCTTCACAGACCACAAGAGCTTGAAGTATGTATTTAAACAGAAGGAGCTCAACATGAGGCATCACAGATGGTTGGAGTTGATGAATGACTTCGATATTGCACTACAGTATCATCCAGGAAAGGCCAACGTGGTTGCCGATGCTTTGAGCAGATATCCGACAGCCATGTGTTTGACGGCAGATCGTCACTTGCTAGCAGATTTGGAGAGCCTGGGGATCGAGGTGCTAGTGCCAGGAGTGGAGATGCAGATGTGGGGTCTACAAATTTGGTCGGACTTGATTGAGAGGATCAAGTCGACTCAGTTTGACGATATTGCTCTACGGTGCATCCGAGAGCAGGCTCGAGCAGGATTGGTGGATGAGTAGTTCACCATTGCAGAGGATGGCGCATTAAGGCACGGTTCTAGACTGTGTGTGCCCAGTGGAGAGCTTCGGGAGAAGGTTATGCAGGAGGCCCACTAATCTCAGTACTCTATGCATCCAGGTGCAAACAAGATATATAGAGATGTGAGGGAGCATGTATGGTGGTGTAGGATGAAACGGAAGGTAGCACGCTTCGTCACTAGATGCTTGGTCTGCCAGCAGGTGAAGGCAGAGAGGCAGAGGCCGGGAGGTTTGTTGCAGCCGTTGTCCATTCCGGAGTGGAAGTGAGAACATATCACGATGGACTTTGTTTCGGGATTGTCGCGTACATCAGGAGGGAAAGACGCAATTTGGGTCATCGTAGACAGGTTGATCAAATCAGCTCACTTTTTGCCATTTAAAGTGGGTACGTCTACGGAGAGACTAGCAGAGATGTACATGCGACATATCGTTAGGATTTATGGAGTTCCGGTGAGCATTGTCTCGGATCGGGATAGTCGCTTTACTTCCTATTTTTGGCGGAGTCTGCAGACTAGTTTGGGCACTCAGCTCAAGTTTAGTACTGCATACCACCCTCAGACGGACGGACAGTCAGAGAGGACTATTCAGACACTCGAGGGACATGCTGCGGACTTGTGTCTTAGATTTCGTAGGATCCTGGAAGGATCACCTGCACTTAGTAGAGTTTGCATACAACAACAGTTTTCAGGCCAGCATTGAGATATTATCATTCGAGGTATTGTACGGGCGCAGATGTCGTACACCCTTGTCTTGGGATGACGTCGGAGAGCGAGCTTTATTTTGACCTGAGATGGTTGTGGATGCAGCCGAGAAGGTGAAGCTCATCAGAGATCGACTTCACGCAGCGCAGGACAGACATCGACATTGGGCCAATAGCCACCGTAGACCATTGGAGTTCGAGGTGCAACTTAGAGAAAGGATTAGACGTAGGATTGTTGTTTTGTGATTTTATTGATCATGTTTGATTATTATAGTTAATTTGAGACCTTGTTTGTGATTAGGTTGGAGATCTAGTTTTTTGAGGATATCTCCGACACGTTGTACCATACATTTTGGTGGAGGTGGGAAGCTTAGCCCGCGCTTCATCGGACCTTTCGTTATCAGCGGGAGAGTCAGTGACGTTGCTTACAGACTAGATTTGCCACTTGCATTAGTGGGAGTCCACAACGTATTTCACGTGTCGCAGTTGAGACGGTACGTGGCAGACCCTAGCCATGTACTCGATCATTCGGAGATCGAGGTAGGACCTACTCTTAGCTATCCAGAGCAGCCTGCGGAGATTCTAGATCGACGAGAGAAGGTACTGAGGAACCAGACGATACCTTTGGTTCGCGTCGCATGGAGGCATCATTCTCCAGGAGTGTCTACCTGGGAGCGGGAGGATGAGATGCGCGAGCGATACCCTTATCGTTTTGGACCTTGAGGTATGATTTTCTATCCTTCTCATCAGTTTAGTTTTGCCTTCAATTTCGAGGTCGAAATTCTTTTAAGGAGGTAGACTTGTCACTACCATATTTTGGCTTGAGGGTATTTTGGTTATTTTGATTTTTTGGTGATTTTAAAATTTATTAATTAATATGTGCTAATTGTTAGGTTGAGACTTGACCTAAAATTTTAGCCTAATCTAGATTAGCCTTGAGCTTAGAGTCTTGATTAGGATAACCTAATAATGACAACATTAACAATATCAAGATATTTCATAGTAGGATATTTACCCCTTAGGATATTTGTGAAAAAGAAAGCCTTAGGACTATTGAACCAATATGATGGCTTGGAATTGGGTGGACAAGCCCTAGCCACTCATCTACATGTAAAACCTAACCTAAATTCATCTAATGACCAGCCATCAAGTGCCCTCCCCCTCCTATAAGAATCCTTAAGAAAATCCTTGCCTCTTTTTACCTCTACAAAGAACCCTAATTGTTCCTCCCCAAATTCTTTCCCCTAATATCCAAATTAAGTCCAAATTGAGTCTAATCAATTGCATCATCACCCTCTACCATAGTGGAAGCTAGTAGAGGGTTGCTAGCTAGGATTTGGAGTGCTTTGGGCAATTGAAGTTCAAGGGGAAAACACTCATTTTCACCTTTACATTGAGATTTACTCTCAATAGGTAAATACCATGAAACCTATAAAAAATCATGTTTTCTTTTCATTGATGCATGCATATAGGTATACCCTAGCTGTAGAGTTAGTTTGGTGCTAGGTAGTATCCATTTCGTGGCCGTATCGGACACGTATCATTGTCCTTAATAGAGTGTTCGATGAAATGTTTGTAAGAAATAAATTTTGTTAATTTTAAAATCTAATTGAACAGATTTGTAGGTTAATATGTGTATAATAATAATTGTAGGGACTGAGTCAAATTTTGGGGCTTTTTGTGTCCAAAACGGACACGCACACACGTGCATAGACCCCGTGCACATCCCCTGCTACCCGAGTGTCACTGTGGACACGACACACCACGTGGCGGCCTGCCACTTGGCACAGACCAAAGGGCGGTGTTTGATACATCACCCCTTGAGTCTCGAGTCACCTCGTATTGTATTGGACACATACTTGCACGCGCACGCGATTTGCACTGCACTGTTGCAGTAGCAAAATTGACCATTGACACACACTTCGTGTCACGCGAGGGACACAATGTGGACACTATGCAGACACATGTGCACGAAGCTTGACACCTAGGCTAACTATTGGACACGTGCACGTGACACAACGTGGAGTGTGTCGTGTCCTATTGGGCTCGACACCTCAGCACGAGCCTGTGCACAGGCGGGATTTTTGAACCCGTATTTTCCCCTGTATTGGACACTTCGTGTCCACATCATGTGGCCACGAAATAATACCCCCGATACGATCACACGTGGGTGACACCTCTGCACACGAGATATGTATTTTCATTGGGTTTTTGGTTTTCGAATTTGGACTTTTCATGTATCAGTCATCATTTTCCAGTTTATTTTTAAATGAATGAAAGGCTGAAATGTGAATATGTTTTCTGAGAATTTATAATACAGTACATGTTTATAACCATGTTGCAATGGGGTAAATGTTAACTGTGGTTAGTTTTAAACCTGGGACTGAAATGTGTAAGTTAACCTGAGTTGTTGCCAAACAGTAAACTGGGTTGGGAGTTTAACTGAGATGAATGTATGCATATGAGTTTAAATGAAGTGTTTAACCTGAGTTTATGCATAACAGTGATAACTGAGAATGGGTTTGTAATTAGTTAAACCTGAGCAGTGAACTGAAATGGGATTTGAAATTGGAAATGAAAACTGGGTTTGTTGTTTGACTGTTAATGTTATTAAAATTGAGATGAGGGACTGTCATAAGAATTATAAGGATATGTATAACTAACATTATGTTAAACTTGAAACTCAAAGTCTTCATTGAACATGTTAACCCATACACTATTTTTTAATTTAGGTTGTATGTTAACTGTTATAGAAAAAAAATGCCAAACCTGAGATTGTGGAAACTGAAAACTGAATATTGTGGGATTGGATCCCATTCCCGAGATTCAATAAACCCTAACCTAAGTTTAGAAACCGTGTTTCATTTCTTAATGTTGAAACCTGAAAAACCAATACTAACATGTGAATGTTAATTCATATGCCATGTTGTTTCATTAGCCCAAACTTCAGTCCATAGCCCTGTACACAACACACACACGCATTCACTCTCTTAAATCCTTTTCCTTCTCTCTCTCTCTCTCTCTCCTCATATTATATATATATATATATATATATATTATATATATATATATATATATATATATAAAATATATATATATATATATTTATTTCTTTTTAGCTTTGATGATAGGCTTCATATTTATATATATTTATATAATATAAAAAAAAAATAAATATTAATATATAACATTAAGAAATGAAACAAGGTTTGTAAACTTAGGTCAGGGTTCATTGAATCTCGGGAAATGGGATCCAGTCCCACATATTCAGTTTTCAGTTTCCACAATCTCAGGTTTGCATTTTTTTTCTATAACAGTTAACATACACCTAAATCGAAAACAGTGTATGGGTTAACATGTTCAATGAAGACTTTGAGTTTCAAGTTTAACATAATGTTAGTTATACATATCCTTAAATTCATATGACAGTCCCTCATCTTAGATTTTAATAACATTAACAGTGAAACAACAAACCCAGTTTTCATTTCCAATTTCAAATCCCATTTCAGTTCACTATTAGGTTTAACTAATTACAAACCCATTCTCAGTTATCACTGTATGCATAAACTCAGGTTAAACACTTCATTTAAACTCATATGCACACATTCATCTCAGTTAAACTCCCAACCCAGTTTACTGTTTGGCAAAACTCAGGTTAACTTACACATTTCAGTCCCAGGTTTAAAACTAACCACAGTTAACATTTACCCCCATTGCAACATGGTTATGAACATATACTTATTATAAATTCTCAGAAAACATATTCACATTTCAACCTTTCATTCATTTAAAAATAAACTTGAAAATGATGACTGATACATGAAAAGTCCAAATTCGAAAACCAAAAATCCAATGAAAACACATATCTCGTGTGCAGAAGTGTCACCCACATATATGTAATATAAACATATCTCTCTCTCTCTCTCTCTCCTATATTATATATATATATATAATATATTATATATAGCTTCCCTACATATTTATATCTATATTGAATATATGAGTGATACATATATGTAATATACACATTATGTGTGTAAGTGTTGTGCCTTGTTTAGTTTGTGTTTTGTATTAGCTTGTGATTATAGGCTAAGTATCTATATGTGATACTTGCTTATAAAACTATAGAGTTGACCTAGATTATTAAACTAGAGTTGACCTAGATTGGACTAGTTGACCTAATTTGACTAGATTGTTGACCAAAAGTCAACATTACGTCCATAGGTGACCAATTGTCATAGTTGACTAGAGTTTGACATAGTTGACTTTGACCCAGAGTTGACCAAGTTTTACTTTGACCCATAGTTGACCAAGTTGACTTTGACTCAGAGTTGACCAAGTTTGACTTTGACCTAGATTGACCTAGAAATTATGTAGATTGTATTACAAACTTCATTTACCTTATATTAAACACATTGTGACATGTGTGCTCTAAATTGGACTCATCTACTCTGTCTGGACATCTACACTTACAGATACTCAGGATATCAGGCGAGTACATTCTCTGACCGTTTCATACTTGCTAGAACTTATATTCCTGCTCTAGATTACTTTACTTGATGCTGTCATGTTGGTAACACGGTTGGTACTATATAGATTTTTCATGAGATGTTATCCCCCTCGGAAGCATCAGATACTTCATGTCATGTGTGTTTCACTTACATCATGTATCTTCATGCTTCACTATTCATGTATAGTCTTGTGAATCATGTACTCTCATGTCACAGAGCCCTCATGAATCAATTTCACGTGCCCTCATTTATGGGCAGTGGATCATGAATCTTAACATAATTTTTCTGGATACTTGTATATTAATTGGGATGGGGGGGAGTAGAAATAGTCATGTGAATAATTCCAAGTAGTGTAATCATGAATCAATTCCGTAGTGTAATCATGAATCAGTCCCAGCCATTCACATGTCTATCTTGTACTCTGAATCACTAGTCACTTACAGTTCCTTACTTATAGTAGATATTTCTATTACAGTTATTCTTTTACTTCATGTACATTCTTTCAGTTATTCATGTATCTTACTCTATTGCATTTATTATCTTCTGACATGATATGAACTACATGAGACGTATTATGCTCGTTCCTGTCCTGACTGGACCTGTTGATATATTATAGAGGATGAGGATGAGGCTTTTTGTACCACTATTATGGAGCAGCCCTAGACGACACTTGCGAGCTGGACTCTCAGGAGGACCAGCTCTAGTTGATGTTATCACCCCTACTGCCTAGACTAGTTAGTTAGGCTTTATTTACTTTGTGTTGTCAATTTAGACTTGAGTTGTAT
>JANAVB010029819.1:11128166-11225666 GCA_029216955.1 Iris pallida
TCTCCTTTCCCGCCCACCCAGTGTTTTCGAACTGCCCTGCCCCTTCCTCGGGACACGGGTGCGCCAGCTGCAATGGCATTGGGCCCCTCGCCGGTTGGAAGCTCGGGCACGCCTCCTTAGGCGCTTGGCCGAGGCTGCCCACTCTGGTCCAGCTGCTGCCCCATCCTCTGTTGTTCCCAACAACCCTCCCTTGTCTCCGCACGGGTCCCACCTGGCACAATCTACCGCCTCTCGGTCTGCGCAGGACAGGTCAGCTTCCCGTGCTGCTTTGGGCTTCTGACCCTCTCCCTGCGCAAAGCATGGTGCCCACCCCCTTTGCGCATTCAGCGCCCCATATGCCCCACGTGGGGCCCACCTTGCGTTGGCAGCTGTCATTCTGCCCAACTCTCTTCAGGATTAGCTGCGCAATCCAGCGCCCCATGTGTCCCACGTGGGGCCCAGCTGGCGTCGGAGATGTCTCTCCATTTGCGCAATTCTCTTCAGGCATTGCTGCTGGCCAAGCTCTTCTTCCCTGCCTTCCCCCTTGTCGCCTAGCGGGTCCTTCATGGCGCGATCCTTTGGCGCGCCGCCCTTTGCGCACTCGCGTGGGTCCCAGCAGGCTCGGGATTCCCCTCCTGCGCTCGTCCAGGAGGCTTCTCGCCTTGCGCTTCCTGCGCACCTTTCTCCTCTCGCGGACCCCAGCTGGCGTGGGCTTCCGCATCCCATTCCGCGCACTCCCTTCAGCCGCCGGCCTCTGATCCACCCTCTGCGCCTTCGCGCGGTCACCCCTCGGCCGCGTGGGGCCCCTGTCCCCCTGCGCAGTACTCCAGTGTTCCTAGTGCGTCCCATCTGGGGCGGCCTACTCCCAGCCCTTCGGAGCTTCACCAGTATTTAACCTCCCTCGGGGGCCCTCGCTCCCCGGCGCATCCCACCAGCTCCTCCTTGCATCGACCTGCCCCCCGTCCCCTCCGGTCGATTCCCCCTTCGCAGGCTTACCAGTCTTCCTTAACTCGTCTCCGGGCCTTCCGCTCCTCCAGCCCCCTTACCCGCTTCGATCCCCGAGCTCCAGGAGCCCTCTTCCGCTCCCCGTCCTCCCGGCCTCCATCCTCCTCCGACGGGACCCCGGTCATTCTCTCCCCCCGGTGGCGGCGCGATCTCCGCTTCCCCCCCCTCTCCCCCCCTCCTTCGGCTCCGAGCTCCCTAATCCCCTCAGCAAGCCCCCGCACTCCCGGCCCGCCCCTTCGGGCCTTGCTCACCCCGGACCACCTCAACCCTCCTACGCCGCCATGCTTCGTCCGGACCTCCTTCCCTCGAAGGGCGTTATCCTCCCAGACGTCCTACTACCAGACATTGAATATTCGCAAGAGAACTCTAACCCCGTCATCCCCTTCTCCGATATGGAACTGTCGTCGCTGTCTACGGCCTTTCCACACATTCATCCTCAAATTCTCCACCGGATGCCCCAAACTTCCCAGGGTGCAGGAAGCTATCGCCAAATGGAACCTAACGACCGACTACCGTGTGGCCCCCTCGACCCCAGACACATTCTCCTTCACCTGTCGTCAGATCGTGATCACAGGATTGTGTGGTCCAAGGGAACTAGCAAGATTGACACCCACCAGATGAAGATTATCAAATGGTCACCAGCATTCAACCCCAAAGAAGACTCGGCTACGGTTGCAGCGTGGGTTACCCTTCCCAACCTTCCCCTAATCTGTTTTGTTCCGGCGGCGCTAAAGCGCATCGCCAACTCCTTCGGGACGTATGTGGCTTCGGCTCCCGAAACCAGTAACCTCACCAAAGCCCACTACGCCAAAATCTGTGTTGAACTTGACCTCACCTCCGAACCACCCAACTTCATCAACATCGAGCTTGGCAACCATATCCACACACAACAAATCCTCTACGACAACCATGTCTTGTTCTGCAACCACTGTCACCTAAGGGGCCACATTCCTAAGAACTGTCACCGCCTGCATCCGGGGCTTAAAAGAAACCAGCCAGGAAAGACAACGACCTAGAGGTCGGGAAGCCTCCCAGATCACCCATTCTCCCCCTTCCAAACTCCCTAGGTTCGACTCCAGCATCGGAGAGCCACCCTCCAGTGAAGCGTCAAGCAGGGCCCTGACCCCCTTCATACCCCAACACATAGAGACTTCCAACCAATTCGCAATTCTCGATTCTGAGGACCCGGAGTCAGGCTTCTCTCTGGACGACTCCAACACCCCCGACCTGCAACCCCCCCCCCACCCCTCGCGCGTGGAGGACGCCACCGATGCTGGCAACGCAGATCATCGACTACTCATCTCAGGCAGGGGGAAGACCCCCCGGCCCCTCCCCACTCCATTGAGACTCTTGATTCCCCCAGTGCGATCCCGGTCGAAGAAGTCCTAGCCATCCTTGGACCTGACCAAGTGAGGAGAGGCCTCCAAGTGCTAGCAGCAGGTGCCCCCTCAACCAACTGCTGACCGAGATCGCGCATGACTCCCTCGCCATTCCCCCGGAGGAAACGGCAGTCGACACAGCTGGCAATCCCATTGGACCTCCTTCCGGCTCGCACGAGTGCCTCATCTCCAAGTCGGCCACATCATCGAACAGCAACCCGGTTGACACCCTACGGAGCAAATCAGGCTCCGACAAGTCCGCCACCATCCAAACTAGATCCGCGCAAGGCGGAACAAAAAAACACCCCCACAATCTCTAAATGCTTAACATCCTATCGTGGAATGTCCGAGGCCTGGCTAATAAACCTACATTACGGAGAATCACCAGTCTTCGGAAAATTCACAAGATCGACATCTTCATCATCATCGAACCCAAAATCCAGCCAAACGGCTCAAATCCACTCAGTTAGCTCTGGGCCTCCCTACAGCTATTGCCAGCAGGAACGACATCTGGATTTCGGAACGAAGGAGGTCAATCTCGATATCATCCAGGACACCCAACAAGCCCTCTCTTGCTGGGTCTCTCACCCCACCCTTCCTGTGCGGGCCATCCTATCGGCGGTCCACGGTAGCTGTGTCCCCGCAGAGCGGAAACACTCTGGAGCGATCTTCTCGACACCTATCACCTCAACACCAACTCCCCGTGGCTTTGCATTGGGGACTTCAACGCCATCACCTGCAGAGAAGAGAAGATTGGAGGTCGCCCCTGTCTGCTATGCACGACTTCAACAACTTCATCTTCAATGCTCACCTTACCCCCCTTCAATTCAAAGGCAGCGAATTCACCTGGTGCAACATGCAGGACGGCGACCACCGCCAATACTCCCGGCTGGACAGAGCCCTCACCAACGCGCGCTGGCACGACATGAGAATCAGTTCCTCCCTGACCCACCTCAACTCCACCGAATCGACCACGCCCCTATCCTGGTGGAAATCAAAAACAGAACCACCCCATCTAAAAAGAACTTCCAATTCCTCGACTTTTGGACCAATCACCCGCAATTCTTGAGCATCGTGGCAGAGGCGTGGCACAGTCAGGACTCCCCTCATCCCCTCACTCGGGTCAGCAACAAGCTCAAAGCCACCAGGAAAGCGCTGTCCATTTGGAGCAAAGAAGCTTTCGGGGACATCTTCCAAGCGATTCGCGTCGCTGAGGACGATGTCACCCGAGCTGAAGCATTATTCCTCTCCGATCGATCCCCTGCGGCGAGGAGAGCCATGAACCTTACCAAGGCTATTCTTAAATACAGGCTCAAAGTTGAGACCGACTTCTGGAGGCAGAAAGCCAGACTGAAATGGGACAGTGAAGGGGACAAAAACTCCAAATATTTCCACGCCTGCGTCAATGGCAAAAGAAACAAACTTTCGATTCACCATATCCGACGACCAAGGCATCATCAGATCAGACCACAAGGGGATCCAAGAGGCGGCCGCTGATTTCTACACCAAACTATTCTCCAAGGAGATGATCGTCAAAGACATTTCATTCCTCGACCAAATTCCCACCATCATTAACGACTCCGACAATGCTCTGCTGGAGCGCCCTCTGTCTGAACAGGAAGTAAAAGACGCGGTTTGGGCTCTGAACGCGCACAGCCCCGGTCCAGATGGCTTCTCGGGGACTTTCTTTCGCACCTGCTGGGATATTATCAAGCAGGACATCACCGCTGCGGCAATCGCCTTCCTCGAAGGAGCTACTTACCCAAAAGCTATCTCCAGCGCCAATCTCATCCTCATCCCGAAAAAAGACAACCCCAACTCATTCCGCGACTTCGACCCATCAGTCTTTGCACATTCACCAACAAAATCATCTCCAAGATCATCGCTTCCAGAATGACCGAAACCCTCCCCAAGATCATCTCGGAAGAGCAGAGCGGATTCGTTCGCGGTAGAAACATCCAAGACAACATGCTGGCCCAGGAACTTGTCACCTGCATGAAATTTCCGGCCAGAGGGGGCAACATCGCCATCAAAATAGACATGGAAAAAGCATACGACAGACTAGATTGGCAATTCATGATCTGGGTCTTCAGAGCATTCGGCTTCTCCGAGAATTGGACCAACATCGTGTGGAGATCCATCAGCAACTCTTGGTTCTCCACAGTGATCAACGGGCAATCCGAGGGATTTTCAAATCTAGCAGAGGAATCAGACAGGGCGACCCCCTATCATCCACGATCTTCATTATTGCAGCCGACGCCCTGAGCAGAAACCTCAACAACATGGTTAACATCCCCAACTTCCAGCAATTCTACTCTGCCAGCGGATGCCCCACCATCACCCACCTGGCTTTTGCCGACGATCTTCTCATCTTCTCTTCCGGGGACGTAGGCTCAATGGAGGTGGTTCACACTACCCTGGCGCGGTACTCCATATGCTCCGGCCAGAAGATTAACCTATCTAAAAGTACCATCTACTCTTACCACAGCTTTAACACCGAGAATGCGGCCAGACTCACCAACCTCACCTCCATCGCGGTAGCTCATCCTCCTTTCAACTATCTCGGCGCCCCCTTGGCGTACGGGAAATCTAACGCCAGCATCTACGAGCACTTAATCACCAAAATCAGGAACAAGATCGCAGGATGGCATAACGCTACCCTATCCCCAGGCGGGAAAATCATCCTAATCAACATGTGCTCAACTCCATCCCCATCCACACCTTAGCGGCCTGCTCTCTGACCAGGAAGGTCATCTTGTCTATTGAACAGATCTTTTGCAACTTCTTCTGGGGGCACAACAAGGGGCAAGACAAACACCACTGGGCCAGTTGGGACACCATGGCTTCCCCAACTGCCAACGGCGGGCTTGGTTTCACCAAACTCGACAACATCGTCAAAGCCTTTTCCATGAAACTGTGGTGGAAACTTCGCACTAGCAATAACCTTTGGACCAAGTTTATGAAGGCCAGATACTACAAACACAACCATCCGGCGACTGCCACCGCTAACAGCAGGTCCTCCGCGGCTTGGCGACGTATCCTTCGTGGCCGGGAACTGGCCGAAACCCGCGATCAGACTCAATCTGGGTACTGGCGAGTCCAACCCATTCCTGGAAAGGTGGATTGGTGACTGCCTTATCCCGAACATCACCAATTCCCCAAGAAATTGTAGGATCATAGACCTGTGGAATCCCACCAACCAGGTTTGGAATTGGGACAGAATTCGCGAATGGTCCGGCAATGAAGCTGTTGTCAGCATCCGCCAGCACGGTCTATCCATCGGCGTCGTTGCCGACCAGCTGCGGTGGTCGCTAGCAGCTTCTGGTGTTTTCTCTGTGCGATTGGCCAGAATCTCGATCCAAGATAACGGCCCTGACTTTTTCATTACGCGTTATTGGAACTCATGCATCCCAAAGAAATGGTCATTCCTCCTGTGGAAAGTCATGAGAAAGAAACTTCCCACAGACGACACCCTTACCTCCATCGGATTTAGCTTGGCGTCTGCTTGTAACTGCTGCAGCGAGCGACAAACGGAGACTATCGACCACATCTTCAGGGAAGGTAGCCTCCCTGACAAAATCTGGACTACCCTCAATCACTACTACAACACCTCTCCAGACGACGGGTGCTTTATCGATCTTCTGGCTCACTGGGGCGCCGCTTCCCACGGCCACCAGATCGTTGCAGCGGCTGCCACCTGGGCCATCTGGAAAAATTGCAACAAAGCGAGATACGAAGGACACCAATACTCGGCTGATCAGCTTATCCGGGAGATTCACCGGCAATGCGGCAAGCGGAGATCCCTTTGCTCCTACAGTTCTCCGGCTTTCGGGCCACCGTTCTTCTTTTAGTTTTGACGGACGCGTCCGATCTCTTCCCCTGTATTTCCCTTTTGGTATACTTTTATCTTGTATACGTGTCAGGCTTCAGTTTTGAGCCTTGACTTTTAATAAAAGGGGGTTTCTTTAAAAAAAAAAAATAAATAAAAAAAAAAAAATATATATATATATATATATATAGGTTTATATGTGTATGTATATATAAATATATATAGATATAGATGTGTGTGTATATACATATATACAGATATACATATAATAAATAAAAAGAAAAACAAAGATAATAAACCCCAAGCCTTAGCCCAGGCCCACAGCTAAGCCACCCCAGGCAAAATCCGGCCCAACCGTCCAAACCCCCACAAGTCCCAGCCCGACCTCCCCGACCCTGTGTTAACAACCGAATATATATATAGATCGAGAGAGGGAAAGTCAAGAAAACCTAAACCTTGACGCAGTGCTGCCGACACCCCTAGCTCTGCACGCATACCCCGGCCACCGCAGCACCGCCACACACGGTCGGAGTCGGCCAGGAATGCACGCGTGCAGATTCAGCAGCAGCGGCACAGCCCGGGCCGACCCAACTTTGTGGCAGGCGTGCTCTCACGACGCTCGACCGTTCTTCGAACTAGTCACACTGGTATGATCACGATTCAACCCTCTCCAACTACCTTTAGATAGTTTTAAACCAATAGCAATTATTTGTCATGAAATCGACTCCAAAAACGGCCAAAAAACTGTTCCATGAATAGAGCATATAAGCAGTCCCCACCCCTATTAGGAAGGCAAGATTCTGTTAAACCACAGTGAATTCTCGAAACCTAATTTAACTGATTTCTAGAGGACCTAACCGAGATGGAAGCCCCACTATTTGTTTTATTTTAGTTGTTTATATAGTAAGAAAATCTAGTTTGAAAACCAAGAAAAACCTGTTTTCAAAACCCCGAAAAACCTTCGATACAACGTGCGTCCCGCCAATCTGGGCGACGTGGTTGCAAACTGAAAGTATCGAAAGGTGTGTAATGGCTTCGTGGACGTGTGGGCTTTGACGGAATTCAAATTGGTTACGTGTACGTGACGAATTTGATACGTATCCGTCAAAATTTACCGTATCGGCCCCTTTACAAATTCCCCAATTACTTTGTACACGTTCGTCAGATCGAAACGAAACTTGTGCCAACAGGACCGTATCGTTTTTTTGGTCTTGTATGCCAAGTTTGATCCAATTCTGAGACAGATGACCGGATCACCGTTTTGTGGGCCCTACGATCCGACTTAACGGGCGATTTGTGCACGGCCCGCCGAAATCCAGCGTTGGACATACGGTTGGGTTCGTATCAGAAAACCAGACCTGTTGACATATAATTTGATGACTTTAGAGACCATAGAATTCGACATGCTTTTCGGTGCAAAGTGGGTCCAACGACGAATACCGTTTTGACCCGAAATTACCATTTTGCCCCTGTGTCCAGAATTGGACTTAAGTACAGGAATTCTAGATAATTTGACTATTCTAAAAATATTGGTAATATTTATTTCAGCATTCGAAGACTTTTGCATGTGTTGACTGTTGTGGCTCACTGAGTGGTATAGTATTATCGTTTTTACCAGCACAGGACCTCAGGCGAGTACATCTCTGATAGTTTTCATATTTTATTATCTCTATACTTCCTGTATTTAATAATGTTTTACATTGATATCACGTTGATTCTTGACACGCTTGTCACACGAGATAGTAGTTATGGATTCTTGCATGTTGTTCGTGACGAATATATTTTCGTGTTCGTGACCTGTTTGAATCCATGGGTACTAACCGGGCGAGGAAGTACATTAGTAGACATGTAAACTTACCCAGAAATATCCTAAATGTCTATTCTTGCCTAATAGCAGTCGCACAACTCACGTGCGGGGTGCCGAATTTATCCCTTAGTCTTTTACATGTCGAAAGTGTATTTTAAATCACTTGTTAGATATAGTCTTGCTAAATTACAGTTTCTTGTCATTGCTTGTCTTGTGTACCATGTTTTTCTGCTTTTACTCGCATGATTCCTACCATGATTTCCTGTTTATTCCTTATCATGTATCTCAGTATTATTACAGATTTATGGATTTCGTCATTTATTGATTCTGTTGTGAGAATGTACTCGTTCCATTCCTAACTGGAAACCAATATTTTTCAGGTTTAGCCGCAACCACTCTTAGTACTGGGAAGGCATGGATATGCTGAGGTCAACCTAAATAGTTGAATTAGCTGTCTTTTCTATTTTGTGAGACATTGTATTTTCTAGCAAATGTGAAGTTGTGAAACCTTGTAATTTGTAAAATTGATTTAGTAATGTGAATGAGCAATAAATGTATCTTTGTAATTTTGAGCATCTTGGCCGTGACAGCGTTCTACCGCCGACTCTGCGGCGTAGGCTTGCTTGGACACGTCTCGTATCCGAAAAGCGGGTGCAGGTCGTGACAAGTTTTTGTGGTGGCCCATGCAGATCAGTTTTTGCAAATTAAACAAAATCATGGTAGTACCATATTAGTCGTACTACTACGAGCCTGCTATTAGGAAATGCTCATTCACAACTAGGAGAAAGTCAATTTTAGGAGAATGGTTAGTACTAAGAGTCCCTTATTAATTTGACTAAATGGGTAATTAAGGTTGTCAGATAGGTCATGCAATTTAGATAAGGAATTATTAAATTTAGGTAGCTTGCCAGATCTCTATAGATGCACTATTACTTTTGATGTGACGATATGATCCAATGAGGATATACTATTCACCTGGTAAGTTAGGCTTTCCTAGAATTAAGGCTCTAATCTTGATAAATTGTTCAATTTTTTTTGCTCTATTAGACATAAACCTTGTATCATAAGTTAGAATTACCTATTCAAAATCCTATTTTTTCGTAAGGAATTAGTTTATAATTTTTGATTCTGTTATTCATATACGAATCTCGAGGTAGATTGATTCAAGGTTTTCCCTCAGCCAATTGAAATACATATGAAATAAAGATTATGATGTTCTTACTTCCCTTGTCTTCAGTTATTTCCTCCCCGATCAATCTTTCACTTTAAGGATTGAGACCTATAGGTAGATGTTTACGCTTTCTATCATAGTCAACTAGTTTAAATCTCTAGCAGCTCCTTGAAGTTCTTAGGAATATAGTTGGGGTAATTTTAACGACTGCGATGGCTAGACAGCAGCGCACTGTCGCCAATTATTTAAGAATGGGAAGTGTGGGTTTACTGCAGCCAGCAGCGCACTGGCGAGGCAAGACCCATAGAGTTGAAATTATTTTAAGGAATCGTAGGTTATGGAACATTGCTAATACTATATCTTCATTGACCTCTTTAGACCTTGTGTCAATATAAGGTAGAGTATCCGATAGCATATCATATCTGAATCACGGAACCAAGGGTTTACCACCGCCAGAGTATACGGACGAGGCATAATTCTCGATAAAATGACTTCAGGCGTGATTACAAGTTTAGGATACTATAGAGGATATGAAAATGCCCTGTGTGTCCCATAAGATCCAAGGCCAATACTAGTGAAAGTTCTATAAGTTGGGTAGCCTGTCCCCCAACCTAGCATTCAATTGTCCTTGTGACCTATTAACGAGGTAATTGACTGACACTAATAGGTTTACCTTGAATATAGAATTTAGAGGTCCATAACCCATTAGTCGACCAAGGCCTTAAGGATAAGAAGATAGTAGGATGTCTATATAAGCAATAACACCAGGTAAGGTTTTGATTCTCTCAAAACTCGAACTACTTGTGCCTCTTTTCACAAATCTCGCATGCTTGTATTTTGACTATCTTGACCAACGCTGCTATTAGGATGTTCTTACTTTCCTTGTCTTCAGTTATTTCCTCCCCGATTAATCTTTTATTTTAAGGATTGAGACCTATAGATAGATATTTACGCTTTCTATCATAGTCAACTAGTTTGAATCTCTAGTAGCTCCTTGAAGTTCTTAGGAATATAGTTGGGGCAATTTTAACGACTGCGGTGGATAGACAGCAGTACACTATCGCCAATTACTTCAGAATAGGGAGTGTGGTTCACTGCAGCCAGCAGCGCACTGGCACTACTAAAATAACCCCTTTTAGCGACCGATATCTATACAATAATAAATACCCCCAGCTGTCTCTGTACTGTAGGAGGCCGATATCTATACAATAATTATTCTCATGAATATATATGTACATATAATCATTTGAGAAATCTATATTAATTAATTAACTTACTTCGTAGGCCCGCCGTCCAAATCTCCATACGCATCTCGCCCGGGGGAGCGCATGGAGGGTCGCTCTCACCTCCTGCCTGGGCAGGATCAGTCTGATCGCCGTCCTCTATATGCTCGACGTCGGCTCCCCCCATGGAGCCGTCGGGAGGAGGAATGCTGGACGCGGGATCAGGGATGCTGGAAGCGGGATCAGGAATACTGGATACGGGATCAGGAACGCTGGACGACGAGGGAGGAGTCGCCAACCTGCTGGAACTGCCCTGTCCCGGTAATGGACCGGGAACAGAACGATACAATGGCGTACTCGGAGATGAGGATGAGGGTACGGAATCTCCATCCCCAGCCCAAGGCTGACGGGACTGCCTAATATAAAATCCTCTGCGTCGTCCAGATGGTCTAGTCATACCTGATAATAACATAGGACTATAAAACAAAAAAACATATTTATATGATAGACATCACAAATTTTTAAAAAATATCATAGTCATAGATAAAAGTGTCACTAAAGTGTCACTAAAGTGTCACAGATTTATATGATAGAAGTGTCATTAAAGTGTCAAATATGATGATAAAACAAACGTACAGATTTAATCCTCTTCTGAAAATTCATTTAGTTCGTTTAGCTCTTCTTCTTCTTCTTCTTCTTCTTCTTCTTCTTCTTCTTCCTCCTCTACATCTTCACTTTCATCTGCATCTTCCTCTTCAGATAATTCTACTTCTTTCGCACAATTAGATGTGTAATGAGAAACTTCCGTCGTGTCCACTTCTATAATATTTGTTACAAGAGGTAGTTCATCCTCTTGATAAGCTATATCGTCAATCTCAAAGGTATTTCTAGCTTTGGTCTTGCATACTGCCCACCAGTCCGACCTTGTTGTTCCCCGTTTAGGATAACTTATAAAGTACACGAGCTGAGCCTGACTTGATAGGACAAATAGTTCATAGGTTTGATATCGACGTCGATAGTTTATATCAACAAGACCGTGCTTGTCTACTTTCCAACCTTGACCTTCAATCGGATCGAACCAATCACACCTGAATAACACAATCTTAGCAGGCTCTATTCCATAACTATATGTCAGCTCCACGATCTTCCGTAGCACGCCATAGAAATCATTGCCCGTATCAACATCTTTGTAGTTCGAAGATCTGATACACAAACAGCTGTTTTTGGTGGAGTCGAGATCCACAAGGTTGTCTCTGATCGGGCAAGTTGTTGACTTGAACCTAAACCCATTAACACAGTAGCTTGGCCATATTTTTGCAGCATAAATTGGTCCTTTGGCTAGCGTTCTAATAGACTCATTCTCAAGTTTTACGTATGGACGATCGACCTAAATACTACGAAAGAAGCAATTAAGCTCATTCTCAATCAAGTGCATATACAGAAAGTTAATTACAGAGTTCTGAAGTCTTACATATGCACTCAACCATGAGGGAAAATAATGCCTTATTTCTTGTTCTAGTTCTTCTTCTCTTATGTGTGGCCTACCTGACCTCACATCATCATTAAATATGCTGAAAACAACATCGTTTAATTAATGTAATAGTATAATAATCAACACTATTAAAATAATGTAGACGTATTAATTACTTACCCCTCCAGTTTCTCTACTTTCTTCTCGTCGCAGTTGAGTAATACATACACCTGAGCAGCCCTTAGCTCATCATCGTTCAGATATCTCTTCTTTATTTTACCCGATGGCTTTCCTGGAGCATTGAATACCTTCAGTATTGTATCATTACTTTCATGATCTCCGTCGTCGTTTCTGGAAGCTC
The DNA here is from genome assembly GCA_029216955.1 of Iris pallida. Taxonomy (NCBI): domain Eukaryota; kingdom Viridiplantae; phylum Streptophyta; class Magnoliopsida; order Asparagales; family Iridaceae; genus Iris; species Iris pallida. Next base: position 11,140,392 of record JANAVB010029819.1, read on the forward strand.
TCGTTCTATTAGTTGCAACATGAGGCTTGAAATACATCGAACAAAAGTTTGTAATCTCCTCGAGAACATAGGCTTCACAAATAGAACCCTCGACCCGTGCCTTATTTTTCACCTTTCTTTTTAGGTGATTCAAATGTCGCTCGAACGGGTACATCCATCGATATTCGACGGGTCCACCAACACGTGCCTCATAGGATAGATGAATCAGCAAATGCTCCATAGAGTCAAAGAATCCAGGAGGAAACACCCTCTCTAGCTTGCACAGTGTTACCGCAATGTCCTTCTCTTGCTTTTCTAGACGATCAACGAGCAATTTCTTAGAACAAAGATCCCTGAAGAATATGCTAAGCTCCGTCAATGGATCCCAAACTGCCTGCGGTAAGAATTCCCGAAATACAATCAGAATTAACCTCTCCATGAATACGTGACAGTCGTGGCTCTTCATACCCGTCAATTTGTTTTCTTTCGGATCGACACATCTTCTCAGATTTGACACATATCCGTCTGAAAATTTTAGGCCCTGGATCCACCGACAAAGTCTCACTTTATCCTTCTTGTCCAGCGAGAAAATTGACTTCGGCAGGAACTGTTTTCCATTCTGCTCTATCAAATGCAACGCAGGGTATTTGCATATTTCTTCTAAGTCCAACCTGGCCTTGAGATTGTCTTTCGTTTATTACTTTATGTCCATCATGTTTTTCATAAAATATAAAAGAACAGAACAATTATCGGAGGACTGGACTTTTACTTCACAATACAAACTCGCTTGTACAAAGAAAGCCTAGGGACGAAAACCTAGGTACAACAATCTAAGTACAATTGTTTATTTTAGATTCTGGAGGGTGACGGTAGAGGCTCGGGAAAGCGACGGCAGCTCTGCCTTACTCCTTGGACGATCGGGTGCAGCCTTGGCTCTGTAGAAGAACTGCTGGACGTTGATGAGGAAATGCTTTCTCTTCAGGCTCTCTGGCTCTCTATGTTTCTCTCTGTATATCTCTCTCTCCGTATGTATATCCTTTTTGCAAGGAAATGGCACCTTGCTATTTATAAGAGTGGGGGACATTATTAGGGTTTGCAATGATTGCCCATTCTTGAAAGTCGGCGGCTAAGGATCACTGGATCTGGGCCGTTCATCAAGATTTGAGCAATAAATGTGATTGCATCAAATCTTTTGTGGGTAATTAATGCTGATTGACATAAATCCTCCCGATTTATCATGCCAACCTCGAATTTCTTGACACGTGTCATTAATTAGCTTGTTTGCCAATGATCTGATTTGACCCTAATATTTTATTGGGATTTGTTGAGGGATTTCGATCAATCTGATGCCACGTGCCCTGCTATCATGCCACGTGTCGTAACCACAAGCCACAGCAAAAATCTGAGCCACAGGAAAGTTACTCCTCATTGGGCCACATAAGGCTGGCCACGTGTCAAGGCTGCCTGAGAGTGGCCCCCTGACTATTTGGACCACATGGTAATGATTTGAGCCGCATGAGTGTGGATGACCGCATGAGTGAACCGCATGGAGATAGTCCTCGTGAGCCACATGGGGATGGTCTTCGTGAGCCGCATGGGGATGGTCTTCGTGAGCCGCATGGAGCTAGTCTTCGTGAGCCACATGGAGCTAGTCTTCGTGAGCCGCATGGGGCTAATCTTCGTGAGCCGCATGGAGGAGCCTCCGCTTGGGCCGCATATGATGGTCTCTACTTGAGCCGCATACGATTGTCCACGTGTCAAGGCCGCATGACAGTTTCTGAATCTCGGGGGATCGTGTCAGAGATTACTTTCGCTTTCCAAGGAGTCCGTCATTATGAGGGAGTCATAATGATATCTTTGTGTCAGAATTGTCACCTTGTCAGAGCTGTCAGCCGTCAAGGCATTTAATGCAGTAAAGGACAAATGAGAGAGCTGTTTGCAGGCCACATGGCTCCTCTTTGAGCCGCATGGAACTTGTTTGAGCCGCATAGATACTTGAACCGCATGAACTCTCTGAGCCGCAGGGGGCTCTCTGGCCGCATGGATCTTTCTTTATTCTTTTCTATGCTTCTACAAGACCCCCTTCAAAGTTTTCAATTTGCAAAATTGAAATACTTTGAATAAGAAGCATGGCCATATATTCTTCTGGCCGTATATGATGTCTCGGCCGCTCGGATGTCTCAGCCGCATGGATGTCTCAGCCGCATGGATGTTTCGGCCGCATTGAGTCAAACAGCCGCAGGGTCTTTCGGGCCGCATAGCTCCTTGCCACGTGTGCGCATCATTAATTGCCTCAAATTTGTTTTAGTGCCGCCTTTAGGGGAAATCCCAAGGGTCGGCTCATTAAATCTTTGGATTTTATGCCCTGGGTGAATCTCCTTTATGGGAGAGGGGACGAAATTCGAGGAGTCGGGAGAAGGAATGCCATGGAACAGCTGGGCTCCCAGGACATGATGAGGAATGGTGGGCCTGTACTAAGAGACTTAGCAAAGGACATTTGTGGGCCTATTATCCTTGGCGTACCCCGACTTAGGGTACGGATAATAGGATGAAGGGGAACCAACATACTTACTCAGAAGTAATGAGGACATGGCAAGTATGAGGGTTTTACCGTGGAGTCTTCCTACTCAGAGGTAATGAGGACATGGCAGGAGTGGACTCAACGGAGGATATTTGTGGTCAACAGAGGACATTTGTGGGCCTATTACCCTTGGCGTACCCTGGTTCAGGGTACGGATAATAAGACGAGAGAGGACCAACATACTTACTCAGAGGTAATGAGGACATGGTAAGTACGAAGGTTTTACCGTGGAGCCTTCCTACTCAGAGGTAATGAGGACATGGCAGGAGTGGGCTCAGCAGAGAATATTTGTGGACCTATTATCCTTGGCGTACTCCGATTGTGGGTACATATAATAAGTCGAAAGGAGATCATCATACTTACTCAGAGGTAATGAGGACATGGCAAGCATGAAGGTTTCTTCGATAGAGCCTTCCTACTCAGAAGTAATGAGGACATGGCAGGAGTGCGCTCAATGAAGGAGGGTACATAGAACGACTCAGAGGTAATGAGGACATGGAAGTTCTATGTAAAGGGGTGATTTGTTTTTGGCGGAAGTGAAACGACTCAGAGGTAATGAGGACATGGCCGTTTTGGAAATTTGTGGATCGATTACCCTTTTTGTGCACTGGGGGTACGGGTAGTGGATCATGAGGGAGGATCCCTTCTACGAAGAAAGTTCAGAGGTATGGTCATACATGACTTACTATCTGAAAGAGTGACCGAAATATGAGTTCAGAGGCACCTGCGGGTACATAACTCGATCATCTAGAATTTAGAAATGTGAGTTCAGCGGCACCAGCGGGTACATGACTCGATAATCTGGAATGTTGTGGATGTGAGTTTAGCGGCACCAGCGGGTACATGACTCGATAATCTGAAATGTTGTGGGTGTGAGTTCAGCGGCACCAGCGGGTACATGACTCAGTGATCTGGGATGTTATTGATGTGAGTTCAGCAGCACCAGCGGGTACATAACTCGATAATCTGGAATGTTGTTGATGTGAGTTCAGCGACACCAGTGGGTACATAACTCAATAATCTGGAAAATGTTGTACGAGTTCAGCGGTACCGGCGGGTACATGACTCGATGATCTGGAGGATGTCGTTTAGACATAATATTTCTTTAGGAACTTGCCATTGACGGGCAACATGAGCAAGTCTTCGTTTTGTTTTACGAGGCGGTAAGCATCGTTGGAGAATACAGCCTCAATGATAAATGGACCTTCCCATTTTGGCTGGAACTTGCCGGTGGTCTTGTGAGTCATGACCATCGGTCTCCGGACTGCCAGAACGAGATCGCCCTCTTGGAATGTTCTGATTTTAACCTTCTTGTTGAAGGCTCCAGAGATGCGTGCTTGGTATAGCTCGATTCGCTGCTGAGCCAGGAGGTGCTTTTCATCTAAGGCCTCTAACTCCTGTAGTCAGCGTCGGAAGTTATCATCCGTCGTCAATTGATAAGTGAGAGCGACGTGGAGTGAGGGTATTTGAGTCTCCAATGGGAGAACTGCCTCACTCCCGTACACCAGGGAGAATGGTGTGTTTCCTGTGGCCGTTCGGACTGTGGTACGGTACGCCCATAAGCATTCACCAAGCTTCTCGTTCCAGTCGCATTTATTGGACGACACGAACTTCTTGAGTAACTTGATGATGATTTTGTTGAATGCTTCTGCCAATCCGTTTGCTGCTGGATTGGATGGTGTTGAAGCAATATTCTGGATGCGGTGCTTGTCGTAGAACCGATAGAAGGCGTGGCTTACAAACTGCGGACCATTATCGTGGATGATCCTTCGGGACAGTCCAAAGCGATAGATGACGTAATGCTTAAGGAAGCTGATCACGTTTGAAGTCTTTACTTCTGCAAGCGGGACAACTTCCGCCCATTTGGAGAAGTAATCTGTGATTGCGAGTATGAAACGATGTCCTCGGGAGGAAGGTAGAGTAATCGGACCGATGATATCCATTCCCCATGCTTCGAACTGCCAGGACGCCACTGTCGGATGTAGAAACTCGGATGGTTGGTGGATGAAATCCACGTGGACTTGGCAAGCTTTGCACTTTCTAGCATAGTCTATCGCATCAGCTACCATCGTGGGCCAGTAGTAGCCCATTCGGCGAAGACGATCTTGCAATTTAGGGCTAGGCTGATGGGCCCCACAGACACCGTCATGAGCTTCTCGTATGGCTTCTTTGGCTTCTGCGTTTGACAGACACCGAAGCAATAACCCATCGTAGGATCGCCGATACAGCATTTTTGTCTCTGTATCGTAGAAGAATCTGAGAGAACACCTTCTGATGGTAGTAGCTTCCTTTGGGTTCTCGGGTAGGATATCGTAGACAACGAAGTCAATGAATGGTTGTCTCCAATCCGGGACTTCGTCGATCGTCTGGGCGGAATAACTCGCCACAAATTGAACGTTGTTTTTGGGACAGACCAGTTCGTGGCCTATTACGTCCACCGATTGATGAGTATGATTTGGCACTGCTAGGGAAGCAGCAAGGCCTGCTAAGGCATCGGCTTCGATATTTCGGAGTCTGGGAACATGTTCGATGAAGAACCCCTCGAACGACGAGATGATGTCGATCGCTAGTTGGTGATAGGGGATCATATCTTCGTGGCGGACTTCGTATGAGCCCCAGATCTGATTGACGATTAACTGAGAATCGCCGTATGCTTCAAGATATTCTACCCCCAGTTCTCTAGCAAGTTGGAGGCCAATGACCAGAGCGTTGTACTCGGCCACATTGTTAGAGCAGGGTTCTGTGAGAGAGTAAGCACAATTGATCACCAATCCGAAAGGAAAAACTAGCACCACCCCGACTCCGACGACGATGTTGCCCTTGGGTCCAGTTCTCGAAGCACCGTCGAAGAACATTTGCCATATATCATCGTGAGAGGTTGCATGCGAGTCGGCAACCTCATCTGGAATTTCTTCATATATTCTGGACGACTCCGAGCCTGGGTGGGCTGCCAAAAAGTCCGCCAGGGCTTGACCTTTGACAGCCTTTTGCGGGACAAAGATCATATGATAAGGGGACAATAATATTGCCCATGTAGCGAGACAAGAGCTGAGTGCCCCTGCTTTCATCATGAGAACCCTGAGAGGGTTGACTCGTGAGATCACATGTATGGTTTGTCCTGTGACATAGTGCCGCGTCTTTTGAATGGGGAACACCAGGGCGAGGCATTCCTTCTCCACGACGGTGTATCGGTGCTCTGGCCCAATCATCATTCGACTGAGGTAATATATGGCTTGCTCATGACCTGCATTATTGTTTTGTGCTAGCAGGGCGCCAAAGGAATGCTCTATTGTGCGTACATAGAGCAGGAATGGTTTTCCAGCAACCGGGGCCACCAAGACTGGAGGGTTCGACAAATATTCTTTGATGCTGTCGAAGGCACGCTGGCATTCTTCATCCCATACGAATGAGACGCCTTTCTTCATGAGATGGGTGAATGGTCGACATTGCCCGGAGAGGTTAGAAATGAACCTCCTGATGTAAGCTAGCCTCCCTTGAAGGCCTCTGAGTTCGCGAAGATTTCTCGGAGGACCCATCTCCATAATTGCTTTTATCTTCTCAGGGTCTACATGGATATCCTGGGCGGTGATGATAAAACCTAAGAACTTTCCGCTGGATACGCCCAGGAAGGACTTCGTGGGATTCATTTTTAGATTGTGCGTTCGCATCAGGTCGAATACCGTCCTCAGATCCTGCAGATGGTCTCCCTTACAGCGACTCTTGACGGCGATGTCATCCATATAGCACTCCACCGTCTTGCGTAAGTGGTCTCTAAAAATGATACTCATGGCTCTTTGATATATGGTGCCGGCATTCTTTAAACCGAAAGGCATGACTGTGTAGCAGTATGTGCCAATCGGTGTTCGGAATGATGTATACTTTTCGTCGTCAGGAGACATCTTGATTTGGTTGTACCCCGAGAAGCCATCCATGAATGACATACGTTCGAAGTCGCAGGTGTTGTCAATCATGATGTCTGTAATTGGGAGGAAGAATTCATCTTTGGGACATGCCTCATTCAGATTGCGGAAGTCGATGCAGATTCGAATCTTCCCATTCTTCTTGAGGACCGGTACTATGTTAGCGACCCAGTCCGGATGTTGTTCCTCACGAATGAAGCCGCTGGCTATCAGTTTGTTGACTTCGGCTTCGATTGCATCAATAATGCCCGGGCAAAAGCGTCGCTATTGTTGTTTAACCGGATTTGCATCTGGCCGTATGTTGAGCTTGTGAAGGGCAACCTCGGGGTTTAGTCCTGGCATGTCTTCATAGCTCCAGGCGAACACATCAATATATTCTTTGACAAGTTCCAGTAGCGATTCTCGCTCTTCGTCTGTTAGGCTTTTACTGACGAAGATTGGTTTTGGAGAAGATTAGCTGCCGAGGTCGACCTGTATAACTTCATCTTCAGTAGGAGGTTCTCTCTGTTCGAAATGCTTTTTCCATTGTGCATCCAACTGTTGGGCCCACGGCTCTAACTCGAAGATTTCTGGAATGTCTTCATCTTCTTCATAAGCGTCGGCGAATGCCATGATGACTGACAGGACCTGTCTGAATACGTCTCCGATGCTGGTATTCGAGTCAGAAGTTGGTGACCCTGTTGAATGTGAATGCCAGTCACATTCTTCGTCTGAACTTTTAGGGGTCGTTGTGGGTGTAACATACCCTAATCTACATCGAGTCTTGCTATAGTAGTCCCGTGGTTTGCTAGCCGGGACCGGTGGCTTCAAAGGTAACCGTCGTCCAGTACCGTAGTTCAAGCCTGGCGTAGTCTCCAGATCATACCCCTGTTTTTGCATGAGATATTTTGATTGGGGGCTATAAAGATACTGAGGTAGTCTCCCGGCATCTGATTCAAGGTCGACTTCTTCTATGGTGAAAGGCTGCGGATCGTCCTTCCGGCCGAAGATGATTGGATGGTCCCCTTCCCCGATTATGCGGTAAGCGTCTTCCACTGGAGTAAGCTGGATTACGGTGTATACATTTGTCACCTGTGTGTGTAGGTGAGTGCCTATACCGTGTTCCATAGCGTACATTATACAAAGCTTATTAAGCTCGAGGTAGTTCAAAGATAGCCCTTTATTGATGAAGTAAGGTATCTTTTCTAGCGGGATTACATCATCTGCTGATGGACATCAGTGTGGGCAGCCACATACTTGGCTAGTTCCGGTTCCTCTTCGGCTACCCCCTACGTAAATGAAGACTGAGAGGACGACCTGGGCAGCTTGATCGTCAGGGGTTCAGTTGACGGAGCAGAACGGGGAGTTGTTGGCAGACTAGCGACCCCCAGTTTGGTACTCGATGTTGGGCGGGGAGTGGTTGGTTCACTAGAAGTCCCAGACCTTGCATCGGGGTGACGACTCTTCTTGGGAAGGCGTATCGTCATTGGCTTGTCGGAGGGATTGAGCTTCTCCGTTTGCGGCTGGCCGACTCTCGGCAGCCTGATTGTTAATGGCTCTATTGTGGGTCTTGGCATTTGGCCAGACCTTGGCAGCCGGATTATCATCTGCTCTTCTTGTGCCGAGAGGCTGATTGTGTCCTTACGCAGAGTGGCGGTAAGGGGTGCAGACTTGCCAGGTTTGTGAGCTTGGAGCTGGATCGTCAGAGGTTCTTCTGATCCTGTGGCTGTCTCGGTACGAGCTTGCACATCTCCTTCACCAAGGTGCCTCGTCGACTTTTCGTACAGGCAGGAGTCTGAGTAGTAGGATTCGACCCCTTTGAAGGGATCGATGTCGGCAAATTCTGTCCTCACGAAGCCGTGTTTGTCGACATACTTGAAGCATTGGTGCAGTGTGGAGGGCACGATCATATAATCGTGTATCCAAGGGTGCCCTAGGAGGATGTTGTAAGAAGTGTCTGCATCTATGACGTAACAGGTGACCTCTGACTGGAGATCGCCAATTTGACACTTCAGACGAATCTTCCCAACTGGGTAGCTTCTGCCCGAATTGAAACCGCTGATGGCGGTGCTTGTAGGCGTCAAGCGATGCATAGCGATGCGGAGATGATGTAACAGACCCTTCGGGATAATGCTTATGGAAGAGCCAGGATCTATGTGCATCCGATCCACCATTACGTCGCCGATGTATCCAGTGTAGTATAACGGGCGATCGTGCAGGTTGGTTTTGATGAGCATATCCTGTGGAGTGAAGACAATGTTGGGCATCGCTCCCGTGCAAGCGCTATCTTGGAGATCTACAGGAGGGTTCTCTTCTGTGAGGTTGACCTGAGCCAGGTACGCGTCGGCATTTTGGAGTGCATCGCTCAACGCCGCGCGAACATCTTTTGAGAGTCTCAGAAGCTCGTATAATGACAACTTGGCCGGTGTGTTAGCCAATTGCGCCAAGATGTCGAAGTTGTATGGCCTCTCCAGCCCCTGTGGTACCTCTTTTCGGAGGGATTTGTCAAAGCGAGTCTCCTTCGGCCTAGGCTTGTCGGTCGTCGGAGACTGAGCCGATCCCGGAGCGTCAGTTGTAGCGGGCTGATGATCTTCAGTCGAGTTATCAGCCACGGGTTGGGATTGTGCACCGGACCGAGTGACGACTGCTGTAGCTTCTTCGAAATCTGCCGAGATTGTGCGGCAGGATCTGACTTTTCCGCTCTTCTTCTTACGAACGAAAGATGGCGTAGACTGAGTCACTTCAGATACCAAATCTGGATGGACCCACATGACCTCCCCTCGTGATGTGGTGAGGGATACTAGACCAGCAGCCTGATCTCGGGGAGATGGAAGATTAGCAATCTCCATTGTCGCCAGAGGGATGGGGACCACACCGTCTTGAGTTTTCGTTGGAGGGAAGCTGCTGAATTGTACGGACACCATGTTGGCCGCCACGGTTACCTCCTCGAAATCAATGGCCAGAGCGTTCGAATCGATGAGATTTTGGATGTACCGTTTTAGCTGGTAGCAGTCGTGTGTAGCATAGTGGACGTAGCGGTGGTAATGGCAGTACTTTGGGTTCTCCACTTCTGCCGGCCGAGGTTCCCGTCTTGGTGGAGGAAGCTGAATTCTGTCTCCTAGTATGAGCATGTCCAAGATGGGCTTGACGTGGCCGTCTTCGAAGGAGTAAGTGATTTACGGCCATTGTTTGTCTGCCGATTTTGACTCAGGTTTCTGGGCTGTATCGGCCACCATAGCCTGCTTGCCCTTATTGTCTCGATTGTTGGTGGAGCTACCCCCATTGTTGGTGTTGGCGTTGGGACGCCTGCCCTTGTCCTCTCCTTCTGCGATGTGCAATCCCAGTTGGTGAGCCTTCTTCAATCGTTCTTTGGCACTTGTGGTACTGATGATAAACGTCTTCCAGTCCTTGAATTGACTTTCGCCCATCCAGAGGCTGATTGTTGGAAGCAGTCTCTTTTGGCAAATTTCAATTAAGGAGGAATCCGGGTTTCCAGAGGGCAGCTTCATCGCGGTTTGGCAAAATCGCTCAATATAGTTTCTCGTCAGCTCTTTCTTCCCTTGAACGACGTCCATGAGGGTGGACATCGTGACGTCCTGCCCTACCTCGTAGAATCTCTCCAAGAACATGCGCTTGAAGCCGGCGAAGGAGTGGATGCAGTTGTCTGGCAGGTTGCGATACCAATCGAATACGACTCCTTCCAATGCCCCAATGAATAATCGTGTGAGGATGGCATCTTCATGGGGCAGATGGTCGGTGGTGACCTCGAAGTAAGTGATGTTCCGACTTGCGGAGGTCTTGCCATCATACGGGTTGATGTTGAACGGCTTATATCTTGGTGGGAAGGGGACATCCCTCCATTCAGCAGGGTATGGTTGCCGTATTCTGAGGTCTTGAGAGTTTTCTCGAGCATGAAACATGGCTCGGAGCTCCTGGACCTCTCTTCTCGCTTCTCGGGCCTCATCCACAGCGGTAGGGGCCGTTAATTTAGGAGGGTTGTTACCCGAATTCGGTGCCGCTGAATTCGAGTCCGCATTGACCGCGGGACCCGCGCTTGTTTGGCTAGGTGTCCCTCCTTGCAGAGTTGGAAGGGCCGCTTTGATCTCGTCCACAGACTTGACCAAGGCAAGCAGTATGGCCTCCAGAGTGTCGATGCGTTGGCGATCACTGGAACCACCTTGGTTGCTGTCCGTCATGAATACCGTCCTTACGTGAGGAGAGATGGATGGCACGGTGGAGGACGTGTCTTCCGAGTCATACCCCTGTAATGAGAAATCATCGGGGTATGTGGGAATGTCTTCCTCTGGTTCGGACTCAGAAGGAACAATACCCCCAGTTTCCGAGTTTGCCTCGTCTTGGGAGTTGTGGACGTTTTCGGGGACGTCGGGGTTCGCTACATCTGATGGGAGAGTTGTTTTCCCTGGCTCGTCTTCTTGGAACATCGGATTGTCATGGAGGTTCGGAGGAGTGCTACCCCCAGTCCCAGCAACCCCCAGTAGTGTGGACGACGAATCTCCTACTGTAGCAGATTTCGTCTTAGAAAACTCCGGTGGTGGGCACCCGCTTAGACGACAGTTTTTTAGTCATAGTGGTTGAAATCTTTGGGCTAGGAACATTCGTCTTCTTCCATTTCCCATTGGCGGGGATTTTCTGAGCAGAGTTGCAGGAGACGACGGGAAGTGCCTCGTCTTCCGAAGACGGCTGTTGCAGTCTTTGAAAGGCGGACTGCCGGTCTTCTCGTATCGTCGCGTTGTTGCAACAGCAGTTAACGATGACTTAGGTGCAGCGACATCTGTGTGAGGACTCCTTGCACCCCGATGCGCCTTCTTTTTCTTTGCATTTGTGGAGGATGGCCTCACACAAGTCAGATGGGTCTGGGTCGACCATGTTCGCTCCCTGGATTTTGGGAGACTTTTGTGAACCTCTCTGTCTGTTTGCCGCCGGGGGCTGGACTCGAGTGGTTCTGTACAACTTCCCATCTGAGGCCCGTATAACAGTATGTGGGATGCTCGGATGGTCAGAGATCGGATCAGCGGATCGAGCTTGCCAAGCTCGTGCTGCCCTAGACTTCTTCGCTCTAGTGCATAAGGGCACATAGTAGGAAGAGTCTAAGTGATGCTGGAGAGAGTCAGACATGTCTTCTTGAGAGCACAGGAGATCAGGACCATAGGAGAGGCGGTCGAAGACAGAGCCACGTGGAGTAGGCGTCATGCGGCTGTCATCTATAGTCTCTATGCGGCTGGTAGTCGTAGCCGCATGGGCTTTCTTCATGCGGCTGAAAGTCTCAGCCGTATAGATCTTCTCCATGCGGCTGGAAATCCTGGCCGCATGAGTATTGTGCTTTTGGCTAGTAGTCTCAGCCGCATGGTCATCATTCATGCGGCTGGCAATCTTGGCCGCATGAGTCTTCGTCTTGCGGCTAGTGCCCTTGTTCGATTTCTTCCTGGAGCACATAGGATCGCTCTTTGCCCCTGCAAGTCCAGCATCTTAGTGCTTTCCTCTGCCAGACTTGGGGACAGCAGAGTCCTTTATGGCTCGAAGTGGGGCCGCGCGAGAGTCGCCTTCGTCGTCTTGGGCCGCAGAGAGTATTCCGTCCAGAGCTTGGGGAGGAGCAAATGATTTTGGCCTCCACTCGCTGCGAGCTTTCTTTGTGCGGGTTCGCTTCTGGACCGAGCCAACACTTCCTTCAGAGAGCATTTCTTTAAACGCCTATTGGTCGAAGCGGACGACCATCTTCTGTTGTGTGGAGCCAAGTTTGGCTGCATCCGATTACGTCACCAACTCCTCAGCCGTGGAGAAGTTTGTCCCCAGCAGAGTCGCCATAGTGTTTGCCATGAAATATAAAAGAACAGAACAATTATCGAAGGACTGGACTTTTACTTCATAATACAAACTCGCTTGTATAAAGAAAGCCTAGGAACGAAAACCTAGGTACAGCAATCTAAGTACAATTGTTTATTTTAGATTCTGGGGGTGACGGTAGAGGCTCGGAAAAGCGACGGCAGCTCTGCCTTACTCCTTGGACGATCGGGTGCAGCCTTGGCTCTGTAGAAGAACTGCTGGGCGTTGATGAAGAAGTGCTTTCTCTTCAGGCTCTCTGGCTCTCTATGTTTCTCTCTGTATATCTCTCTCTCCGTATGTATATCCTTTTCGCAAGGAAATGGCACCTTGCTATTTATAAGAGTGGGGGGCATCATTAGGGTTTGCAATGATTGCCCATTCTTGAAAGTCGGCGGCTAAGGATCACTGGATCTGGGCCGTTCATCAAGATTTAAGCAATAAATGTGATTGTATCAAATCTTTTATGGGTAATTAATGCTGATTGACATAAATCCTTCCGATTTGTCATGCCAACCTCGGATTTCTCGACACGTGTCATTAATTTTCTTGTTTGCCAATGATCTGATTTGACCCCAATATTTTATTGGGATTTGTTGAGGGATTTCGATCAATTTAATGCCACGTGCCCTGCTATCATGCCACGTGTCGTAACCGCAAGCCACAGCAGAAATCTGAGCCGCAGGAAAGTTACTCCTCATTGGGCCGCATAAGGCTGGCCACGTGTCAAGGCTGCCTAAGAGTGGCCCCCTGACTATTTGGACCGCATGGTAATGATTTGAGCCGCATGAGTGTGGATGACCGCATGAGTGAACCGTATGAAGATAGTCCTCGTGAGCCGCATGGGGATGGTCTTCGTGAGCCGTATGGGGATGGTCTTCGGGAGCCGCATTGAGCTAGTCTTCGTGAGCCGCATGGAGCTAGTCTTCGTGAGCCGCATGGAGTTAGTCTTCGTGAGCCGCATGGAGGAGCCTCCGCTTAGGCCGCATATGATGGTCTCTACTTGAGCCGCATACGATTGTCCACATGTCAAGGCCGTATGATAGTTTCTGAATCTTGGGGGATTGTGTCAGAGATTTCTTTCGCTTTCCAAGGAGTCCGTCATTATGAGGGAGTCATAATGATATCTTTGTGTCAGAACTGTCACCTTGTCAGAGCTGTCAGCCGTCAAGGCATTTAATGCAGTAAAGGACAAACGAGAGAGCTGTTTGCAGGCCACGTGGCTCCTCTTTAAGCCGCATAGAACTTGTTTGAGCCGCATGGACGCTCGAGCCGCATGGATACTTGAACCGCATGAACTCTCTGAGTCGCAGGGGGCTCTCTGGCCGCATGGATCTTTCTTGATTCTTTTCCATGCTTCTACACATCACAGTATTAATTATGTTATCAAACACATTCTTCTCAATATGCATGACATCAAGATTATGTCTGATCAGATTAGTACTCCAGTATGGCAGATCCCAAAATATGCTCCTCTTTGTCCAGTTATGATCTCTACCAAATCCATCGCACTTGTACCAAGTTGTAGGATCTTCGATAGCACTTGGAAAATCTATAACCTCCTCCCATATCGTGGCTCCGCACCACCTTGGCGGTGGATCACCCTTCTCTACAACGGCGGCACATAATGCATTCCTGTTCCTTCTGAACGGATGATCTTTTGGCAGAAATTGTCGATGACAATCAAAGAAGTACGGTTTTCCTCCGTGTTTCAAGCGAAAAGCCTTACTATAGTCCATGCAATACGGACATGAGAGACGGCCATGAGTGCTCCATCCAGATAACATTCCATAGGCCGAAAAGTCGTTGATGGTCCACATAAGGGTTGCCTTCATCTGAAAATTCTGCTTCCTGGAAACATCGTACGTGTTAGCGCCTACTTCCCATAACTGATTTAACTCATCTATCAAAGGCTGTAAGTACACATCAATGTTCCTCTTGGGATTGTTCGGACCAGGAATTATAACGGTTAGAAACATGTACTGAGTCTTCATGCACATCTAAGGCGGTAGGTTATACAGAGTGACAATCACAGGCCAGCACGAATACTGGGATCCTGAAAGACCAAAAGGAGTAAAATCGTCAGAAGATAGCCCCAACCTGACATTACGCGAATCTGAAGCAAAATCAGGATACACTCGATCGAAGTGCTTCCACGCTTCTCCATCGGATGGATGATCCAACAATCCTTCAATCTGTTCTCGCATGTGCCAACTCATATTTTCGGCCGTCTCTTTCACCATAAATAATCTTTGCAACCGCGACGTTAAAGGCAAGTAGTGCATTGAATCAGTCGGTCTTCTTGCATCGGTAGACCTTCCTGTACTAGTTGTCTTATAGCGATCAGCACCATAAAATTTGCACACATCTGCGTCCTTGTCGTCTTTGTAGTACAGCATGTACCCATTGCGACAAAAATCGATTTTCTCGTATCCCATCCAGAGCGATCTCACCATCCTCTTAGTCCGATAGAAGTCTTTAGGTAACTTAGCACCCGCCGGCAAGATCTCTATAATCAACTCCAATACTCGGTTGTAGCATTCTTACGACATGTTAAAATCTGACTTAATGCTCAACAGTCTTGTAACCACCTTCAATGGTGAATAATCCTCACAACCAGGATACAATGGAGAACTTGCATTCTCCAGCAACTCTATGAACTTTGCAGCATCGACATTCGGTGCCTCCTCAGCTGCATCATGAACGAAACTAGGCCCCGCAGCGTCGAAAACTATGTTCACACACCCGTCGTCGTATGTATGATTATCTGAAACAAAATTATGTCCCGCATGCATATACGGCTCAACATAAGGCTCCGGCTCTGATGCTAAAGACACAAGTTCTCCGTGTGCGGTCCACTGATAGTAATTAGGCGTAAAACCCCTCGAGTACAAATGATATGTCACTTCCACTTCTGGATAATATTTCACGTTATGACATTTCACACACGGACACTTAATTTTGGTGTCGTCCATGTACTGAGGAAACGCCTTAGCAAACTGCAGGAACTGCTCTACTCCCACTATGTATTCATCCCGCACACCACACATATCATCAGGACGACGATTGTACAAACATGAACGATTCCGCAAGTAGTAATTCATATCCATTTGGAAATAATTCTGCAAAGATGGACATACATTATCCAATAGGCACAAATTCGTATACTATGTCTTATTATGGGACACACATTAGTAGCGAACAGTTACTAATAACAATAATATGCAATCTAGGTTAAACTAGGTTGTACTAAGTCAAACAAAGTCAAACAAGGTCAAGCTAAGTCAAACAAAGTCAAACAAGGTCAAACTAGGTCAAGGGTTGACCTATTGTTTACTTTGTCAACTCTTAGTCCAATCTAGGTCAGATGTTGACTCTACTTTGACTTTCAGTCAAAATAGTCAACCTTGGTCAAACAAGGTCAAATTTAAGTCAAATATCCTATTTCTAGTCATTACCTACCAAGGTACCCTTTACCTTATCGCTATTGGTATCCCAATACCAATACCTTAAGTTGGAATCTCAATATCTTAGTCTAGGTAACTAACACCTTAACATCCACTTTACCTTAGATACTAGATAATACCATATCCTAGTAATATCCTACCTTTAGGCTAGTAGATAACTCAATACCTTAGGCTAATAGATATTACTATCTACCTTAGGCTAGTATCTATCCACCTGCCTTAACATCATACCCATTACCTTAGAAAGGAGGGGATGATTGCTTAATTCATCCTCAAATGTAGGTTTATAATTTTTTTTATGTTCTAACATTTATCCACCTGTCTTAACATCATACCCATTACCTTAGGCTAGTATCTATCCACCTGCCTTAACTCAATACCTTTTTTTTTCATGTTCTAACATTTATCCTCAAATGTACGAGACAAAAGAAAGGAGGGGATGATTGCTTAATTCATCAATTAGATTAAAAAAGGCATGATAGTTAGGCAGCTATCATGACTTTGGTCGGTTATGTTAGTTTTTTACTACATATATTGCTTCTTGAGTACATGGAATCCGTTTTTATATTTCGTTTTAAATATAATTGGTTTATCTTCATATGGCGTGCTGTTATAAAGTTTTAAGCTATTACCCCACATATTTGAGCCTATAAATAATTGACACACTGCTGAAATATCAGTAGAGGAATTCCATCTTCATATCAGAAACCTAGTAGCTTAGTTAGTAAGTACTTACCACATTCTCAACATCAGTGCTATGGAATTGGATCATAAGTACTAGACTTGATGATCCTCTTACCGCGATGCTAATTTTGCTACAGTTGATGACTTCTCAGATTTAGTATCACTTGATGGTACACAATAGCTTCATAGGTATTTAATAATCTTTGCTTTCATGTTTACCTGAGCAAACTTGAAATAAACTGTCATATTGAATGGAAAATGGGCATTGAGGTATAATCAGGTATACGTACAACCACATAAAATGCCAAAATATCTCGTATCCGTGTCTGTGTCTAGATAGCTAGGGCTAGGGTTAGGGTTTACCTGAAAAGGGCAGCTCGGTCGGAGGATAGAGGCAGCGAGGAGGGTGGCTTCGTCGGAGGAGGGAGGCGGCGAGGAGGGTGGCTTCATCGGAGGAGGAAGGCGGCGAGGAAGGAGACTTCGTCGGAGGAGGGAGGCTGGTCGCCGGAGGGAGGGGTCAGCGGGCGAGCGGGGTCGTCGGGGGGAGAAGGGGAGGGTGTCGCCGGAGGGAGGGGTCGCCGGAGGGGAGGGTTCGCCGGGGGGAGAGGGGAGAGGGGGATCGGATGGGAACAAAAAAAAATTTGGGTGAAAAATTATGATTTCGATCGGGCCAGTAACCCTATATGAAATACGTCAGCGACGTATAAATTTTACGTTGCAATACGTCGCTATACAGCGACGTAAAATAATATCCGTCGCAGAACGTCACCATTCAGCGACGTAATACACTCTACGTCGCTGAATGTCGCTACGCAGCGACGGTCAGCGACGTGTAACACAAGGAGTCGCTATAATCAATTTTCGGCGACGGATTTTCTGCCGTCGCTAATATACGTCGCTATTCTAGCATATTTTAGTAGTGTGGCAAGACAAGACCCATAGAGTTGAAATTATTTCAAGGAATCGTAGGTTATGGAACATTGCTAAAACTATATCTTCATTGACCTCTTTAGACCTTGTGTCAATATAAGATAGAGTATCTGATAGCATATCACATCTGAATCACGTAACCAAGGTTTACCACCGCCAGAGTATACGGACGAGGCATAATTCTCGGTAAAATGACTTCAGGCGTGATTACAAGTTTAGGATACTATAGAGGATAGGAAAATGTCCTGTGTGTCCCATAAGATCTAAAGCCTATACTAGTGAAAGTTCTGTAAGTTGGGCAACCTGTCTCCCAACCTAGCATTCTGTGGTCCTTGTGACCTATTAACGAGGTAATTGACTGACACTAATAGGTTTACCTTGAATATAGAATTTAGAGGTTCATAACCCATTAGTCGACCAAGGCCTTAAGGATAAGAAGATAGTAGGATGTCTATATAAGCAATAACACAAGGTAAGATTTTGATTCTCTCAAAACTCGAACTACTTGTGCCTCTTTTCAAAAATCTCGCATGCTTGTATTACTATCTTGACCAACGCTGCTATTACAGCCTAGTTTTGTAAGCTTACTCTTTTATCGAGCTTGATTCAAGACATATGTTTATTGGGGACGCCTACTAACATATTGTATAATCAGAATCAGTGTATTACGGTCTGATCAACCATGATGCATTTGATTCGCTCTTTATTTAATTACCCTACGTGGATTGAGATATAGAGGTATCCAGGATCTCATCCGCGACTGTATTGACAATTCCTCTTGAATTATACATTCGCCCTTGAATCACGTAATTGTATTCGATGATATCTTTCTTGAACTCTTTATTGTTTTTGTCTTTCACTGATTAGGAAAGACGAAAGCTCATAATTGGTAGATAGATACAGAGTATCCCCCAGGGCTACGGTAGTTGTATACACAAGTATAGCTACCATCGGCCAGCCATATGACTAGAACCTTGCCTTGAGTTACTCGTCCTCCTTTCGACCCTCAAACTACTATTGGGACCTTCTAGCCATCTGAATTTGAGAATGATTAGGGTTTTACCCTTAGACAAAATGCCAATCTAGGAGACTGTCTTTTCTCAAGAAACCAATCGTTGTGAGTCTCTAATTATTTGCTTGAAGTTTGCTTTAGCTAGCAACCCTTAAGCCTTAATCCAACCTTTCCTCGACCAAAGCCCACATTTTATACATGAGATGAATAGACAAAGGTAAGGACAATCATTTACCATGATTATGGTAGACACTATCCCGAGATTGGGTTCCAACAAATATTACCCTAGATATATAATTTTTATTATTAAGACCTAACTAGTATCGGAACACCACAATCACTAGCTTAGCCAATGCCATAGCTTAAATACCCTGTCATATTATGATCTACCAGTTATCAACAGCAATACATGATCATTACAGCCCATACCACTAGAACCCTTGTGACAATAGTCTGGCAGGCTTGACACAAATAGAAATTCATGACTCAGTTGTTAGAAATCTCTTCATATGATGTGCCTTAGAGTTGGTTATCCCGTCGATAACTCTTATATACTAGGGACGTGTACATCCTTCTATTTTATCAACCATGTGTCATTGTACACCTTCGTTTTCCATTTATTAAGGAACGATCCTTGACTTGACTTATATCTACCGTATCCCGTTACGCCGTGCCTTATTCTTTATTAACAAGAGTCGAGGTACAATATCCGGAATTTAGAATTCTTCTAACCTCATTATTCCTAAAACCATGTCCTAGCTTCTAAGGCGAGTAGACTGTAAGCCTTCTAAAAATTTTAGGATATACAAGGATTACCGATTGATTGGAATAATTTCCATTAGGATGATGATTAGTGCCCCATGGACTCCCACTTTCCATTTAGATCATTTTGTGTCCCCGGTCGTGTCATTAATATTCGGAGCACAAGACCAGCTGTTACCTTCCAACAAATTTCATATACAAGATCTAGACGAGTCCACCTTCATCTAGGTATATCATATCCCACTCAAACCCATCCCTTTGTATTTCATTTTTGTGGTACGACTTTCAGGTCAAAAGGACTAGCTATAACCCTTACCATAATATCGGTATACTTTTTGACTTCCATTAAAGCCTCAACCTCGACTCAATTCATTCGACCCAATATAGGGTTGTGATCTACTCGAAGCCCACTACGCACGTGCTACTAGTGTGCCACCCCAATTGAGGCCTCATGTGCTACTTAAACACAAAAGTTACTGAAGACGTATTTTTGGGCTTTAGGAACCTAGCTAACCAACCTGTCTGGCAACTAGCTCAACCACTTGGGTTGAAACCTATTCTAGGTTACCCTAACCTAGTAGAAATAGTTTTATCATTGGGATCTTGACCAGTCAATATAGATTGAAATCCAAGGTTCATCCAACCAACGAGTGATGTCCAATTAGGGAACCCATTAAGACCCAGTAAAACCCATCTATGCATACCACCATATTTGGACTATAAAACCGAACCAATTGAAATATGTCCCTACACCTATTATGTAGTGTCCACCTCTTAGAATGTGAAGTCATTCATAACACTTATTCCATCTACCTGGAAGTTGCGATACGATCTTGTGTTGCATTTATATCCCTTGTTCGTGTGTTTAAACAACCACGAAAAAGATCACAATCTTGATTTCTCGAATTCTGTTCTATTATGGAACCTTGTTTAGAATTTCGAAAATGAAATGTCTGTATTGCACGGATTGCAAGCCCCTCTAAGAAACGAATTCTTCGATTTGTAAGTGACTAGACTAGAGTAGCCCAATCAGCAAATAAGTCAATGGTTCATAAACTTTCTTTCTATCTGCATCATTGGATACTCTCTACCGCTCTTGAAACTTCATATTTGCTCTCGATTATTCTTCTTTATCTTCCTGTCCTTCCTATTTCAGAGCGACGAATGGTCATACTTATTAGAATTCATCAATATTTCTTAGCTACTTGTGTAAATTTGTTGCTCGTTAAATTTTGGATTGCTTGATAGATAGGAAAAGATTATAGATGCCATGTGCAGTAGATATCTATTGGTAGGATTGTTGGCAACTAGTTAGAAGATTATAAGATTTTAGTTTTGAGGAGTAGTGTGATCAAAGGTGGGTAGAAGTCCTAGAGGTTATGTAGTTACAAAATGGCTAGGAGGAGGATATAAAATATTTTGAGGAATTAAATTGAGCAGATTAAGGTAATAGTAGACTTTGAATTTTAAGGAATGGTTATGAAGCCTTTAATTCATCGGGTAATGGAGAGAGATGATGTTCCATTCAGCACAGTCAGAAATCCCTTCTCATTTTTAATTGGAGGCATCCGCAGCCAAGGAGATGAGGCTCAGGCTACTTTCTTGGAGCATATTTTGGATGAACTGGAGGAGTCGATTAAGGTTTATAAAGACCTTAAAAGACGAGACGTTGAGCTGCTAGTGGATGCAGAATACGAAGCTATGGCTCGTGAGGCTGAAACTAATAAAGCCAATTTTGAAGCTTTCTTACTGGCTTTCAATGTCCAGATTTCTGAGTAGCTTCTACTGTCGAGAGTCATAAAGCTGTAGCTGCGGATAAAGAAAAGAAAGCTTCTGATCTGGAGGCTAAAATTGCCCGGCTTCAGGAAGAGCTCAAAGCCACTAAGCAGGGTGTGGAAAAAGAAACTCAGTTACATCAGGCTGATATCAACCATTTAGATGTTTTGAAGGGTCAAAAGGATGACTTTGTCCGACTACAAAACGAAGAACTAGCCCATCAAATAGCAGCCCTGCACCCATTTGACCCAGAGTCAGGAAGGGTTGAAGCCAGGCAACGGGTGCTGGATTCTTGTACCGAAAGAGCTAAAGCCTTGAAGAAGCGGATCATGGATCTCATCACTTACTCTTCAGAATAAAATGACCAAAATTGTTATCTTTTTCTTTATAATGTATCTTTTTGAACATTTTAATCAAAAGAAAATGAAATGAGAAGTTTTTTTTTCTGTAGTTCCATTACTTGTTACAAACCTTGTTATAAATATAAGTAATAGGATAGAAAATATATTCAGAGGTACCGGACGTGATATATTTCTTGATTAGAAAATAACGATATTTATTACATCTGCTTAGAGGTAATATGGACGTGGCAGAATATAAGGTTGGAAATATTGTTATTTCAATAGACAACTTTGTCAGAGGTGATAGGGACGTGACAAGTTGCTGACATAGATATTGGAATTCAGAGGTGCGGAGGACGTGAATTTTTTTTTTGTTTTAGATTTGAGGATTTATCATCTATGGCTTTATTTATGAGAAAGTAAATAAAAGACAATAAATGCTATGACTGATGAATGAATGAATGAATGAATGAACAGTCAAACTTCTTAGGGGAGAGAAATGAATGAATGAACAGTCACCTCGGTTCTCGAGGAGGAGAATGAATGAACAATCAGACTCTTTTAGGGACAAAAAGTGAGTGAATAAACAGTTGGACTTCTTTCGAGGAGGAAAAGTCGCATCGGTTCTCAAGGCCGATTATCTAGTCATTCTGTCTATAAATAGAACAGAACTTCTGTAGATGTTATCAACTTCTTTTCTCTTAGTACAGAATGTCTATCGAAGATATGCTCACTCCGAAGATTGAAGATACGACTGAGACGCCTCCTGCTGAGCCTCCGATGCCTCCTCAGAAAGAAATGAGGGAAGGCTCGACTATTCCTGCACCAGAGCAGGACCTGATTGCCAAGTTGGTGGAGCCTGGGAAGACTGCTAAAGAAGAAACTATGAGAAGAGCTGTCTGTGAGTTGCTGGTGTTCTCAGACAATGGCATGTTTGAATTGCTGGCAAATTATGTATTTAACCGGGAAGGGTCGGGTCCTCGTCCCCGCCCTTGATATTATGTACCTTTTTCTGCTTTTAAATAATGAGAATAAAAATGAGTTTTATTTACATCATTTCTCTGAATGAAAACATTTTGCTCTTGTACATAATATTTGTTGAGAAATTTGCCATTAATAGGCATCATAGCAATTCTGTCATCCATCTCTGTTAATTGGTAGGCTCCATTTGAGAAAACCTTGTTCACCACATAAGGACCTTCCCATTTCGCCTCGAATTTGCCTTTGCTCATGTGGGTCATAGTCATAGGATGTCTGACCATAAGAACTAGCTCGCCTTTCTAAAATGTTCGTACTTTGACTTTACGATTGAAAGCTTTTGTGATACGGGCCTGATATAATTTGATATGTTGTTGAGCTAATAGCCTTTGCTCATCGAGCGCCTCCAATTCTTGATGCCGAAGATGATCATTGTTTTATGTAGTAAGTTCATTAGCAATGGCAATTCTCAAGGATGGAATTTGAATTTCTAGCGGTAAGACAGCTTCACATCCATATACTAGAGAAAAAGGTGTACAACCTGTGGGATTACGGACTGTAGTGCGATAAGCCCATAGACATTCTCCAAGCTTCTTACTCCAATTACGTGTGTTAGTAGAGACTAACTTTTGAGGATTTTGATGATAGTCTTGTTGAATGCTTCAGCTAACCCCTTGGCTGCAGGATTATAGGCCGTATAAGCAACATTATTGATTCGGTTGTCATTACAGAACCTAGTAAACTTTTGACTGACGAACTGTGGTCCATTATCATGGATGATCCGATAAGGTACGCCAAATCTATATATCATATGATGTTTGACAAAGTTGATAACATTGTTAGTCTTCACTTCAGCTAAAGGTATGACTTCAGCACATTTAGAGAAATAATCGGTTATAGCCAAGATAAATCAACGTCCTTTAGACGAAGGAGGATTGATAGGACCAATTACATCTATGCCCCAAGCTTCGAAGGGCCATGAAGCAGCAGTCGGGTGAAGAAATTCTGACGGTTGGTGAATAAAGTCTGCATAAATTTGACATGCTCGACATTTCCTTTCATAGTCAATGGCATCTGATACCATAGAGGGCCAGTAGTAGCCCATATGTCAAATACGATCCTATAATTTGGGACCGGGTTGATATGCTCCACAAACACCGTCATGAGCTTCGCGTATATCTGCTTCGCTTTATCACCAGCAAGACATCTTAAGAGTAATCCATCAAAAGTTCGTCAAAAAAGAGTTTTGGTGGTATAATTATAATAAAATCCAAGCGATCGTCGGCGAATACTTGTAGCTTCCTTACGATCTTCAGGTAGTATATCATGTACTACAAAGTTGATGAAAGGTGCTCTCCAATCTTCACTGATGACATTGACTTTAGTTGAATTACTGAATTCAATGTTATGGTTGTTTTCAATACAAAACAGTTCTCTATTAGAGATAACAACCAGTTGTTGTCTTTTGACCGAAATTGCCAAGTCCGCTGCTAGGTTAGCTAAGGCATCAGTTTCAGTATTGCATCCTCTACGTACATGTTCAATGAAGAACCCTTTGAACGAGGAAGCTATTCTGATTGCTGCTTCGTGGTATGGTACTAGATCTGGATGTCGAACTTTGTATTTACCTCTAACCTGATTAACAATCAGCTTAGAATCACCATATACTTCGAGATATTCAATATCCAGTTGTTTAGTTAACTGAAGTCCAATGAGCAAGGCATTGTATTCTGCCACATTGTTGGAGCACGACTCATCTAAGGAATAAGCTCGCTGAATAGCTAATCCATCTGGTGAAACGAGAACAATTTCCACTCCAACGACAAGGGTACCTCCAGGTCCAATTATAGATGCTCCGTCGAAGAATAAACGCCAAGTAGGAAATTCTTCTAAGATCATATTTGATTCCAATGTCTCGTCTGGAATCTCATCATAGAGTTTAGATGTCTCAGGGACAGGATGAGCTGCTAAGAAATCAGCGAGTGCTTGGCTTTTCACAAACTTTTGTGGAACATACACCATGTCATATTGTGCTAATAATATGGCCCATGTAGCAAGCCTAGAATTGAGTGTACTGGGCTTCTTCATTAAGACTCGCAGAGGATTAACTCGAAAAATAACATGAATGGTTTGGCCGATGATGTAATGCCTTACTTTTTGAACAATAAACATTAAGGCTAAGCATTCCTTCTCTACCGGACTATAACGATGTTCAGCTCTAATCATTGTCCGACTAAGGTAGTAGATAGCTTGTTCATGACCTTCTTTGTTCTTCTGAGCCAGCAAAGCTCCCAGTGAATGGTCCATCGCTCGGACATACATCAAGAAGGGTATTCCTGAGATCGGTGGTACTAGGACCGGTGGACTCATCAAATACTGCTTTATGTCATCAAATGCTCGTTGACATTTTTCTGTCCAAATGAAAGATACACCTTTCTTCATTAACTGAGTAAATGGTCTGCAACGTCCAGAAAAATTTGAAATGAACCTTCTGATGTAAGCAAGTCGACCCTAGAATCCTCATAGCTCTTTTAGGTTGCGTGGAGGACGCATCTCTTGAATGGCTTTGATCTTCTCGGGATCAACGTGTATACCTTTAGAGATAATGACGAATCCGAGAAATTTGCCACTAGAGACTCCCATGAATGACTTAGTGGGGTTCATTTTGAGTTGATGCAGCGCTGGCGCATTAGATTGAAGATGGTTGTTAAATCTTGGATATGACCTTCCTTTAGACGACTCTTGACAGCAATATTGTCAACATAGCATTCAACAGTCTTTCACAAATGATCTCGAAAGATAGTACTCATAGCCCGCTGGTATGTTGCACCCACGTTCTTAAGACCGAAAGGCATGACTATATAGCAGTATATTCCACGGGGAGTACGGAATGAAGTGTGTTTTTCATCTTCAGGATTCATCCGGATTTGATTATATCCAGAAAACCCATCCATGAAAGAGATTCGTTCGAATCCACAAGGATTGTCGATCATGACATCAGTAATTGGGAGAGGGAATTCATCTTTAGGACAAGCGTCATTGAGATCTCGAAAGTCTATGCACACTCGAACTTTCTCGGTCTTCTTCAAGACTGGTACAACGTTGGCTACCCAGTCAGGATGCTGTTCTTCTCTGATAAAACCACAAGCGATAAGCTTTCTGACTTCATCATCTATCGCATCCATCATCTCAGGCTTGAATCGCCGTTGCTGTTGTTTGACTGGCTTGGCATTAGGCAAAATGTTAAGCTTATGAGTTGTAACCTGAGAATCTAAACCTGACATATCTTCATAGCTCCAGGCAAAAATATCGATATATTCACGAATGAGGTGAATCAGTTCTTGTTTATCATCCTCTGGAAGATTCTTGCTGATGAAGATCGGTCGTGGTACACCTTTCTCTCCAATATTGATCTGGATTAGTTGATCTTTGGTAGGTGGTTCTCGTTGTTCAAAACGGAGTTCCTACTGAGTGTCCATCCTTTGTGCCGAAGGATCTACTTCAGGAGCTTCTTCAATATCATCCTCGTTATTTTCTGAAAACTCGACAGACCATATTAGAAGATACTGTCACCCGATGGACATGACCAATACTGGTGTCAGAGTCCCATGAAATGGAATCTGAAGAATTAGAGCATTCATCTTTATCAGATTCAGAGGCTTATAGAGTTAAAACTGGTAAAGTATAGCCCAGCCCACATTTTGTTTTGCTATAATATGGTATCATTTTTCCTCGTGGAGCAGGAGTACGAATAGGAGTTCGTCTTCCTCTACCACCATTAAGGCCAGTTTTGAAATCATAGCCCATTTTACGGATGATTGCCTTGGATTGGGGACTATAACGACATAGTTGTAGCTTTCCTGTATTATCTTTTTCATTATCACTATCAGGCATAATGTTTTGTTCTGTTTCTTTACTAAAAAGTATAGGAGTTTTGCTTTTCTTTCGAGAAGGAACTAGGAAGAACGATTCTTGAATTGATTCAAATGATACCACATTTTGGAGAGATGGTATGACTCCTATTGTAAGTGGTTTGAAGCTATCTAGCATATCCAAATAACATCGAGTATGATAAGAGACATCAGTATACTGCAAAGGAGATGCTACTTTATTGGTCTTTACATCATCATTTATAATAGGACCTTTAGCCTTAGAAGGCTTAGTCAGATTGACAACCAGAGGAGAAGAAGAAGAACGAGAAGGAGGGAGGGGTTTTTTTACGACGAAGATCGATTACAAGTGGCTCAGAAGAGGTGAGCTCCCTTTGTTCCTGTCTAACACCAGGAGGCTGCTTCTTGTGAGAAGGAAGGTAAATAGTCAATGTCTTGGAAGACTGAGGACAGAAAGTATGTCCTTTGACAGGGATCGCCAGAGTGTCATTTGGCATGCATTTCCGTTCTTCATCAGTATCTATTGCTAATACCACCTTCATGAATTCTTCTTCGTACATACGAGAATCATTGCAGTATGCTTCAACCCCCCTGAAAGGATTTAAGTCTGCAACTTTTTTCTATACTTCTCTATTGCCATCAACATATTTGAAACATTGGTGGAGAGTAGAAGGTACAATATTGTGTTCGTAGAGGAATGGTCTTCCCAGCAAAGCATTGTATGAGCCATGATTATCAATCACGTAGAAGGTCACTTTCGTACGAAGATTGCCGATTTGAAGTTTCAGGCGTATCTTCCCCAAAGGTTCACTTCTTCCTTGATTGAATCCCAAGATAGTAGTGATAGTTGTAGAAAGGTTGTGCACCGGGATCTTCAAAGCGTCCAGTAGAGTCTTCAGCATGATGCTAAGTGCAGACCCTGGGTCAATCAGAATGCGATCGACTTTTATGGTATCCATATATTCCGTGAAGTAGAGAGGACGATCATGACGATTATCTTCTAATAGCATGTCATCTTGTGTAAAGGTGATATTGGGAATCAGTTCAAATATACTATGACAATGTGTACAACTGACAGGCTTCTTTCAGGCTTCTTGAGGAGAGCAAGACAAGCATCAGCCTGTATCAAGGCCTCACTCAGCATTTCTCGAGTCTCTTTTGGGAGACGTAAGAGTTCGAAGATTGACAATCTCGCTGGAGTGTTAACCAATTGAGCCAGTATGTCGAAATTATATGGCTCCTCAAGTCCGAGAGATGAGGACTTCTTTAATGCTTTATCAAAGCGGATATGTTGCTTTCCCTTGTCTGCTGATGTTGGTTTGGGAGGAATTGGTTCCACTACTGGCGAAGATGTAGATGGTATATTCTCAACAGGGGAAGATGATACAGGAATAACCTCAGGAGATGAAGCAGGATTCTCTTGAGTTTCGGGATACTCTCGGAGGTAGGGTCTCCCAGATCTGGTGCCGATTAAAATTTCTTCTTCTACTACAGGTTCAAAGGATACCATGTTGCAGCTCTTCGATTTAGTTTTAGAACACTTCATTTGATTGAAAGAAGAAGGCGCTTCAAAGTCTGCCACTAGATCCGGATGAATCCACATGATTTCTCCTTTATCAGTGGATAGCAGAACAAGACCCTCATTTTGGGGAGGTAGAAGATTTACGATCTCAAGAGTAGCCCTCGGAATGGGGACGATACCATCTTGCACTAGTTGCGGTAGGAAGTCACCAAATTGTACAGAGATGACATTAGCCGTCACAGTTTTCTCGTCCTGTTGGAGAGTAACTACACCAGAGTTGACCATCCCTTGGATTTTGCCCTTGAGTACGTAGCATGCTCGAGTTGGATGCCCTATAAACCTGTAATAAGCACAATATTTAGGGTGGTCAGTCTTACCAACTTTCTCTGGCCGTTTCGCCTCCGGCAGTTGAAACTTATTGCTTTTGATCAAGCAATCGAAGATGCTCATGATATCATCTTTATCGAAAGAATACTCTTCTTTTGGACGAGGTGCTCTTTGTGGTGGTGCTGATGGAGTGGGTGTAGGCTGAGCAGCATTGATAGCCAATGATTCCTTGCCCTTGAGATTGATGGCCAATATTTCCTTGCCCTTACGATTGTTCTGGTGATTATTGCTGCCGGATGTAGGATGTTCATCTTGGTTAGGATTAGCTATTTAAACTCCTAACTGTTTGAACTTCTCAGCACTAACCTCTGCAGCTTTGGCATTTATAATGAAAGAAGGCCAGTCTTAGAATTGTGTTGATCCTATCCACATGCTGATGATAGGCAACAACTTTGATTTGTAGGTGTCTATTGTTACATCAGATGGAGTTCCTAAGGACATTTTGAGTGCCTTACGGCGGAATCTTTCAATGAAATTCTCAGTGGTCTCATTGTGTCTTTGTTTAATTTTAATGAGGGTAGACATAGTCATGTCGTTGACCCCCTCATAAAATCGTTCCAAGAATATTTGCTTGAAACCAGCAAAGGAGGTTATGTAGTCATCAGGCAAACTACGGTACCAGTCATATGCTGTATCGGCTAAACAACCGACGAACACTCTGGTGAGAAGAGCATCATTTGGCTGCAATTGATCAGTCATCACTTTAAAGTGATTGATATACTGACTTGGAGAAGTACTGTTGTAACACCCCAGTCCTAAAATACGTAGGACTAGGAACGTAGCATGCCAGCTGCATATATACGAGATATACTCCAATATATGGAAATCTCAAATATACACATAAGCTGTTTTGTGAATAATAATAACAGACAGTCACAGGTAAAAGCTAATCTCATCCATAGTATAATGTAAGGAAAATAGAATCTCATAATCAAAGCGAATGTCAAAATATAATGGTAACTCACAAATCAAAGTAAAGGTCAAAATATAGCTGATGACCGGGCGGAGACAAATCCACTACCGGCACTAGAATAAAATGAAATAAAATAGAGTCCATCATCTAAGATAAACAGAATAAGAAATGATGACTAAATAGGCTCCTCGATCCAATAGGGACAGCTATGATCAGAAGGTATGACTCGCTCGAATGTGAAGGATGAGTCTATACCGGAGCCATATTCCTGCGGGAAGTCCTGCACACCTATACCTGTAGAGATCACCAGGTCCTCAGAGGGACGTAACAAGATACAAAAAGAACATGCCACATAAACTGAATAAATACTACTCAATAAGAATAAGTAAGATCAGATCATAACATGGTCCAATACCTTACCCTTTGGAGTAGCGTACCATCCCCCCAACCAAACAAGGACAGGAGATGGTACACTAACCCACGGTGAAGTATCTTTCCAAGTCACGAATTCAATATGGTATCCGGACCCCAACAAGGTTCAATACCTTCTCATCGAAGTAGTAAGTCACACCTACAACCAAACAAGGACAAGATGTGACGAACTAATCCGCGACAAGTTATTGTTCCAAGCCACGGTCAGATACAAGTACCCAAACCAAAAGTAATCATACCTAACGGATAAGGGTGCCTAACCAATCTAAGTGAACGTAGTTTTAATAACATCCTTCAACGCATGGGCCCTGGCTAAAACGGGATCGGCATGGTTCCCCCTTGGGGCACCAGAGGCCCAATCAATAAGAGCATGACGTTCCGCAGAACGCCAGTGGCTGTCGTAATCTCACCCGCGTCTCCGGCGGAGCTCACGGGTTACAAAAGGGAAAGTGTATAGTAGGCCATACGCTAAGGTATTGTCCTTCCCGCCCAATGCCTACTATGTTGTATCCTCAACACAAAACCTCTATTAACCGCTAAGTCAAACTAAGCATGCAACATCTATTAGCGGTTATTCCTATCGCACGGCTTATACGTACCGGTGGCCAGCCAATCATGCATGTCCGAGTTCTATATGTGACTCACAACTTCGTGGTACAAATGTGTCAAGGCCTATTAATGCAACACACATAGGGTGGTCCCTTAACTCTAAGTTTAATGTGTAAAAAAATAATACATAGCAGGAAATATAACTGAATAGTAAGTTCTAACAAATTGTGCCATGTATCACAGTTTATTTTGCATAAAGAAAATAATAAATAATGCATGAAATATGAGCTATAATAAATAAACAGCTGGTGGCAAGGTATCTTGCCTAGAGGTAGTGTGTAGAATGGCGACACCTGATGACTCAAATCGTCAGAATTGGAAAGCACTGAAAGCCAACTTTTACGAACAACCTCGAATGCTGAAATAAATATCACGAACGAATTTGGCATAAAAGAAATACCTAGAAAACGCCTGTCCAAAAGTCTAATTCTGGAACAGTGGCAAAATCGTAATTTCGGATCAATACGATGTCCGTCGTTGGACCCATTTTGCACCGAAACGTGTGCCAGAACCTTCGGTCCCTAACGTTGTCAAACTATATATCTACAGGTCCAGTTTGAGGAGATGAACCCAATCGTATGTCCAAAGTTGGATCCCGGTGGGCCGTGCACAAATTCGCTCGTTAGAGCGGGTCGCGGGCCCGCCAATTTGGCATTCCGATCAACTTTTTCAGAATCGGACCAAACTTGGCATACAGGACCAGAAAAATGATACGGTCCTGATGGCACAAGTTTCATCTCGATACGACGAACGCGCACAAATTTATGGTCAAGTTTTCAAAACGTCGATACGGGGGTATCTCGACGGATACGCACTGATTTCGTCGCGCACACGCAACGAAATCGAGTTCCGTCAGTTCCCACACGTTGGTAACATCCATACGCACCTTTCGATGTGTATAGTGCGCGATCATGCCGCCCAATTTGTCGGGGCGCACGCCGTATCGGGAAAATTTTCTAAATTTTTATTGTTTTCAAAAACAGTTTTTCTCGATCTTTGGGTTCGAACTTTTTTTCATTCAATGAAGGAAAAATTAAACTAAAAGAAGGTATTTGAAGTGCTATATGTTGTCTAGAATATTATTAATTAGTTTTCCAAAACTCTCTTCGAGATTGATCAAAATTTGACAGTAAACATGGGTGGTTGGGCTGCTTCCTACTGTCGACAACAGTTGGTTTTTCTTGGTTTTTGAGTCAAAATTTTGACTCAATTGTGTGATCCTTCCTGGTACTAATGGGTGGGTCTTCTAGAGGGTAACGTAGGCTCTACATAACAACTCTCGGGATCGAAAATTATCGACTACGCGTGAAGAAAAGTGGAAGTTAAGGGAGGTACCTCGCTGTTGAGGGAAAAACAGGGCGTTCTCTGTTTCGTGTCGTTCCAAATGTTTGACGACAATCGGGGCGACGAACAGGTGGTGCAGTTGGCTGGAATGATACGCCTAGGGCTGGGGCTCTCCTGGACGCAAGGATTTTACACATACGCGAAGGAAATCTGGTGGGTTCTTCCTTTCAACCGCCGCTAGTTTGGGTTCTATATATCCGGATAAATTCTCGGATTGTTTGGATTTCTACCTAATCTTGATTTTTAAATTTGGGGTCGAAGATTTGGATATGATTGCATAAAGGAAGATTGAATATGATTTGGTGAAGCTTAGGTAGAGATCGAATTTAAATCTCGTACTCTCGTGTTCGGTCTTCGAAGTAGCATGGGGTCGGGTCTCAGGAGCATGGGGTCGGGTCTCAGGAGCAATAGGGGTATTAGCTGTAATAGGGTCTTAGCTGCGGGGTCTTAGCTACAAAAGGGCCTTAGCTGCGGGGTCTTAGCTGCAATAGGGTCTTAGCTGCGGGGTCTTAGCTGCAAAAGGACCTTAGCTGCGGGGTCTTAGCTGCAAAGGGTCTTAGCTACGAGGTCTTAGCTGTACTGTTCCCCAATGGGAACAGTACACTGTGGTATTAATTTTTAATTTTTTTTTTACTGAAACACAATATATATATATATATAAATAATATATATATATATATATATATATATATATATATATATATATATATATATATATATACACAATCCTAGTAACATGTATATTCATACATGCTCCTTTAGTCCAAATAAAATTTTGTAAAAATTTTAGGAGAAAAGAAAAATAAAATTTTCTAAAATATTTTAATAAGGACTTTCTTGTACCAAATTACCTATAGTGTAGCCACTACTGCTACTTTTAATATCAAAATAATTTCAGAAGTTAAATTCAAGGCTATTCATTATTTGTGACAAATACGTAAAATTTAAAATAATAAAAATTCCTTAAAATCCAAGAATATTTCTAATATACTTGAACAAATGTTTGTATAAATATTTACCTGCTATTTCTATAGCAGGACTAATAAATACCTTCTTAAATCAATTATAAATAATATAAATTCCGTATTAAATTACACATAATAACATTGATCTTACTAATAATAATTAAAGATAAAGTAATTCCAAACTAAATATTTAATCAATATGTATTTAAAAAAGAAAAAAAATCCTCCAAAATTTTGGGGGATTACAGCTGCCATCGAACAACATAATGGTAGGAAGCTTGTATTTAGGTGGAAATTGAACCTCCTTCCATTCCATAGGATAAGGTTATTTTATCCCAAGTCTTTGTGGACCATCCTTCTGCTTGTAGGCCTCGAACTGGGTGCGTAAGAGTTTTACAGCCTCATTAGCATCCCCTGATAACTGTGAATTGGTGGGTTGATTCGAGGTGTTAGGAGGAATAACAGCATGATAATTACCACCTTCAGCACCAGACTGACTGGGAGCGACTTGAATCGGTACGGAAGCAACCTGGGGAGATGGTACCAACAGACCAATATTGCCAGGCACAGAAGATGCTATGAGCTCAAGATTTGTAGCAGGATTCATAACCGATGGTACTGCATGTTGAACCACGATTATGGTGTGCATACTTGCGTCCATTTCAGCCATGGTCTTTAGTTTGTCTTCCAGTGTAGCAATTCGTTGTCCATGACTGGCTGAACTAGAAGCGTCTTGGTCTTCTGTAACGACATATGATGTCACCTCTCTTGCCACTATTGACGAGATAGTTTGTTTAGAGCTTTCACTATCTGCGTCAAAGTCAGATAAAGAATCCTCTCCCAGATGAGTGATGGGGAGATCTTCCTGATTAAAGACATCTTGGTCCAAATCCCAATTTTTCAATCTGGTATGTTGAAAGACCCCTTCACTAGATTTACGCAGTTGACCCAAGTACTGCTGACTAGGATTGTGAGACGTGCCACGCTTTGAAGATTTTCTACCCCCAGTGTACCGGGAAGTCATATTGATAGAAGCACATAACAGCTCATCTTCATCTACCATCATGGGCTCAGGAGTTGAAGCATAGTTCAGACGATCGAAGATAGATCGTTTAGCTGATTGACAATAACACTTGATAACCACTTCATGACTGCAATGGCATTCTGATGGGTGGATTAGAGGTGAGTGAGATGTCTTCGTGATCTCCCATTTTTGTGTAAGACGTTCCCGGAGATCAGTTACCACCACGGGACGAGAAGAAGTCAGAGGGACGTATTCCTTAATGATGTTAGGAACATGATTCCGATTCTTGAGATGCTTAGTTCCGTAGGTGTACAGGGAAGTACTTAACTCATTGGCATAAGTGATTGGGTCTTTCACATCAAAAATATGTTTCTGGCGTAAGTTGGCCTTTGGCATAGGATACTTGCATTTTACCGAGGTTGATATTGATTGGTGCTTGTTGAGATAGGCGCACAAATCAGATAATTCTTCTCCCGGTGCATTTGTTTGAGATACCATCAATTTTCTTGCTTGGATCTTGAGATATGCAAGGTTGGAAGATCTTGAGTAGTTACCATAGGGGTAGGCAGGATGCCTCTTTGATCGGTATTCTTCCCCCTGGCAGAGATTTGAAGACCTCTGTTGGGAATAGAAGAATCTCTGTTCAGGGGAGTTCTTGTTTTGACTGGTACAAATGTACAGTCTGAGATATTCTCCTTCGAGTCATGGATCGGGGAAGATTGAGAAAAGACCAAAGGGTGCTTTCCTTTATTTTGTGAAGGGTTAGCTAAAAAGCATTTCTTTCTGTTTTGTTGTTGAACCACAGTAGGTGCAGGTTGCATAAGTTGAGGAAGTGCTAAAGGGCCCTTCCCTTTGTTCTGTCTAGCACTAGCACTAGAACATTGCTTCTCCAAGTTCAGAACGGGAGAAGAAGGAATAACCAAAAGGCTATTTCCCTTGGGTTGCGCCAGGGCAACAGAGACCGTTTGTGCCATGGCAGCAAAGTGAGTGGGTTGCGCCTGGGCTACAGAAATAGATTACGCCTTGACCACAAAGTGAATGGGTTGTGCCTGGGCAACAGAAGCAGATTGCACCATGGCAACAGAGGCAGATTGCGTCTTGGCAGCAAAGTGAATGGGATGCGCCTGGGCAACAGAAGCAGATTGTGCCTTGGCTACAGAGGTAGATTGTGCCTTGGCCACAAAGTGAATGGGTTGTGCCTGGGCAACAGAAGCAGATTGCGCCTTGGCAACAGAGGTAGATTGTGCCTTGGCCACCAAGCGGTCAGGTTGCGCCTGAGCAACATCAACTGTGGAAGGCTTAGGAGTCCACACAGAGCACATTCTGGTCTTGGCAATAGCCACAGTGCGTTGAGTGCTCTAGGTGTTGATCATATCCTTGTAGGCTGTCTGGTTGACTTGAACAGCCAGGGTCTTCTGCGTCTTGTCGATTGACGCGGTATCACATTGAGTTGTCACCTTCTCGTCATTGGAGAAAGTCGTCCCCATTAGAGTCGCCATTTTGTTAGCAAAAAACAAAAAGTTTATTCCAAACTTAAAAAGAATCATACAAAGTACAATAAATTCTGGGAAAGTACAACTTTAGGAATCCGATCAGAAGACGATCGCTTTATCCCTTGGACTATGTGAACTTGAAGACTACGGTCTCTGAAGAATACAATAGCACTTTTGTTAGAAATCTTGATCTCTCGTCTAATAATGATTAGAAACTCTATTTATAGAGTTCTGGAAATAACTATTTTAGCGTTATTCTGATATGCGCGAGGTCAAACTGCGCGGCTTCGGGTTGCGCCAACCTCAAGTTGCGCCAACTTTCATTCAATTACTCAAACTTGTACTAACTGTATTTAGATGCGTGGCATCATATGATCGAGATGCGCATTGTTTGCAAAAACAAAAGTATGAAACTTTATTGATACAAACTTTGTAAAAGATTACAATTTAAATTCTGGGAATGGTACAACTTTAGGAATCCAATCTAGATGACGATTGCTATATCCCTTGGACGATGTGAACTCTGAAGACGGAGCCTCTGAAGTTGAAGACAACTCTGGAATTGAAGGCAAAAAGCCTCGAAAATTGAAGGCAAAAGCCTCGGAAGAATGCAGCAGCACTTGGGCAAGAACTCCTGGACTCTCTGAACTTTAAAGTCTGATCTCTCTATGATCTGATCTCTGATCCCCTTGAATGGAGACTTGAAACTCTATTGATAGAGTTCTGAAAAATAACTAACTTTTAGTTATTCTGGACTGCGCATGATGGATTGCACAGCAATTGGATTGCGCAACAGTAGACTGCACAGGCAGTTGCTGGATCATGGGACAACTGTCTTGGACATATGGCATCATTTGATTGAAATGCGCATGATCGTATATAGACGGTTGCCACGTAATGAGCAAATGATGGCATGAATGCCACGTGTATTTTGTCATTTGTGTTGATAGAACGTACAAACTGAATTGTGCTGGCTTTGGATTGCGCATACTTAGACTGCGCAAGAATGGATTGCGCCAACATGGATTGCGCTGCCAGCTGTCCTCGAGTGCCGTGCTACACGATTAAACGAACAGTCGCCTCGTTCTCCACACTGTCAGCTGTCAGGAAGATTTGATTATGTCAGGTAATGATGATGATTTGCCACGTCAGCCTGCACGCTTGGTAGTGTGCGCAATCTAGTATGCACAATCTGTATACTGCACAATCTGATGTCTGCGCAGTTCATTTGAATGATTCATTTCTTGATCTTCTGACTTTGTTGATGTGTGCAACTTGATTTTTTAGGACCTACAAGACCCCCTTCAAAGTTTTCGAAAGTTGAATTTATTCAAAATTTTGAAATACTTTGAATTTT
The DNA here is from genome assembly GCA_029216955.1 of Iris pallida. Classification (NCBI taxonomy): domain Eukaryota; kingdom Viridiplantae; phylum Streptophyta; class Magnoliopsida; order Asparagales; family Iridaceae; genus Iris; species Iris pallida. Next base: position 11,176,575 of record JANAVB010029819.1, read on the forward strand.
GAAATTGAAATCATTTTGCGCATGTAGTGAGCTGTCTGCGCAATCTGAGGAATTAGCCCCATTTTTAGGCGCAATCTAAGGCGGCCGTTTCGATTTAAAAAACTATAAATAGCTCTTCACTTCCTTCGAAGTGTTCTTTACTTGCTTTCTTCGTGCACTTGAGAGAAAAATTTCCGAGCTCTTTCTTCCTTTCTTCTCCGACGATCTCGATGGCTCCCCGACGATCCTCCGCCTTAGCAGAACATTTTGTATCTTTATGTATTTTTTGTAATATCTCATATTTTGATTAATAAAAGATATTTTGTTGTGGCTCCATTATTTGTTGCATATCTTGTTCAGATATAAATAATAGAGATAGAAAATATATTCAGAGGTGCAAGACATGATATATTTCTTGATGATTTTGTAGGAAAATAATTATATTCATTATATCTGCTCAGAGGTAATATGGACGTGGCAGAATATATCGAATATTATTATTTCAATTGACAACTTAATCACAGATGATAAGTTGCTGATATGGATGAACGAAAATGAATCGTAATAATGAATAGATGAACGGATAAACCGTCGGATGGTGATGAACGGGTGAACCGTCAGGTGATAATAAATGAACGGATGAACTGTCGGGTAATGATAAATGAATGGATGAACCATCGGATGAATATAAATGAACGGACAAACCGTCGGATGAATATGAATGAATGAATCGTCAGGTTGTAATAAATGAACGGGTGAACCGTCAGGTGAAATATGAACGGATGAACCGTCAAATGATCGAACCATCGGATGTTGATGTCGTTTCATTGTTTGAGGAACCTCTGCCTATAAATAGAACAAAAATCTGACAGGAATGAACACTTCCACTTTTTAACATAAAAATGTCGTCTGGAGATGCATCCAAACAAGCTAAAATCGTCCCGAAGGTTGAGACGGGCATTGAAGAACGTTCTGCTGATCCTGTTCAGCCAATGCAAGTAGAAGCAGGCGAAAGTTCGACTGCACCCAAACCATCGCGAGACATCCTGGATTTTCTACTTGAACCAGGAAAAACTGAAGAGGAGGAAGCCATGAGGATAGCTGCTTGCAAGTTCCTCATGGGCTCCAGCAAGGAGGTTCTCGGCTCTTTTGCTGACCGTGTCTTTGAGAAGGACGGCAGTGGTCCGCGTCCTAATGTTAAGAAGGATGATAGTGATCTCCCTTAATATCATGTACTAAAATAAAATTTTATTTATGAGCTTGAACTTGTCTGATGATTTATAAGTATTTACATTTACACATAGTACTTTTTAAGGAACTTGCCATTGATAGGCATCATTGCAATTCGACCGTCGAGCTCTGAGAGTTGATAGGCTCTATTTGAGAAGACTTTGCTTACAACATAGGGACCTTCCCAATTCGCGTCGAATTTGCCTTTGCCAATATGAGTCATAGTCATAGGACGTCTGACTGTTAGAACAAGTTCTCCTTGTTGAAAGGTTCTGACCTTAACTTTGTGGTTGAAGGTCTTCGAAATGCGGACTTGGTATAACTCAATGTGCTGCTGAGCCATTAGCCGCTTCTCGTCAAGTGCCTCTAATTCTTGAAGTTGAAGAAGATCATTGTTCTCTGTAGTGAGCTCATTAGCAATGGCAATCCTTAAAGAAGGAATTTGAAGTTCCAGAGGAAGAACAGCTTCACAGCCATACACCAAAGAAAAAGGTGTAAAGCCTGTAGGATTGCAGACCGTAGTTCGGTAGGCCCATAGACATTCGCCAAGCTTTTCACTCCAATTCCATTTGTTAGTGGATACAAACTTCTTGAGGAGCTTGATAATAGTTTTGTTGAAGGCTTCAGCTAATCCATTAGCAGCAGGATTGTAAGCTGTCGAAGCGATATTGTCAATTCGGTGATCATCGCAAAATCTGGTGAACTTCTGGCTGATAAATTGAGGTCCGTTGTCGTGGATAATTCGTCGAGGTACACCAAATCTATAGATGACATGGTGTTTGACAAAATTGATGACACTGCTAGTCTTAACTTCAGCCAGAGGTATAGCTTCGGCCCATTTGGAGAAGTAATCGGTTATTGCTAGTATAAACCGATGTCCTCTAGAAGAAGGAGGATTGATGGGTCCTATGATGTCCCTGCCCCAAGCTTCAAAAGGCTAGGAAGCCGCAGTCGGATGAAGAAATTCCGACGGTTGATGAATAAAATCTTTATGGATTTGACAGGCTCGGCATTTCCTTGCATGTTCGATGGCGTCTGATACCATAGAGGGCCAGTAGTAACCCATTCATCGGATGTGATCCTGTAGTTTAGGACCAGGTTGATGTGCTCCACAGACACCGTCGTGAGCTTCACGCAACACCTATTTTACCTCATCACCAGCAAGACAGCGTAAGAGAAGACCGTCATAGGTTCACCGATAAAGAGTCTTGGTGGTTTGATTGTAGTAGAATCGGAGAGATCGTCGTCGAACACTTGTAGCCTCCTTAGGATCTTCGGGGAGTATGTCGTGAACCATGAAGTCGATGAAAGGAGTTCTCCAGTCTTTATCGATAACGTTGACTTCAACAAAGTTGTTGAACTCAATATTACGATTGTTTTCGATGCAGAACAATTCTCGGTTGGAGATAACTACCACTTGTTGTCTTTTAATAGGGATGGCTAAGACAGCTGCAAGGTTGGATAAGGCGTCTGCTTCGGTATTGCAAGCTCGACGAACATAGTCGATGAAGAAAGCTTTGAATGATGAAGCCATGTTGATCGCTGCTTCATGATAAGGCACCAGATCTTGATATCGAACTTCATAGGTTCCTCTAACCTGATTGACAACTAGCTTAGAGTCGCCGTAGACTTCGAGCTATTCGATATCCAATTGCTTGGCTAACTGAAGGCCGATGAGTAGAGCATTATACTCTGCTACATTGTTGGAACAGGGTTCATCTAGAGAGTAAGCTCTTTGGATGGTTAATCCATCTGGAGAAACAAGAACAACTCCGACTTCTGCTACAGTGGCACCATTTGGTCCAATTCTGGATGCACCATCGAAGAATAGACGCCAGGTCAGAAATTCTTCAGAGATCAGGTTGACTTCCAGCGTCTCGTCCGGAATTTCATCGTAAAGCTTGGATGTTTCTGGTACGGGATGAGCCGCCAAGAAATCTGCCAATGCTTGACCTTTGACAGACTTTTGAGGAACATACACCATGTCATATTGGGCTAGAAGAATGGCCCATGTAGCGAGCCGAGAATTGAGTGTACTGGACTTTTTCATGAGTACCCGAAGAGGGTTAACTCGAGATATGACATGAATAGTTTGACCAATGACATAATGCCTTGTCTTTTGAACAGCGAATATAAGGGCTAGACATTCTTTTTCAACCGGACTATAACGGTGTTCAGCACCAATCATAGTACGACTGAGATAGTAGATGGCTTGTTCATGACCCTCTTTATTCTTTTGGGCGAGTAAAGCGCCCCATGAATGATCCATAGCACGGACGTACATTAAGAATGGAATGCCCGAGATTGGTGGCACCAAGACTGGTGGGTTCATGAGATATCGTTTGATGTCGTCGAATGCTTGTTGACATTCTTCAGTCCAAATAAAAGATACACCCTTCTTCATTAGTTGAGTAAATGGTCTGCAGCGTCCAGACAAGTTCGAAATGAATCTTCTGATGTACGCAAGTCGACCTTGGAATCCTCGTAGCTCTTTTAGGTTGCGTGGAGGACGCATCTCTTGAATGGCTTTGATCTTCTCGGGATCCACGTGTATACCCTTAGAGGTAATGACGAAGCCGAGAAACTTACCACTAGAGACACCCAAGAATGACTTGGTGGGATTCATCTTGAGTTGATGTTGGCACATGAGATTGAAGATTGTTCTCAAATCTTGGATGTGATCTTCTTTCAGACGACTTTTGACAGCAATATCGTCAATATAGCATTCGACAGTCTTGCGAAGATGTTCTCTGAAAATGGTACTCATAGCCCGTTAGTAGGTTGTACCAGCATTCTTGAGACCAAATGGCATCATTGTGTAGCAATAGACTCGCCGAGGAGTGCGGAAGGATGTGTGTTTTTCATCTTCAGGATTCATCTTGATTTGATTGTATCCAGAGAATCCATCCATAAAAGATATTCGCTCGAACCCACAAGTATTGTCAATCATGACGTCCGTAATAGGGAGAGGAAATTCATCTTTTGGACATGCTTCATTAAGATCCCAAAAGTCAATGCAGACTCGGACTTTGTCGATTTTCTTCAAGACTGGAACAACGTTAGCTACCCAATCGGGATGTTGTTCTTCTCGAATAAAGCCACAAGCAATGAGCTTCTTGACTTCATCATCAATTGCGTCCATCATTTCAGGCTTGAATTGCCGTTGCTGCTGCTTGACTGGTTTAGCATTAGGCAGAATGTTCAGTTTGTGAGTAGCAATTTTGGGATCTAAACCTGGCATGTCTTCGTAACTCCAAGCAAAGACATCAATGTATTCTTTAATGAGAAGAATCAACTCTTGCTTATCTGCTTCTGGAAGATTCTTGCTAATAAAGATTGGACGAGGTGACCCGCTTTCTCCTACATCAACTTGAACTAGTTGATCTTCAGTAGGAGGTTCTCTTTGTTCAAATCGGAGTACCCACTGATTATCCATCTGTTGAGCCCAAGGATCTGTTTCAGGATTTTCTTCAACGTCCTCATCATAGCCTTCCGGAAGTTCAGTAGAGACCATATTAGAAGATACGATCACACGATGGACTTCTCCAATGCTGATGTCAGAATCCCATGACCTGGAATCAGAAGAGTTAGAGCGTTCTTCGCTATCAGAGTCGGAGACTGCTGGGGATAACATCGGAGGAGAAGCATATCCGAGACCTCTTTTGGTCTTGCTGTAATATGTATCAGATTTTCCTTTTGGAACAGCCGTACGAATAGGAGTTCGTCTACCCTTACCATAGTTGAGGCCATTTTTAAAGTCATAACCCATCTTACGGATGATGTCTTTTGATTGTTGACTATAATGACGGAGTTGTAGATGTCCTGTATCGTTAAGTTTGCTATCATCCGTATAGCTGAATTGTTGTTCTGGTCCTTTACTAAAAAGTATTGGACTTTCACCTTTCTTTCGAGCAGGGACAATACGGTAAGAGTCATCTGGATCTTCAAATGAGACTTCTGTTTGAAGAGATTGTACAACTCCCATTGTAAATGATTTGAAGCTATCTAACATATCCAAATAGCATTTAGTATGATAAATAACATCAGTATACTGGAAAGTAGATGCTTTTTCATTGATCTGTACATTCGTATTTACAGCAGGACCTTTAGCCTTAGCAGGCTTGGTCAGATTAATTACAAGAGGAGGAGAAGAAGAACGTGGAAGAGGCTTGTTACGACGAAGGTCGATGACAAGCGGCTCAGAGGAGGTAAGCTCCCTTTTTTCCTTGTTGTGAGTTAAATCAACAACAAGTGGCTCAGAGGAAATGAGCTACTTTTTGTCCTTGTTTTGACGTAAGTCGATAACAAGTGGCTCAGAAGAGGTGAGCTCCCTTTTATCTTGATCGCCATCAACCAATTTCTTCTGAACTGGAAAGTGAATAGCCAGTGGTTTAGAAGATTGAGGATGAGAAACACGCCCTTTGACAGGTACGATGAGAGTGTCACTGGGTGCTGCTTCTTGGTCTTCTTCAGTATCCATTGCCAATACCACTTTCATAAATTACTCCTTGTACATACGAGCGTCGTTGCAATATGCTTCGACACCCTTGAAAGGATAAAGGTCTGCAACTTCCTTGTGAACTTGTCCTTTGTCATCAACATATTTAAAGCATTGATGAAGAGTCGATGGAACAACATTGTGTTAATGGAGGAAGGGTCTTCCCAGAAGAGCGTTATAAGAACAACCATGATTGTCGATGATATAAAAGGTCACCTTTGTGCGAAGATTGCCTATTTGGAGTTTTAGGTGAATCTTACCCAAAGATTCACTGATTCCTTGGTTGAATCCCAAGATAGTAGTGATTGTGCTTGAAAGACTATGAACTGGTATCTTCAATGCGTCCAATATCGTCTTTGGCATGATGCTGAGAGCAGACCCTGGATCTATCAGGATACGATCAACTTTCATCGAATCGACATACCCTGTATAGTAGAGAGGACGATCATGTCTATTATCCTCCAGCAGCATATCATCCTGAGTGAAAGTGATATTTGGAATCAACTCCAGGACACTATGACAGTGACGGCAAGAGACTGGTTCTGATTCCAGCTTTTTGAGGAGAGTTAAGCAAGTTTCAGCCTGTATCAGAGCTTCACTTAAAGTCTCTCGAGTCTCCTTAGAAAGGCGCAAGAGCTCAAAGATTGATAGCCTAGCTGGTGTATTGGCTAATTGAGCCAATATATCAAAGTTGTACGGCTTTTCAAGTCTTGTAGGAGATGATTTCTTCAGGGGTTTATCAAAGCGGACTTGTTGCTTGCCTTTGTCAGTCGTCATTGGCTTGGGAGGAATAGGTACTACAACTGGTGAAGATGTAGAAGGGATCTCTTCAGTAGAAGCAGGTTGTGCTGGAGCAGGTTCAGAAGAAGAAGCATGATTCTCTTGAGCTTCAGAATGATCTTTCAAATAGGCTTTCCCTGATCTGGTGCCTAACAGAATTTCATCGTCAACTATGGGGTCAAAAGACACCATATTACAAGTCTTCATCCTGCCTTTAGAACGACCTTTCTTCTTAGAAGAAGAGGAAACCTTGAACTCTGGAGCAAGATCGGGATGAATCCACATAATTTCGCCGTTGTTAAGAGACAAGGGAACGAGACCTTCATTTGGTGGAGGTGGAAGATTCTCAATCTCTAGAGTAGCCTTGGGAATAGAAATGACACCCTATTGTACCATCTGCGAAGGAAAGTCACCGAACTGGACCGAAACCATGTTTGCAGTCACGGTCTTCTCGTCTTGTTGCAGAGTAACGACACCAGCATTGACAAGCTCTTGAATTTTGCCCTTGAGCACGTAGCATGCTCAAGTGGGGTGTCCAATGAACCTGTGGTGGACACAATATTTAGGATGATCAGTCTTACCAACTTCATCAGGTTTCTTTGGATCTGGGAGCTGAATCTTGTTGCTTTTGAGTAAGCAATCAAAAATACTTGCAGTATCATTCTCGTCGAAGGAATATTCTACTTTCGGACGAGGTTACCTCGGTTGCGATGCAGAAGGAGTGGAAGTGGGTGTAGGTTGAGCTACATTAACAGCTAGAGACTCTTTACTCTTCAGATTGATGTTCAGAGTCTCCTTGTTCTTGCGATTGTTCTGATGATTACCGCCACTTGAAGCCTGGCGTTCATCCCGGTCAGGGTTAGACATTTGTACCCCCAACTGCTTGCACTTTTCATTACTTACTTCTGCAGCTTTAGCGTTGACAATAAAGGATGGCCAATCTTGAAACTGAGTTGAGCCTGTCCACATGCTGATGATAGGCAAAAGATTTGCCTTATAGGTGTCTATGGTAACAGCAGCAGGGGTCCCTGGAGGCATTTTCAAGGCTTCTCGGCGGAACCGTTCGATGAAACTCTCAGCAGTTTCATTATGTTTCTGTTTGATTTTGTTGAGGGCTGACATAGTCATGTCGTTAAATCCTTCATAGAATCGTTCCAGAAAGATTTGTTTAAGACCAGAGAAGGAAGTGATACAACCATCGGGCAAACTTCTATACCAATCATATGCTACGTCGGCTAAACAACCGACGAACACTCTGGTAAGAAGAGCGTCATTTGGTTAGAGTTGAACAGTCATTACCTCGAAGTGATTGATGAATTGGCTTGGTGAGGTGCTGCCATCAAACAAAGAGATCGTTAGGATTTTGTGCTTTGGCGGGAACGGGACTTCCTTCCATTCAATTGGATAGGGCTGCTTGATCCCCAACCTTTGCAAGTTGTCTTTCTCTTTGAAGGCTTCGAACTGAGTTCGCAAGAGTTTGACAACTTCATTGGCGTCTTCTGATGACGAAGAAGGAGCAGGTTGAGTCAGAGTAGTAGGAGGAGGAACAACATTGTAAGCACTACCCCCAGCCCCTGACTGACTGGGTGTAGTTTGAATTTGTACTTGTACAGGAGGTATTTGAGGAGATACTACCCCCAGCCCAGCATTGACAGGTATCGAAGATGCTATGATCTCTGGACTCGCAGCAGGTACAGTGGGTGGTGTGGCATGTTGTGCCACAATGATAGAATGCATACTAGCAACCATTTCAGCCATGGTCTTTAGCATGTCTTCAAGTGCAGCGATTCGCTGTTCTTGATTTGCTGAGGTTGAAGCATCTGGATCATCATTGACAACGTATATCGTGACTTCTCTTGGTACAGTAGAAGACACTGTCTGTTCAGAACTTTCGCTATATGCATCATAGTCGGAGAAAGAGTCGTCTCCTGACTGAGAAGTAGGAAGATAACCCGAAGGGTTTTGAGGAAGGTTCCTTTGACCGATTGTATCTCGACTTCGGAAACGGGTATGTCGAAATACTCTTTCAGAAGATTCCTGGAGTAGATCCAAATAACAGCTGGCTGGGTCGGCGAGGTTTGCCGTGCTTAGAGTACTTTCTACCCCTAGTGTCTCGGAAAGTCATGTTGACAGAAGTGTACAAGACTTCGTCTTCCTCTGACATAGCTTCAGATTTAGCAAAAGTCAGACGATCGAAGACAGATCGTTTTGTTGTTTGACAACAACATTGGATGATGACTTTGTGATTGCAATGATGATCAGATGGTTGAACTGGAGGTGTTGAGACGTTGTCCCGCTTTTGCCTAAGATGTTCTCGGAGATCGGGAACAGCAGCAGGATGAGGAAAACTCTGAGGGATCTGTTCTTTGATAATGTTCGGAACATGATTCCGATTCTTCAAATGTTTAGTCCCTTGAGTGTACAGGAAAGTGCTCACTTCATTGGCATAAGTGTCAGGATTTTTAACCCTGGAAGTTTGTCTTTGATGTTTGATCTTCGGCATTGGTTGTTTGTATTTCGCCGAAGTAGGCCTGTTGAGATAAGTCCTTAGATCTGCAAACTTACCCCCAGGGGTTTCTGTTTGAGACACCAGCAGTTTTCTCTGTCTTGAGCGGGATATTTTGAGAGTTGGGAGGTCTTGGAATTCTGCTACCGGAGTAGGCAGAATACCTCTTTGGTCAGTACAAATTCTCTTGTCATGAAGGAAAGAAGAATCCTTATTTGAAAGAGTTCTAGTACTGATGGGTGCAGAGGTATGTTCAGATTGATCTTCTACAGTAAAGACTGAAGAAGATTGAGAAAAGACCAAAGGGCCTTTTCCTTTGTTTTGTGAAGAAGGGTTAGCTAAAGAGCGTTTCCCTCTGTTGTCTTCCAAGTCATGAGACAAGGAAATTTGAGAAAAGCCCAACGGGCCTTTTCCTTTATTTTGAGGAGGAAGAGGAATAGCCAAAGGACTACCCCCAGTGGATTGCTTGGGAGCGACAGTGTGTTTGGGAGGAGGAACAGAGCTCTTCTCCTTGTTATGAGAAGAAGAGAGTTTAGCCAAAAGGCTGTCACTCTTGGATTGCGCAGGAGTAGCTTGCGCATGAATGGATGGCGCACTGGTTTTGGCCACAGAAACTGTGGTTTGCGCATCAGGAGTTCTTGCTACAGAGTGCTTAGAGTGGACTCTGGATGCTAGAGTATTGGTTTGCGCCGACAGATTGGCCGCCAATTGCGCCAGAGGCATAGGAGTCTTGCACTTAGCCAAGGCAGTATATGAAGTACTCTGTATACTGGCAACAGCAGATTGCGCAGCAGTAGCAGATTCAGATTGTGCAGCAGGCTTGGTGACAGAAGCCTTGGACTGCACAGCAGTCTTGATGGCAGACTGCGCAGGAGTCTTGCTGGCAGCATCAATAGACTGTGCAGCAGTCTTTGGGACCCACACTGGGCGCACTTTGCTTGTGGCAGAAGTGGTTGCAGTACGAGGAGTGGTCTTGGAGGTGATCATGGCCTCGTAGGCTGTCTGGTTGATCTTCACAACCAGTGTCTTCTGCGTCTTTCCAATAGACGTTACGTCACATTGAGTTGTTACTTCCTCGTCGGAGGAGAAAGTCGTCCCCAGCAGAGTCGCCATTTTGTTTGCAAAAACAAAAGTATGAAACTTTATTGATACAAACTTTGTAAAAGATTACAATTTGAATTCTGGGAATGGTACAACTTTAGGAATCCAATCTAGATGACGATTGCTTTATCCCTTGGACGATGTGAACTTTGAAGACGGAGCCTCTGAAGTTGAAGACAACTCTGGAATTGAAGGCAAAAAGCCTCGGAAATTGAAGGCAAAAGCCTCGGAAGAATGCAGCAGCACTTGGACAAGAACTCCTGGACTCTCTGAACTTTAAAGTCTGATCTCTCTATGATCTGATCTCTGATCCCCTTGAATGGAGACTTGAAACTCTATTTATAGAGTTCTGAGAAATAACTAACTTTTAGTTATTCTGGACTGCGCATGATGGATTGCACAACAGTAGACTGCGCAGGCAGTTGCTGGATCATGGGCCAACTGTCTTGGTCACATGGCATCATTTGATTGAAATGCGCATGATCGTGTATAGACGGTTGCCACGTAATGAGCAAATGATGGCATGAATGCCACGTGTATTTTGTCATTTGTGTTGATAGAACGCGCAAACTGAATTACGCTGGCTTTGGATTGCGCAGACTTGGACTGCGTAAGAATGGATTACGCCAACATGGATTGCGCCAACATGGATTGCGCTGCCAGCTGTCCTCGAGCGTCGTGCTACACGATTAAACGAACAGTCGCCTCGTTCTCCACACTGTCAGCTGTCAGGAAGATTTGATTGTGTTAGGTAATGATGATGATTTGCCACGTCAGCCTGCACGCTTGGTAGTGTGCGCAATCTAGTATGCGCAATCTGTATACTGCGCAATCTGATGTCTGCGCAGTTCATTTGAAAGATTCATTTCTTGATCTTCTGACTTTGTTGATGTGTGCAACTTGATTTTTTAGGACCTACACGCATGGTCGTGTACAGAGTAGTGGACACCTTTTGAGAGATTAGTGGCATGTGCTGTTACGACCCGCTCCCGAATAATCGAACACGAGTCGGACACGCCCAGCCTTCGTCGATGGACACGATGAAGTAAGATGCACAATTTTAAGGAAAACTCTAAGATACAAGATACATAAAACAATACAACTTCTATACACGTTCCCAGAATCACCACAATCCACAAGTTATAGGTACAAAATCATCCGGAGACAAATCCGGTAACATGAGTAAAATTATACAATCCTGAAATCCTCAATACAATTCATGATAAAATTCTCTAAAACAAATCTAAGAAAGATCTATTCTAAGTCTATCCTGAGGCATAATTCTATCATGGCTTCAGGTTTTGGCCCATAAAGATAGAACATCATCCTCAAGCATACCTGCAACATATCCTGTCAGGAAAAGAGCAAAGTACAACCCAGACAAGAAGCACAAAATAATGTAAACTGAAATGCATGAAAAAAATCACAATATGAACTATGGTACAAGACAGGAATATAAAACTGTAGTACATAAAAAACGATGAACTATAATACCAGATCCTGAACAATGAACTAGACTATCAGTGTAACATGCAAGTGAAATAACTATAAGAGTATGTGACCGGCTGGATAAACAATGCACAAGAGCACATGAATAATGGTACAGCTTAAAGTCCCACGTGCACGATGTGAGACCTAAGCTATTAGTCAATGTCTAGCTAATATAGGATTGGTCATATATCTGTAGTATTTCCCTACCCTAATGTATAAGTAAAAAATACTGAACAATGAACTATGAACAATGAACAAGGAATGATGAACAATGAATAATAAACAATCGTGTGTACAACGTGTCAATATGAGAATATGAAGCAAGATAGAAATACAGAGTAAAGGGTTTGAGTCGGTGTACTTGCCTTTGTCCTTGCAAATCAAAACTGTCTCAACGTCCACCTGTGTTTTCGAGCAACACAAAAATCTGTGTCCGAATCTGCCCGATACTGAGGTGCTAGTGTCCAAGTTGATAGCAGAGTCGGTCTATGTAACGCCCTAGTCCCAAAATACGTAGGACTAGGAACGTAGACATGCCAGCTGTATATATACGAAGTACACTCCAATATATGGAAACCTCGTATGAATACATAAGCTGTAAAATGTAGTAGAACTATAACTAATCTCATCCACACAAAATAAATGAATAAAAGATATCATATAAAGATAATAAATTGTCTTGATACAATAAGTTGGGCGGAGACAAATCCACTACCAACAAGTAAAGGAAAAATATATGAGAAAAGAAATGATTTTGGCGAGCAAAGTGAAGACGATCCAAGTGCAATCATCCTTGAAGAAATAGCGATGATCACGGCTAGAGCTAGAACACCTGCGAAAGACAAGAGCACACACCTGGAGAGATAACCAGGTCCTCAGAGGGACGTAACAAGACACATAATATTATGCCATATAAACTGAATAAATATTGCTCAAATAAATAAGTCAATTGAATTATAACATGGTCCAATACACACCTACTGAACTAGCTTACCATCCCCCCAACCAAACAAGGACAGGAGATGGTAAACTAATTCACGGTGACGTATCTTTCCATGCTACGAATCCAATATGGTATCCGGACCCCAACAAGGTTCAATACCTTCTCATCGAAGTAGTAAGTCACACCTACAACCAAATAAGGACAAGATGTGACGAACTAATCCGCGACAAGTTATTGTTCCAAGCCACGGTCAGATACAAGTACCCAAACCAAAGGTACTCATACCTAACGGATAAAGGTACCAAACCGTTCTAAGTGAAATGTAGTTAAGAACAATCTTTCCTACGCATTAGCCCTGGCTAAATAGGATCGGCAGAGTCCCCCTTTGGGGCACCAGAGGCCCAATCAGTAAGAGCATAACGTTCCGCAGAACATCAGTGGCCGTCAGTAATCATGGGTAATCTGACCCGCGTCTCAGGCGGAGCTCACGGGTTACAAAAGGAAAGTGCATCGAAGCCCATACGCTAAGGAATTGTCCTCTCCGCCCAATGCCTACCATGTTGTATCCACAACAGTAAACCTCTATAACCGCTAAGTCAAACTAGCATGCAATTTCTATTAGCGGTTATTCCTATCGCACGGCTTATACGCACAGGTTGCCAGCCAGTCACGCATGTCCATATTCTACATGCGACACACAACTTCATGTTACAACGTGTCAAGGCCAATGAATGCAACACACAAGGTGGTCCCTTAAATCTAGGTTTAATGTGTAAGAAAAATAATACATAGCAGGAAATACAACTGAACAGTAAGTTCTAACAGGTTATGCCATGTATCACAGTTTATTTTGCATAAAGAAAATAATGAATAATGTATGAAATATGAGCTAAAATAAATAAACAGCAAATGGCAAGGTGTCTTGCCTGGTAGGATGCCTGGTGTACTGCAATGATCAATGTGGCACGAACTGCGACTTCAATGCAACAACTATGCAAGGTGACCTCGGGTGGTGGCACGGATAGTTCTATTGGATCCAGAAGGGTCAATTTAGTTAGGGTCGACACAAGGTGGTACGGATTTGGTGACAGGATAGGAATAAGAGGATTGGTTACGGACAGAAGAAATATCAAAGAATAATGGATAAATATTATAGATACGAATTTTAGAGAATATTCCTAAAACTAGTTTTCATGAGTCAAAATATTTATAAGGAAAATACTTAAAAATTCCTAAAGTCAAGAAAAATCGTTTTCGGCAAAAACTCTAAGTTCGTCAAAAAAATAGAATTGGTAGAAAACTATATTTTATTAGTAAAATAATAATAATTATTTACAAACCTAGATAACCAGTTTTTGTTAAAGTAATATTTTGGTGAAAAATATTTTTTTGAAAAATGGTTAGCAAATAGTTATTTTATTTTATTTACAACGATAACAACAATAATCATAATAAAAGAATAAGAATAATAAATAATGATGATACTGATAATATATCATAATTTTGAAAGTATTTGTGTACATAATTAATATTTTATTTTGCCTAATAAAACATAAATTAATGAAAGTAATAATAGTAATAATAACAATGTTATCAGCCTATATTTTTGCTGCTGTCTAAATCACACTCATAAAAATAAGAAAAATAAATAAATTTTAAAAACCACATACTCTAGCCCATAGCATGTATTCTCTTCCCAAGAGAAGAGAACACACCAACCACAGCAGAAATAACTATAATAATAATAAAACTTGAATCTACTTTTCCTACAAAGAAAACATATAAAATTAATAATAATAATAATAATAATAAATAATAATTCGACAGTTGTAAAGCCATGGTAAGTCAATAGTGTTCTTCTTGGGAGAACACATTACAACCTAAATGAGGAGATGTTTCTCTGATAGAAGAAATAAAAGGGGTGAGAGAAAAATGAGCGGAAAGAGGGAAAGAGAGAGAGAGAGAGAGTGAGCCGGGGGAGCGGTGAGGAACGGGGAATAAGTGAGGGGGCGGAGAAGTGGAGAGGGTCGGAGAGCTCGACGACGCACTGGGGAGGATTTCAACGGTGGAAGGTGCGGTAAACCGCGGAGGTGCCCGCGGCGATGGGACGGCCGACGCAGCGGTCATGGAAGGAGGTCGGAGGAGCGTCCTGTCGTGGTCGTCGGGTCGTTTGCCGATGGGAGCGGCGGAGAGAGGCCGCGAAGGCTGGCGGGAAGGGCGGCGTTCGCGCGGGTGGCTGGAGGCGGCGTGGAGATGGGCACTGGAGCAGCGCTCCGATCTCCGGCCGGCGGGGACGGGGCGAGGCGTAGATTGGGGTAAGGTGGTTTGCTTGTGATTTCTTCTTCTCCCCCTTTTTATTTTATTTTTTTGTCGACGTGGTGGTGGTTCGTCGTGGGTTGGCTATGGTTATGGACGCGGCGGGGTGATTGGTGGGACTGGCCGGAGCTGAGGGGTGCGACAAAGTTGGGCGTGGTGGCCGCGACGGATGGACAGTGGGATGGTCAGAGGAGTGTGGGACTGCAGCGGTTTGGCCGAAGAATATGGCCGGGGTTGGCCGTCTGCATGGAGGAGAGGGGTTTTCCCGGTGGAGTCGTGGATGATAGGACTATGGCAGTTTCGACGGGGGTTGGTTGGTGAGGTTGCCTGCTGTGGAAGGGAGATGGGGAAGTCAATATGGTGGTGACGGGCGTTAAGCTGGTGGTGGCGAAGGGGGTTGTGGTGATGTTGTGTTTTTCTTTTATTGAGTTATGGTCGGGTTTCGGAATTTCCGACGGGTGGCCAAGGACGTGTGGTCGTGATGGTGGTGGTCGAAGGAGGTGTTGGGGTCTGGGGTTTGGTCGCAGGGGCTTGCCTGCTAGGTTTTGGGTCGGTGTTGGCTGACGCGGTGGTTTGGTAGACGGGGTCGGAATGGTCGACAAGACGACAGGGTGGTGCTGGCAGAGGAGTGCGATGGTGTCGAGGGTTGTGGCGGAGGCGGTGCCGTGGTGTCGAGCAGCAGGAGGGGAAAGGGTTAGGTTTAGATGATCGTGTCAGGATGTGTCCGATACGAGAGGAGGTCTGTATACTGGATTTGTGTCCGGGTTTGTCGGACACGAGGTCGGGAAGAATTGTTATGTAACAATGGAATAAGATATGGACACTAACACGATGCACGCACATTTGTGGTGGAGGAAATTGTGGAGTTCGATTTTATGGATGAGTACCTCTCCTTTTATAGGAGATGGGAATTCCCAGTTGGATAATGATTAGGAATATTTAAACCCAATTTTAGATAATACAATTATTAAATTTAAATCCATACAATCAATCTAAATCCAAATTAAATTCCAATTTAAATCCAGGTAATCTAAACTTAAATTAAATATAAGTTCTATATTTAAATTTAAGCTATTAAATCAAATCCATAAAAATCCAATCAAAGTTTGAAATTGCCATAAAAATTTCAAAATATATTTTCTAAAAATACATATAATAATAATTTCAAAAATTACTTTAAAATAAACAAATAAAATATTTATGAAATATATGTATGCACGAAATTTTTTTATTTATTATTAATAACTGTTATAAACGAAAGACTTTTCATAAATAAATAAATAAATTAATAAATTGAAAACTTTGGTACGGTAGCTAAAATAACTATTATATATATTATTTTGAAACTATAAAAATAGAAAAAAAAATATATTTCTAAAAATATGTATGCTCGCACATAATCGCACTCGTCGAGCAAATTCGAAAAACGAATTTTCGCGCGCGACGTACAATTCAACTACGCGACATACAATACTAAATAAAATCATTACCAAATTTATATATATAAAAAAATAGTTGAAAATTTATGGGTTTTACATCCTACCCAACTTAAACGAATTTCGTCTTCGAAACTAAGAATAAGTAGGGGGTGAAAAGACACAAGGGGCTATCAGTGGGGAACAATCAATTATAAGGCTCAACAAAATCATGTCGTAAGAAGTTGCGATCTAGATCATAGAAAAATAATACGGGTATGGTCGTGGGTAATAAATAAGGGTCATGGTAGAAAATATAGGGCCGAGAAGGAGGACGAGGAGTTTAGGATGACGACATAGCAACATTTGAGTGGTAATGGTCATAATTGATAGGAAAGGTAGAGAAAATTCTAGCACACGCCTTTGTCCTTCTAAAATGGTTGAAGGCGAAAGCAATAAGGAGTGCAAGGATGATATCATCGATTACGAATACATGGTTCAAAGGCGGCCGTATAAATTTCAAAAGAATCGTCAAGGCAGTCGTGGATGGAATTCTAAGGGGAAAGTTCAACTACATCCCATCCACGTAGATTGATATGTGAAAAAGGCGAACCAATGTGCACTCGGTTGATCAGACCATCATGCACCGGTTCTGATTAGACAATATGTTAGTGAACGGCCGCTCAATATCATATGCCTTGATCAAGCTCGATAAAGAATTAGCTTGCAAATACTAGGCAATATTAGCATCATTAGTCTTGATAGTAGAACATATGCACGATGCTAGATGAAATAAAAACAAATATGAATAGTCTAAGAGTCATAAGGATCTAAGTCTTGTTTATTCCTATACCATCATTCTACGGTTTTATTGACCAAGGCTTGGTTGACGAAATGGGTTAAATTCCTCTAGTCTCTATGGTCAAGATAATACTATTTGTATTCCCTTAATAGTCAAGGGTGTGTCAGGTCGTGGGGTACTCTACCCAACTTAAAAAATTAAACTAATGATGTTTTGGGACAAGGAAACACGTCTACCTAGTAGGGGTCACCTGTCTAACCTCTAGCAAGCACGAAAGGAGGATAAAAATTATGATGGAAGGAATCAAGCAAGATGCAATCGATGAGTCGAACGGTAGTTTGAATATGGAATCGAGGAAAGAGGTCAAGTATGTGGATGAGATCCTAGACTTCTAATCCTATTCGCAGGCTTGCTTGGTACGATAAAGTAACCAAACAATTTATCTTGACCTGCATGGGCCACCACAAAAATATGTAACGCCCCAGTCTGCCAGCTGTATACATACGAAGTACACTCCAATATATGAAAACCTCGTATGAATACATAAGTTGTAAAATGCAGTAGAACCATAACTAATCTCATCCACACAAAATAAATAAATAAAAGATATCATATAAAGATAATAAATTATCTTGATACAATATGTTGGGCGGAGACAAATCCACTACCAACAAGTAAAGAAAAAATATATGAGAAAAGAAATGATTTTGGCGAGCGAAGCGAAGACGATCCAAGTGCAATCAACCTTTAAAAAATAGCGATGATCACGGCTAGAGCTAGAACACTTGCAAAAGACAAGAGCACACACTTGGAGAGATAACCAGGTCCTTAGAGGGACGTAACAAGACACATATTATCATGCCATATAAACTGAATAAATATTGCTCAAATAAATAAGACAATTAAATTATAACATGGTCCAATACACACCTACTGAACTAGCTTACCATCCCCCCAACCAAACAAGGACAGGAGATGGTAAACTAATTCACGGTGACGTATCTTTCCATGGTAAGAATCCAATATGGTATCCGAACCCCAACAAGGTTCAATACCTTCTCATCGAAGTAGTAAGTCACACCTACAACCAAACAAGGGAAAGATGTGACGAACTAATCCGCGACAAGTTATTGTTCCAAGCCACGGTCAGATACAAGTACCCAAACCAAAGGTACTCATACCTAACGGATAAAGGTGCCTAACCGTTCTAAGTGAAATGTAGTTAAGAACAATCCTTCCTACGCATGGGCCCTGGTTAAATAGGATCGGCATAGTCCCCCCTTGGGGCACCAGAGGCCCAATCAGTAAGAGCATAACGTTCCGCAGAACGTCAGTGGCCGTCAGT
Source organism: Iris pallida (assembly GCA_029216955.1). Lineage (NCBI taxonomy): Eukaryota > Viridiplantae > Streptophyta > Magnoliopsida > Asparagales > Iridaceae > Iris > Iris pallida. The sequence continues at coordinate 11,194,981 of JANAVB010029819.1, forward strand.
AATCATGGGTAATCTGACCCGCATCTCGGCGGAGCTCACGGGTTACAAAAGGAAAGTACATCGAAGCCCATACGCTAAGGAATTGTCCTCCCCGCCCAATGCCTACCATGGTGTATCCACAACAGTAAACCTCTATAACCGTTAAGTCAAACTACCATGCAATTTCTATTAGCGGTTATTCCTATCGCACGGCTTATACGCACCGGTGGCCATCTAGTCACGCATGTCCATGTTCTACATGTGACACACAACTTCGTGTTACAACGTGTCAAGGCCAATCAATACAACACATAAGGTGGTCCATTAAATCTAGGTTTAATATGTAAGAAAAATAATACATAGCAGGAAATACAACTGAACAGTAAGTTCTAACAGGTTATGCCATGTATCACAGTTTATTTTGCATAAAGAAAATAATGAATAATTCATAAAATATGAGCTAAAATAAATAAACAGCAAATGGCAAGGTGTCTTGCCTGGTAGGACGCCTGGTGTACTGCAATGATCAATGTGGCACGAACTACGACTTCGATGCAACAACTACGCAAGGTGACCTCGGGTGGTGGCATGAACAGTTCCATTTGGTCCAGAAGGGTCAATTTAGTTAAGGTCGACACAAGGTGGTACGGATTTGGTGACAGGATAGGAATAAAGGGATTGGTTACGGACATAAAAAATATCAAAGAATAATGGATAAATATTATATATACGAATTTTAGAGAATATTCCTAAAACTAGTTTTCATGAGCCAAAATATTTATAAGGAAAATACTTAAAAATTCCTAAAGTCAAGAAAAATCGTTTTCGACAAAAACTCTAAGTTCGTCAAAAAATAGAATTGGTAGAAAACTATATTTTATTAGTAAAATAATAATGATTATTTACAAACCTAGATAAACAGTTTTTGTTAAAGTAATATTTTGGTGAAAAATATTTTTTGAAAAACGGTTAGTAAATAGTTATTTTATTTTATTTACAATAATAACAATAATAATCATAATAAAAGAATAAAAATAATTAATAATGATGATACTGATAATATATCATAATTTTGAACGTATTTGTGTACATATTTAATATTTTATTTTGTCTAATAAAACATAAATTAATGAAAGTAATAATAGTAATAATAACAATGTTATCAGCCTATATTTTTGCTGCTGTCTAAATCACACTCATAAAAATAAGAAAAATAAATGAATTTTAAAAACCACATACTCTAGCCCATAACATGTCTTCTCTTTCCAAGAGAAGAGAACAACACCAACCACAGCAGAAATAACTATAATAATAATAATAAAACTTGAATCTACTTTTCCCACAAAGAAAACATATAAAATTAATTATAATAATAATAATAATAAATAATAATTCGACAGTTGTAAAGCCATGGTAAGTCAATAGTGTTCTTCTTGGGAGAACACATTACAACCTAAATGAGGAGATGGTTTCTCTGATAGAAGAAATAAAACGGGTGAGAGGAAAATGAGCGGAAAGAGAGAGAGAGAGAGAGAGAGAGAGAGAGAGAGCGAGCCAGGGGAGCGGTGAGGAACGGGGAATAAGTGAAGGGGCGGAGAAGTAGAGAGGGTCGGAGAGATCGACGACGCACTGGGGGAGGATTTCAAAGGTGGAAGGCACGGTGAACCGCGGAGGTGACCGCGGCGATGGGACGGCCGACGCAGCGGTCATAAAAGGAGGTCGGAGGAGCGTCCTGTCGTGGTCGTCGGGTCATTTGCCGATGGGAGCGGCGGAGAGAGGCCGCGAAGGCTGGCGGGAAGGGCGCCGTTCGCGCGAGTGGCTGGAGGCGGCGCGGAGATGGGCACTAGAGCGGCGCTTCGATCTCCGGCCGACGGGGACGGAGCGAGGTACAGATTGGGGTAAGATGGTTTGCTTGTGATTTCTTCTTCTCCCCCTTTTTATTTTATTTTTTTGTCGACGTGGTGGTGGTTCGTCGTGGGTTGGCTATGGTTATGGATGCGGCGGGGTGATTGATGGGACTGGCCGGAGCTGAGGGGTGCGACCAAGTTGGGCGTGGTGGCCGCGGCGGGTGGACAGTGGGATGGTCGGAGGAGTGTGGGACGGCAGCGGTTTGGCCGAAGCATATGGTCGGGGTTGGCCGTCTGCATGGAGGATAGGGGTTTTCCCGGTGGAGTCGTGGATGATGGGACTATGACAGTTTTGACGGGGGTTGGTTGGTGAGGTTGCCTGCTGTGGAAGGGAGATGGGGAAGTCGATATGGTGGTAACGGGCGTTAGGCTGGTGGTGGCGAAGGGGGTTGTGGTGATGCTGTGTTTTTCTTTTATTGAGTTATGGTCGAGTTTCAGAATTTTCGACGGGTGGCCGAGGACGTGTGGTCTTGATGGTGGTGGTGGAAGGAGGTGCTGGGGTCTGGGTTTGGTCATAGGGGCTTGCCTGCTAGGTTTTGGGTCGGTGTTGGCTGACGCGGTGGTTTGGTGGACGGGGTCGGAACGGTCAGCAAGACGACAGGGTGATGCTGGCAGAGGAGTACGATGGTGTCGAGGGTTGTGGCGGAGGCGGTGCCGTGGTGTCGAGCAGCAGGAGGGGAAAGGGTTAGGTTTAGATGATCGTGTCGGGATGTGTTCGATACGAGAGGGGGTCTGTATACTGGATTTGTGTCCGGATTTGTCGGACACGAGTTCGGAAAGAATTGTAATGTAACAATGGAATAAGATATGGACACTGACACGGTGCACGCACATTTGTGGTGGAGGAAATTGTGGAGTTCGGTTTTATGGATGAGTACCTCTTCTTTTAAAGGAGGTGAGAATTCCTAGTTGGATAATGATTAGGAATATTTAAACCAAATTTTAGATAATACAATTATTAAATTTAAATCAATACAATCAATCTAAATCCAAATTAAATTCCAATTTAAATCCAGGTAATCTAAACTTAAATTAAATATAAGTTTTATATTTAAATTTAAGCTATTAAATCAAATCCATAAAAATCCAATCAAAGATTTAAATTGCCACAAAAAATTCAAAATATATTTTCTAAAAATACATATAATAATAATTTCAAAAATTACATTAAAATAAACATATAAAATATTTATGAAATATATGTATGCACGAAATTTTTTTATTTATTATTAATAACTGTTATAAACGAAAGACTTTTCATAAATAAATAAATAAATAAATTAATAACTTGGAAACTTTGGAACAGTAGCTAAAATAACAATTATATATATATTATTTTGAAACTATAAAAATAGAAAAAAATATTTTTCTAAAAATATGTATGCTCGCACATAATCGCACTCGTCGAGCAAATTCGAAAAACGAATTTCCGCACGCGACGTACAATACAACTACGCGACGTACAATACTAAATAAAAATCATTACCAAATTTATATATATAAAAAAAAATAGTAGAAAATTTAGGGGTTTTAAAGTCTAGACAATTCATCGAACACCAAGCATGCATCAAAAAAGAAGAAAATTCTTATAAGTTCTTGGTTTTACTGAGTGAGAATCCAGAAGGTTGACCTAACTCATCGAGAACTCGAATTTGTGGATCGTCGAAGACGTGAACCCGTGATCGTCGGAGAAGGAGGTGAGATCGATCTGGAATTCCAAGCCGAGCATGAACAAACACTCGAACTAAAAAAATGGAAGAAGGAGAATAATCGAGAAACTCACCGAAGAACTCGTCGAAAATTTGAGCACGCGGAGGAGTTCGTCGTCCCGCCGGAGGAGAAATTTGCGAGAGACGAGACTAGCTGCTGGCTACTGCCGAGGAAAGGGAACGCCGCCCGGAGAAGAGTGGGCGCCACTCGAGATGAACGGAGCGCCGCCTAGGAGAGATTATGCCACCGCCTGGTCGTCGAGATCCGTCGGGAGCGACTGTGCACCGCCGAGGAGAGACTGAACCTAACCACCATGGTGGTGGGAGCGCCACGCTACCGTCGCTGTCGCCATAAAGCTCGCCGACCCCCGGAGGAATTAGGGTTAGGATAAAAATTTGGGGAAAAGGAGTTCTGCTCCCAAATTTTTCTCGAACAGGAAAGAATGAGTAGACAGAGAGAGAGAGAGAGAGAGAGAGAGAGAAAAGAATTGTTATTTAAATAAGTGAAAGTTTTATTTTACTAAAAAGTCCCCCAAAGATTACTTTATTACAAATTGCAAAAAAATCAGTTAGAAATTTAAAAAAATAAGTGTGGACCACTAAGTTAGTTATAACAAACTTGGTAATTCAAATTTAAGAATTTAAAAGTTTGGAGGGAAAATATAATAAAATTTCAAATTATATAACCAACATTCCTATGATAAGCCCAAAGTGAATTGGGCCCATCATCAACCCAATTAATTGTTTAACTAGAGAAAATAGAAGATGAAATCTATAACCTATAATAAGAGCATACTAGAAAAGAAAAATCATTAATCTCTAATCAAAGTTTAACCAAAAATTCATTCACATAAAAGTATGCCAACTTAATTTTTAGGAAAATATCTCTCTCAAAAATAATAATAATAATAATTATTCTCCAAAATTTTAAAATACCAAGAAAAATATTATTATTTATAAATTCCTGGAAAGCGGGGTTACAAATCTTCCCCCCTTAGAAAAATTTTGTCCTCAAAATTTCAAAAATGGCACGATTTGGCACGATAAGGTAAACAGATACAAAATTTAAAATTGGCACGATTTAAAGTGGAATGAAATGTTAGTTACAGAAATCATGATCACGGGATAATAGTCTCAACAGCATCCGATGATCTTTCATATCTGGGTCACTTCCCCTACAGTTTCTGCCCCGCCAATATATATCTGGCTGTAGTGAACCTTCGGTTCTATTGTCCTGATAATACTAAATTATCGCAATACTTTTATTAACTATCTGATAATAAGAGAAATTTAGGACTTAGCTTCAATAATATCTGAGAACCTGTGAATACCCGCAATTACTTTGGCTTAGAGCCCCTGCCTCACCAGTGTACAGCTAGCTACAATGGACTCACGGTCTCCATAATCCAGGTCATAGTAGGTTGTCAAATATTTTTTCAACTTTATCCAGAAGTTTCAAGGAAGTTTGTGAAAATGATAGAGAGTAGTAGTAGTATCGGTTCTTAGAAACAAAATTTTATTGGATACCAAGAGACAATCAATAGTCAACAAGTAGCTCATAGGTACTATGATACAACAGTAAGATAGGGAGACTGTAAAACAAGTCTCGAATGAAGAAACAACAAAGAAAATGCAAAAAAAGGAACATCAAGAAAGGTAATGATCACAAGTGCCTATGGTAGTCAGTACTCGTCCGGAATCGGGATGGTCTCTACTTCCTCGGCTGTCAAGAGGTAGACTCGCCCCTCTGGCTGATCTCCCTGCGGCTGCTGAACATGAAGAGGTATGTCCTCCTGCTGGGGTCCCGGTGCTCCTCGTGCTCGTCTCTCAGCGGCTTCTGGACAATCTTTGACCTGGTGAGTAGGTGATCCACAGAACAAGCAAAGCGTTAGCCTCTTGCAGCATTCGTCGTAATGATGTCCCGGGCGGTGACAGTAGTTGCAAGTGACTGCCAACTGCTGCCTCTGTGGCAGATCTACATGAACTCTGGCTGGACGGTGCTGAACTGCTGCCTGCTGAACTGGCCTCGTTTGAGTCTGCATCTGCACCCTTTTCGTCGGTGCCTGGTAACTACTGCTGCCGATGTCCCTATCCCTCTTGAGCTACGGGTCCATCTCCATCTCAACTGCCTGAGCGATCTTGAGGATGCTCGAGTAAGTAGTCGCCTGGCTGATCGCCACTACGTGCTGCAGCTCTCTGGTGAGGCCTTTCTTGAACCTCCAAGCCCTCTCCTCTGGTGCACGAACTAGATTCTCTACGAACCTGCTGAGTCGGGTGAACTCTGACGTGTACTCCGCCACTGTCATGGTCCCCTGCTGCAATGCCTCAAACTGCATTCGAAGCTCATCTCGCTCCACATCGGGGAAACACTTCTCCTTGAACAGAGTTTTAAAATCTACCCAAGAAACTTGGGTCTCAGCTAACTGGGGCTCCTCCCGGTACCAAGCTCTGGCGAGGTCAAAGAGTCGCATGCTCGCCACTTCTACCTTCAAGTCATCCGGGATCCTCGCCATCTTCAGCGTCCTCTCCGCATTTTCCAACCACTTATCAGCATACACTATCCCTTTATGGCCCCAAAAATCCATTGGACAGAGATTCTAGTAGTCTCTGGCCGTCCCCGGTCTCGGTGCTACTGGTGCTGGAGGAGCTACTAGTGCTGGTGGAGTCGGCTCTTGGGTCCTGAGGGCATCCACAATCGTCGCTCGAAATAGCACAGCCTGATGGTTCTATGCCTCAAGGAACTGCTGGGACATGGCCATCACCTGGGTACCATCGAACATCATCGTCGGGGGCAGCGGAGGAAACTGAGGGGTGGTGGTGGAAGCTGCCCTACTGGTACATCAACTGCGGTCTGATCCGAAGCTCCGGGCTGATCTGTGGTCTTCCTGGTGGTAACCATCCTGAAATAGAAAGAAAACTCGTTGATTGTTAAGCCCTAGAAAATAGTCAACCTCCTAGAAAATAATGAGTATAAACAATCTCTATATTTAATAACTATAACTATTTTCTACGGATCCTATGCTGTGATGAGTTTTTCTTAATCTAACAGGTTCCCCAATCGCACTCTATAGCCTAAATGCCATTAGGACTGACCTGTATGGGCCACCACTAAAAATATGTCATGACCCGCTCCCGAATAATCGGACACGAGTCAGACACGCCCAGCCTTCGTCGATGGACACGATGAAGTAAGCTGTACAATTTTAAAGAAAACTCTAAGATACAAGATACATAAAACAACACAGCTTCTATATACGTTCCCAGAATCACCACAATCCACAAGTTATAGGAACAAAATCATCCGGAGATAAATCCGGTAACATGAGTAAAATTATATAATCCTGAAATCCTCAATACAATTCATGATAAAATTCTCTAAAACAAATCTAAGAAAGATCTATTATAAGTCTACCATGAGGCATAATTCTATCCTCGCTTCGGGCTCTGGCCCATAAAGATAGAACATCATCCTCAAGCATACCTGCAACGTATCATGTCAGAAAAAGAGCAAAGTACAACCCCGACAAGAAGCACTAAACAATGTAAACTAAAATGCATGAAAAATCACAATATGAACTATGGTACAAGACAGGAATATGAAACTGTAGTACATGAAAAACGATGAACTATAGTACCAGATCCTGAACAATGAACTAGACTATCTGTGTAACATGCAAGTGAAATAACTATCAGAGTATGTGACCGGCTGGGTAAATAATACACAAGAGCACATGAATAATGGTACGGCTTAGAGTCCCATGTGCACGATGTGAGACCTAAGCTATTAGTCAATGCCTAGCTAATATAGGATTGGTCACATATCTTTAGTATTTTCCCACCCCAATGTACAAGTAAAGAACACTGAACAATGAACTATGAACAATGAACGATGAACAATGAACAAACGTGTGTACAACGTGTCAATATGAGAACATGAAGCAAGAAAGAAATACAGAGTAAAGGGTTCGAGTCGGTGTACTTGCTTTTGTCCTTGTAAATCAAAACTTTCTCAACGTCCACCTGTTTTCGAGCAACACAAAAATTTGTGTCCGAATCTGCCCGACACTGAGATGCTAGTGTCCAAGTTGATAGCAGAGTCGGTCTAGACAATTCATCGAACACCAAGCATGCATCAAAATAGAAGAAAATTCTTATAAGTTCTTGGTTTTACTGATCTAAGAATCCAGAAGGTTGACCTAACTCACCGAGAACTCGAATTTGTGGATCGTCAAAGACGTGAACCCGTGATCGCCGGAGAAGGAGGTGAGATCGATCTGGAATTCCAAGCCGAGCATGAACAAATACTCGAACTAAAAAAATAGAAGAAGGAGAATAATCGAGAAACTCACCGAAGAACTCGTCGAAAATTTGAGCACGCGGAGGAGATCGTCGTCCCGCCGGAGGAAAAATTTGCGAGAGACGAGACTAGCTGCTGGCCACTGCCGAGGAAAGGGAACGCCGCCCGGAGAAGAGTGGGCGCCACTCGAGACGAACGGAGCGCCGCCTAGGAGAGATCACGCCACCGCCTGGTCTTCGAGATCCGTCAGGAGCGACTGTGCACCGCCGAGGAGTGAGCTGAACCTAACCGCCGTGGTGGTGGAAGCGCCACGCCACTGTCGCCGTCGCCATAAAGCTCGCCGACCACCAGACGAATTAGGGTTAGGACAAAAAATTTGGGGAAAAGGAGATCTGCTCCCAAATTTTTCTCGAACAGGAAAGAATGAGTAGACAGAGAGAGAGAGAAAGAGAGAGAGAGAGAGAAAAGAATTATTATTTAAATAAGTGAAAGTTTTATTTTACTAAAAAGTCCCCCAAAGATTACTTTATTAAAAATTGCAAGAAAATCAGTTAGAAATTTAAAAAAATAAGTGGGGACCACTAAGTTAGTTATAACAAACTTGGTAATTCAAATTTAAGAATTTAAAAGTTTGGATGGAAAATATAATAAAATTTCAAATTATATAACCAACATTCCTATGATAAGCCCAAAGTGAATTGGGCCCATCATCAACCCAATTAATTGTTTAACTAGAGAAAATAGAAGATGAAATCTATAACCTATAATAAGAGCATACTAGAAAAGAAAAATCATTAATCTCTAATCAAAGTTTAACCAAAAATTCATTCACATAAAAATATGCCAACTTAATTTTTAGGAAAATATCTCTCTCAAAAATAATAATAATAATAATTATTCTCCAAAATTTTAAAATACCAGAAAAAAATAGTATTATTTATAAATTCTGGAAAAGCGGGGTTACATGCGCGCCACGTCATCCTGCTTTAGAACGTTAGTTGCTTCAACTTTGTCAGGTTGCACGAGCTTCAGTCAATGAGTCAAACTGCGCTTGATCAGGTTGCCTAGCATGTTATGTGTCAGTCTGTGAGGATAGTTTGATCAGGTTGTGCCTAGGCGCAACTTGCAGATTGCGCTGAACAGCTATCATCAATGACAGCAAATCGTCTCGAGCGCCATGCTTTACGGGATTCGAAGAGATTTCTTCGTTTAACGTGTTCTCAGTTGTCAGTGCTTTCAGATAATAATGACAATTACTGTCAGACGCCACGTAGATTTAGGCGCAATGTGATTAAGTGCAATCGGATATGTGGCACAACTTGAGCAGTGGTACAACTTGATTTCTGGACTGCACAACAGTGGCGCAACTTGATTTTTTGGGTGAAACTTGATTTATGAGTAGTACAAACATGGCACAACTTAATTTTTAGGCTCTACAACACCGGGTTATCGCATACATTGAGGGGACTGCTACCCCCGGCTTCATCTACCCCAGGGAGTCGAGGATGCACCCCCAGGTGTTGGAAGTTTCTTTTTAGATCGAATGCCTAGGTAGATACCCCATGTTGCTGTCGGCATCAATCCTCCATATGAGAGTTTCCTTGCAGTGTTGGCTGAGATTGTCGGGCTGGAAGAGCCTGTCTTCTTTCCTCCCTTGCCGGGAAGAACCTTCCGAGTTGAATTACAGGAGGCGAAAGGAAATTCCTCGTCTCCTGAAATTTGCACCTGTTTCCTAAGTTGTTGTCGGACAGTTGCTGGCTGGTGCAGTCGTTGGAAAATGGTCTGCCGATCTTCAGGTGCTGCCGACTTGTCGCAGCAGTAGTTGATAATAACTTGGGTGCAACGACGTCCCGAAAAGGGCTCATCACATGCCAAGGTTGCTTCTTTCTCCTTGCATTTGTGAGTAATCATCTCTCGCAAGTTGATAGCAGACTGATCTACCTTTGCATCCAATTTGTGGACTCGGGTATCCCGAGCACACGGGTGCGTAGGTATTATGTTTGTACCCTGATCCGAGGCTAGTAAAAGTACTTGCTCTCGATCGTTGGAGGGAGACTTTTGAGATCCACCCAGTCCATTAGCCCTGGGGGACTGGACGCGGGTGGTTCTGTACAACTTTCCATCAGAAGCCCGTATAACAGTTAACGGTACCCGCTGACGATCAGCAGCTTGGACAGTTAACTGGGCTTGTTGGGCCCGTACTGCCCTAGACCTCTTCGACTTAGCACCCGAAGGTGCATAGTAAGAAGAGTCCATATTGGCATATTCCACATTCTTAATGGACCGCATGGGGTCGGGCCCGTATGAGAGACGGTCGAATACAGAGCTTCTGACATGGCCGCATGAGGTACCCTGTCTGCGGCCAGGATTGGCTGCCGCATGGGCCATCTGCCTACGGCCAGAGTTGGCTGTCATATGGGCCATCTTCCTGCGGCCAAAGTTGGCTGTCGCATGGGCCATCTGCCTGCGGCCAGAGTTGGCTGCCGTATATGCAGACTGCTCATCTCTCATATGCGACCTCTTTCTCGTCCGCATGGATTTTCCTTGTGCCCCCAAAAACTCAGTATCGTAGTATTTTTCTTTACTGGATTTGGGGACAGTGGGGTTCTCCGCGGTCGGAAGCAAGGCCACAGAAGAGCTTTGATCACCGTCTTGGGCCGCAGAAGGAGCTTCTTCGAGAACCTGGTCGGGGGCAACAGTTTTGCGCTTCGACGTCCCGCAGGTTCTCTTTGGGTTGGCTCGCTTCTGTGACGGGCTGGCGCTCCCTTTAGAGAGCATTTATTCGAATGCTCGATGGTCAAAATTAACCACGAGCATTTGCTACGTAGAGCCTAGCTTGGATGCGTTAGATTGTGTCACCAACTTCTCATCAGAGGAGAAGGATCTCCCCAGCAGAGTCACCATCGTATTTGCCATTAAATATCAAGAACAAAAATTACAGAGGAATTGAACTTGATTGCAAACTCGTTTGTACAAAAGAAAGACTAGAAAGAAACCCTAGGAAACAATCTAAGTACAATTATTTAGTTTTTGATTCTGGGAGGTGATGATAGAGGGTCGAGAAAGTATAGTAACTCTGTCTTACTCCTTGGACTATCGGACACAGTCTTTGCTCTCGAAGAAATTTGCCAGCCTTTGATTGCCAACCTTTAGCATGGGTGTGGTACCCTGCTATTTATAGTGATGCCTACAATAGCAGATTTTGGGCCGCATAAAGGGCCACATGGCCACGTGTCTGTCACAGCACACAAAGACTCGATCTTGGACTGTTAGCTGGTGGGGGTTGTTGAGATTTTATTGTAGTGAATCTGGGTGGTTGAGACTTGGTCAAATTGCCATGTGTCCCGCCGCAACAGAGTAAAATCAATCTTCTGCGGCCCGGATCAACTTGGCTGCATGCGGTACCAAGAGTCTTTCTTCTGCGGCCAAGATCGGCTTGGCCGAATAAAATCTCAAGAGCCTTCCTTCTGCGGCTCGGATCATCTTGGCCGCATGAGGTCTCAAGAGTCTTCCTTCTGTGGCTCAAATTGGCTTAGCCGCATGAGGTCTTCAAGAGACTTCCTTCTGCGGCTCGGATCATCTTGGCCGCATGAAGTCTCAAGAGTCTTCCTCCTGTGGCTCAAGTCCACTTGGCCGTATGGGGTCTCCAAGATCCTTGCGTTTGTGGCTCAGTTTTTCTTGGCCGTATGTGTTCTTCGAGAGCCTTGCTTCTACGGCTCGAGTCTACTTAGCCGCATGGGGTCTCTAGGAGCATTCCTTCTGCGGCTTGGTTTCATTTGGCCGCATGGGATCTCCACGAGCCTTGCTTCTGCGGCTCGAGTCCACTTAGACGCATGGGGTAATGATCCACATAAATAGAGACTGCCTTGGTGGTGGAGCCACTATCTTGTGGCAGCAGTAGTTGATGGCGGCTTGGGTGCAGTGATGTCCTGAAAAGGGCTCCTCAAACATCAAGGTTGCTTCTCTCTCCTTGTGTTTGTGAATGACCACCTTTCGCAAGTCGAGAGCAGATTGATCTACCTTTGCATCCGTTTTGTGGGCTCGGGTATCCCGAGCGCCCGGGTGCGTAGGTATCATATTTGCTCCCTGATCTGAGGCTAGTAAAAGCACTTGCTCTCGATCATCGTAGGAAGACTTTTAGGACCATCATATTTGCTCCCTGATCTGAGGCTAGTAAAGCACTGCTTTCGATCGTTGTAGGGAGACTTTTGGGACCACCATATTTGCTCCCTGATCTGAGGCTAGTAAAGCACTTCTCTCGATCGTTGTAGGGACACTTTTACCTGCCCTGTCCATTTACCGCAGAGGGCGGGACACGGGAGGTTCTGTACAACTTTCCATTAGGGACCCGTGTAATAGTTAACGGTACCCGCTGACGGTCAGCAGATTGGACAGTTGACTGGGCTTGTTGAGCCCGCACAGCCCTAGACTTCTTCGACATAGCACCCGAAGGTGCGTAGTAGGAAGAGTCCAAGTTGGAAGGAGGGAAGGGAAGTTGGTGCCCTTTTCAAAGGAAGGAAGGGGGCTCTATATATAGAATGGAGTGAGCCCTTTCTTCTTCTCCTTTCCGATGCGGGACTAAAAGCAATATCCCCTTTTCCATGCTTCTACAACTATCTCTACTTTAAAAAATAAAAGAAATAATTTATCTATCTCTATTTTTAAAATAGATAAATCTCTCTTTGTTTAAAAATAAATAGATCTCTCTTTTTTTGAAAATAAATAGATACATAAGTCTTATTTTTTCAAGATAGAGATATGTTTGTTTTTGAAAGGAGAGATTTAAATTTTTAAAGAGAAATAAATTAGAAGAGAAACATATACGTAAGAAACCTGATTTTTTGAGTTTTCTTTTCTCTCCATAAAAAAATGGTCTATCATGTAGACTTATCCCGTAAAGTTTTCCCGTATAATTTTTTTTGGGCTTATATATATATATTTGGGATATATATATATATATATATATATTTTTTTAATTTTTATATATATATATATATATATATATTATATATATATATATATATATATATATAGCCCAAAATATATATATATATATATATATATATATATATATATATATATATATATATATATATATATATATATATATATATATATATATATATATATATATATATATATATATCCCAAAATATATATATATATTTATATATATATAAAATATATATATATATATATATATATATATATATATATATATATATATTTTGGGATATATATATATATATATATATATATATATATATATATATATATATATATATATATATATATATATATATATATATATATATATATATAATTTCTATCCATTCTAATATATATTGGTCCTTTTTTTGGTGTATATATATATATATATATATATATATATATATATATATATATATATATATATATATATATATATATATATATAATTTCTATCCATTCTAATATATATTGGTCCTTTTTTCGGTGCCTGACGTAACGCTTGGTATTTTTTGTGCACACTACATTGTATGCCTTTTTGGGCCCACTGTCCCACAACTTCTACTATAAATGGAAGGAATAATACGCTCTCATGGCTCGATTCACTAATCTTCCGCCAACCAGCCATAGTTTTTGTCCAATCTAATATATACTAGTCACCTTCACATGAATTACACTTACGAACAAACTATAATATTAGTTAAAAATATAAATTAAAATATAAATTATATTAAAATTGTTTAAATTTAACTTGAATATATTTTAATTATGATTTTTATAGCTATATTTTTAGAATTTTGGATATGTGTTTAGTTAGATATTATCATGTAGATAGTTTAAATATAATTTGAATATTGAATATATTTTAGTATTTGTTATATGTTAAAATAAAAGGATTTTGAATTTATATTTTTATCTTCAACTAAATGAGGAAGTACATCCGTGGTAGCTAGAATTTCTTTAAATTAAAAAATAAATTATTATTTAATGGAGGATATACATACAACTTGGACAGCTGATTAATGCTAGTATGATTTCCCAACTTTTTAGACTCGGCCTCTTGCCAAAAGAACACTCGGGTTCCATTTAGTTCTCAAACACTTCTGAAATAGCTCTCATTCCGCAAGGCAATTTATAAAAACACTGCAAAAGTTACTCGGGGTTGTCCAAATATTTACAAGTGTGTTACTCAAAAGTTTTACTAGGGTAGCTGTCCATTACAGATACATGACTGTCAAAAATATTATTGGCAGTCCTACCAATATAATGGACTGTTAATTTTTTTGACAAATTTTACCGCATAATGGATAAATTCTACAGTCTTGACAACATACAGGAATGTAAAAAAAACTGGATCCAAGATTTGTGTTGGTTATCAAATATTATAATGACAGGACTGTCATAAATTTTGATAGTCCAGTATATTGGTAGGACTATCAAAATTTTTGACAGACCTGTATTCGTAGTTGACAACCCTTTAGTAAAAAATTTTGAGTGGTAAACTTGTAAAAAGTTAGTAGAAATTTCTCAACTTTGTATTTAGATTATGAAATTAAAATATAAAATAATAACCTAACCGAGACCGAGGCTTGAACTTGGTTAATATCCTTAAGGCAATATTCGTCCCGCACTGATGCTTACAGTTTTAATGGAGATTAGTGTCCCAGGATACAACGGTTCTTCTCTTTCGGTAGTAGCACTTCACACCGCAGGAACTCGACGAAGCAATGTTGATACTCCATCTCTCTTTTAGACTTAACGCTAGATGGATGAATGAGTTTTTGATTCATTGATTCAAACACTTATAGGACTACCTTTTATAAGGGATGAAGAGACACAATAGAAAGGACACACCTTTGTTGGTGCTCTTGCTCCTTGACATGAAGAGAGCTTGCTCTGAACATGCTTTGTAAAGTTTAGTCCCACATTGGAAAAGCACCATGAGTTATCTCAACATATTTATGAGTATGTGTTGTTGGGATACGCACATGGGATGGTGACCCTAAGGAGGGAACCATGTGGGTGATTTTACTAAGAGGAAAATGATTAATTCCAACAAGGACGTAAGTTGATTTTTGTTGAGCGGGCTTAGACTCGACACGGACTCCAGGTTGTCTCGTGCATGCACGAGAGTGTTCGGGGGGAAGGCATGGGCTAGCACTCGTCTATGTTGATTGTGGGATGATGTAAAACATCAAACTCTATTTTAGAGTATTGGTGTTTTAGTCCCACATCGGATATGAGAGATGGTGAGGTCTCACTCCACTCTATAAATAGAGCCCCCTTGCCTCCTTTCCAAGATGCACCAAAGAAGAGAGTTAAGGGAGTCCGTAAAGATCAGGAAGCCCATTCAAGTCACAAATATTGACTGACGAGCGTTCCAGAAGTTCTCTTGAACTTGCTGGTTCCTGGAAGCGGATCGTATAGAGGCGAAACTTGCTTTGAGCAACGGTGTTTTTACACCCCAGCAGATTTAATCCTCCTTTTTTTCTTCTTCTATTTCTCTGTAACTCGTTCTTCAGGTTTTAAGGCACCTACTGAGTAGGGAGGCCTAACTTTGTTCTTGAGATCTATCTCTTTTGTGGCACCTACTGTGTAGGCTTGCTAAACTCCTTATTTGTGGCACCTACTGTGTAGTCTTGCTAAACTCCTCATTTGTGGCACCTACTGTGTAGGCTTGCTAAACTTCTCATTTGTGGCACCTACTGTGTAGGCTTGCTGAACTCCTGTTTTCCATCTATATCCACGTCTCGGGACTAACAATCTCAAAGCAAGATTAGTACGATGGAAAACATTAATGCTTCACTCCTCCAAACTGACTACTGCAAGTTGAAAAAGTTTGATGGAGAGCATTATCAAGTTTGGAAGAGGAAGGTCTTTCTAACCCGTCAACTCCGAGACGTTGATCACGTGCTCTTTGAAGAGGAACCTACTGTTCCAGATACTGGGTCTGTTGCTGCTATAACTACGGCTACTAATCTTCAGGCCAAATGCTATGGAGGATTCCTTAGCAGAATCCTACTCAAAGAAGGATAGTGCCAGAGAAATATAGGAGTCTGTGGAAAAGCTGTACGAGGAAGATAAAAATCGGAGCAAGATATTTTTTGTCGAAAAATATCACAAATGGCTCTTTGAAGACGAGAGGGCGATGCTTCCTCAAGTGAAGAAGTTTCTGAAACTTCGTAAAAAACTGGACGATAAAAAGATGCCCCTCGTCGACAAGTTTGTCGTTGGAGGGATCGTCTCGAAACTTCCTACTGGATGGAATACGTTCTATGCAAGAATGCATCGAAGGAAACTCGAGATCAGTCTAGAAGATCTCTTGCAAGAAATCCACGTTGAGGACGAGATACGTTCTCAACAGAAGATGGACGCTTTGTCCAAACAATTGGCCGAGGCCAATCTGGTGCAGACGAGAGACTCCAAGGGGATGCAGGCGGCTTCTTACCACAAGAAAGACTTCACTAATCTAAAAGTGAAGGGACCGCCTTTCAAACAGAAGAAGTCCAAGTCCAATGTGACTTGTTTTAACTGTGGCAAGAAGGGCCACTACAAGAGTGAATGCAGATCCAGGCCCAAACAATCAGAGAAAGGTGAGCCTAGTAAGGTTTTTTTTGGTTTCTAACCTCGTTGCTAAGATCGCTCAGGTCACAACAGAGGGGGCTGACTCTGACTGGTGGATAGACACCGATGCGATATGCCATGTCTGCTCTAGGAAGGAATGGTTCGTCACGTACCAGCCAACTTCTGAGAAGGTTGTCATGGTGAACCAGCCCAAGCTGAAGTTCTGGGGATCAGGACTGTGGAGCTGAAACTCACTTCCGGGAACACTCTGATGCTCCAAGGAGTAAAGCATGTTCCGATGATTGCCAAGAACCTGATCTCTGGGAGCCTGCTTAGCAACGCAGGTTTGAGGATGGACATTAATGTTGGTCAGATGGTGATGTCCAAGAAGGAAACATACTTCGGAAAGGCTTTTCAAACCGAAGGGATGTTTAAAATTCAGCTTGTAAACCAGTCTAATGAAATAAATGCAATCGCTCTTTCTGACTGTTCTCTTGAGTTGTGGCATAATAGGCTAGGACATGTTCATTGTAGAAGAATAAACAAAATGTCTAGTCTAGGACTTATCTCCAAATGTGGGGGTAAGGTAGAGAAGTGTGAAGTATGTGCTCAGACTAATATCACTAGAAAATCCTTTCATCGGGTCAATCGAAGCACAGATATTCTGGAGTTGATACACTCCGATATCTATGACTTCAAATAATTCTCTACAAAAGCCGGGATGAAGTATTTCATAACCTTCATCGATGAATTCTCTATGTACGCATTCGTCTACTTTCTCAAATCTAAAGACGAAGTGTTCGAGAAGTTCAAAGAGTTTAGGGCCGAAGCTGAACGGAAAACTGGACAACAACTCAAGAGGGTGAGAAGTGATCGAGGCGGAGAATATCGGTCTAATGAATTCACATCGTTCTGTAAAGAACATGGAATCATCTGCGAGACTACTCCTCCGTATTCTCCTCAATCTAACGGAGTAGCAGAGAGAAAGAACCGAATGTTGACAGAAATGATGAACTCAATGCTGCTAACTGCAGGTCTTCCAAAATGTTACTTGGGAGAAGCTGCATTAACGGCCACTTTCATTCTGAATAGAGTGCCTTATGCAACTTCTGACATAACTCCTCATGAATCTGGTTCAAAGTCAGACCTAACTTGAATGTTATTCGAGTGAGGAGGTTCCGGCTTAGGTGAAACTCCCAGATCTGAAGATTTAGAAGCTGGGGACAAGGACTACGAAGGCGATCTTCTTGGGATATGCCGAGAAGAGTGATGCCCGGAGATTCCTTGACATTGAGTTAAATTATATCATCGAATCTCAAGATGCAGAATACTTTGAAGACAAGTTTGCACGACACAAAAATATTATTCTCCCAGATATTCTGGAGAATGATGTAGGTGCAAATGAGACTGAGGTTTCATATGAACCAGTAGTCCAAGATGAAGTTGTTGGTGGAGAAACAACAATTAAACCAGAACTCGCTGAGCCATCGACGAAGCGAGCAAGGAGGCCGAAGAGCTTCGGAGATGACTTCGTCACCTATCATGTGGAAGCAGATCCGCTTACCTATGATGAGGCGATGAAGACCAGAGATACTGTCTTCTGGAAGGAGGCAATAGATAATGAAATTGACTCAATTACCTCCAATAACAAATGGGTGTTAGTTGATTTACCCGAAGGAGCAAAATCCATCGGATGCAAGTGGATCTTCAAGAAGAAGATGAAAGCTGATGGAACCATTGACAAGTTCAAGGCCAGGCTAGTGGCCAAGGGGTTTTCTCAAAAACAGAGGATCGACTACTTTGACACATATGCTCCAGTAGAAAGGATGACAACCATCAGATTGTTGATTGCCCTTGCAGCAATACATAAAAGGGTGATACATCAGATGGATGTAAAAACAGCATTCCTGAATGGCGAGCTAACCGAGGAGATTTATATGCAACAGCCAGAAGGATTTGTCGACAGAGGCCTAGAAGACAAAGTCTGTAAGTTGGTAAAATTTTTATACGGCTTAAAGCAAGCTCCCAAAATGTGGCATGAGAAGTTTGACAAAGTTATCAGATCAAACGGCTACAGGGTCAGCGAACACAGACAAGTGTGTCTATACTAAATTTGCTGACGGAAGAGGAGTCATCGTTTGTCTAGACGTGGACGACATGCTAATCCTAGGTACGGATATAAGCTATGTCACTGAGACAAAGAAGTTCCTCTCGACAAAGTTTAGTATGAAGGACTTGGGGGGATGTTGATGTTATCTTGGGACTCAAGATTATCCGGACGGACACTGGATTGGCACTGTCACAATCTCATTACATTGAGAAGATGCTCACTCGATACGGGTATCATGATCTTCCCATAATTGATACGTCGTACCGAAGTGATCAGAAGCTGGAGCCAAACTCGAAGGAAAGCGTCAGGCAATTGGAGTACGCTAGCGTCATCAAAAGTTTGATGTACGCTACTACTGCCACTAGGCCTGACATAGCTTTTGCTGTGGGAATGCTGAGTCGATTCACAAGCAATCCAGGCCTTCAGCACGGGAAAGCTGTGAAGCGTGTTATGAGATATCTCAAGAAGACTCAGACATATGCACTGTACTTCAGCGGAGAGCCGCCGGTAGTAGAAGGCTTCAGTGATGCCAGCTGGTGCTCAGAGTTGGAGAGCGAGAGGTCCACTGGTAGATTTATTTTCATAATGGGTGGAGCTGCTATATCGTGGAAGTCGAAGAAGCAGACTATGCTCTCATGGTCTTCTATGGAATCTGAGTTCTTTGCACTTGATACCGCGGTAGATGAAGTAGAATGGCTTCGGGAGCTCATGTATGATCTTTCAGTGGTTGGAGTGCAAATACCAGCAATTCTGATATACTGCGACAACCAAGCGACTGCGACGGTGGCATCAAATGATCTTTTCAACGGAAAGAAGAGAACTGTGCGGTTAAAGCACAGGGCAGTGAACGATCTCATCAAGAGAGGTGTCATTACAGTAATCGATATTCTGAGTCAAGAGAACCTGGTAGATCCATTCACGAAGGGCCTCAAGCGTCAGCTGGTTGAAGACACAACAGGGAAGATGGGCTTGAAGGCATTCTGATAGTATGTTTTTGTAATCCTACCATAAAGTTTTTATTATTAGTTCAAAGAGAAATCTACTAGACATCTAACTTTCGGTTCAAGGGAGAACTACTGACTGGAAAACTATCAGGGAACAGTGGATACTTGTTCTTGGGAACATGGAAGGGTTACGAACCCATAACTACTGTTGTCTACTATGTGTTTTCTGCAGGAAAACGGATCCTGTGTTAAGGTTGGCTTAAATGCCTTAATAAGTTCTCAGGCAAAGTGAATGCCTGGTGTGCTTTACAGGAAGCACGGTAGCGTAGTACTACAAGGAGTAAAACTCTATGCTACAGTGGGATAACTCCACCATGAGGTTTCCAGGTAGGGTAATGCCTCGACTTTGTAAGCCAAGTCATAGCGGCGTAGCACCGCAAATAGGCAGGTAGCCTAATGCTGTATGATGAAATTAAAGAGTTGTAGACAGCACTACAAAGGGGAGGGTGACCCCATGTTACAGTGGCACGACACCATGATGAGGTACCCAGGTAGGGGTAAAGCCTCGGCCTTGCAAGCCATGTCGTTGCGGCGTAACACCGCAAGGAAGCCTTAGGCTTTATGCTGGATAGAATGGCACTACAAAGAGGCTGTGACCTCATGCTGCAGTAGTGTGACACTACGATGAGGTTCCCGGGTAGGGGTAATGCCTCGGCTTTAGGCCATGTCATAGCGGCGTAGCACCGCAAGGAAGCGCAAGGCTTCATGCCATGTCTCTTTAATAAAGAACTCACCTATAGTGTATGGATAGAGATACAGGCCGTCTCTTGATGGTAAACTTATAGACGCCCAAAATACTTACACCGAAACTAGACTGGCACATGGCCTTTAATGTGCAGCCAGAAGTACATGTAACTACACTTTGTGAGTGGAAAGAATTACAATTATGGTGCAGAATTCAAGGCATAGTCCATTCTTGTATCGCATTGTTATTTAACCCATGCGGGAAGATTCAAGTCATCAACGACATATATTCTAATACAAAATGGACAGTTACTGTGGGGAACGCTCAACCCTAGACACATATATATGATAAGATATGTGGGGAATTGTTGGTGCTCTTGCTCCTTGACATGAAGAGAGATTGCTCTCAACATGCTTTGTAAAGTTTAGTGCCATATTGAAAAAGCACCATGAGTTATCTCAACATATATATGAGTATGTGTTGTTGGGATATGCACATGGGGTGGTGACCCTAAGGAGGGAACCATGTGGGTGATTTTACTAAGAGAAAAATGATTAATTCTAACAAGTACGTAAGTTGATTTTTGTTGTGCGGGCTTGGACTCGACACGGACTCCAGGTTGTCTCGTGCATGCACGGGAGTGTTCGGGGGGAAGGCGTGGGCTAGCACTCGACTATGTTGATTGTGGGATGATGTAAAACATCAAACTCTATTTTAGAGTATTGGTGTTTTAGTCCCACATCGGATATGAGTAATGGTGATGTCTCACTCTACTCTATAAATAGAGCCCTCTTGCCTCCTTTCCAAGATGCACCAAAGAAGAGAGTTAAGGGAGTCCGTAAAGATCAGGAAGCCCATTCAAGTCACAAATATTAACTGACGAGCGTTCCAGAAGTTCTCTTAAACTTGCTGGTTCCTGGAAGCGTATCGTATAGAGGAGCAACGACGTTTTTACACCCCAGCAGATTTAATCCTCCTCTTCTTCCTCTTCTTCTATTTCTCTGTAACTCGTTCTTCAGGTTTTAAGGCACCTCCTGAGTAGGGAGGCCTAACTTTGTTCTTGAGATCTATCTCATTTGTGGTACATACTGTGTAGGCTTGCTAAACTCCTCATTTGTTGCACCTACTGTGTAGGCTTGCTAAACTCCTCATTTGTGGAACCTACTGTGTAGGCTTGCTGAACTCCTGTTTTTTATCTATATCCACTGCATAATGGATATATTCTACAGTCCTGACAACATACATGAATGTAAAAAAAACTGGATCCAAGATTTGTGTTGGTTATCAAAAATTATAATGACAGGACTGTCATAAATTTTGATAGTCCAGTATATTGGTAGGACTATCAAAATTTTTGATAGACCTGTATTCGTAGTGGACAACCCTTTAGTAAAAAATTTTGAGTGGTAAACTTGTAAAAAGTTAGTAGAAATTTCTCAACTCTGTATTTAGATTATGAAATTAAAATATAAATAATAACCTAACCGAGACCGAGGCTTGAACTTGGTTAATGTCCTTGAGACAATATTCGTCCCGCACTGATGCTTACAGTTTTAATGGAGATTAGTGTCCCAGGATACAATGGTTCTTCTCTTTCGGTAGTAGAACTTCGCACCGCAGGAACTCGACGAAGCAATGTTGATAGTCCATCTCTCTCTTAGACTTAACGTTAGATGGATGAATGAGTTTTTGATTCATTGATTCAAACACTCATAGGACTATCCTTTTATAAGGGATGAAGAGACACAATAGAAAGGACACACCTTTCCAATAGATAGATTCGTTGCACATTGGACACACCTATTAGAAAATTCATAAAAATAATTTTTAATTATTTTTCCAAGTCAAATTTACCTTCACTTTTTCAACAATTCCTACATGAATGAATATTTGACTGTGGAGAATAAAAACTAAAAATACAGACACAATACAGACATAATACAGACAGAGAGAGAAGAGAGAGAGACCATTTGAAAAGTTATTGTACCAGGATATGTAACTTTTGGCATTGAACCTTCCCTTGTGAATATTTATCGAGTTTACCAGCAATCCAGTGAGCATGATGTCCTGAACTGATCAGCTATTGTTGTAAACTTGATTCAATAAATATCACACAATTTTTTTCTGACCAATATTATTTCTATTGATTTGTTTATTTTGGCCCTGAACATTTGTCTGGTTTTATAAGTATTATTAGAGAATTCAGTCTTATAATTCTCATTGAAGCGGCACAACTTCCACACTCATATAGGTGACTTCATAATAAGAGTATTATGCTATACTCCACTTGAATTTTAAGTCATAGGAATCATTAAAAGCATTGCTTACCATAATTTTTCTTTGCAGATGATACTATTATTTGTCATCCTAGAGAATGGAAAGAGTATTTAAATACTCGTCAATGTCATTTAAGAATTTTACATAATTCGTTTGTCCTTTTGAACCCAGATCTTGGGATCTCCAGTCAACTAGGTTGGGTTTTACTTTATAAAATTTCTTTTATCACAGGCTTCAAGCCCATTCCCCTCGATGACTTATATACTTGCTCTCTTGTCAAACCTTTAATTAGTGGATCCGCAAGATTTTTTTTTGGTTTTACATAGTCAATCGTGATCATATCATTAGAGAGAAGTTGCCTAACGGTATTGTGACATCTCCGAATGTGTCTTAATTTACTGTTATAAATATGACTTTGTGTCATACCGTAGCAGATTGACTATCACAATGTATACAAATTGCTGGTACGCGTCCATCTGGCGTTTTAGAAATCTTAATTCCTAATATAACATTTGCAACTCCCAGATAATTTGTATCAAAATTTATGTTATCATTATTATCATTTTATTATTATTATTATTATTATTATTATTATTATTATTATTATTATTATTATTATTATTATTAATCTCTCTTTTGTGTCCTGGATCATGTTATAGTTTCGTCCTATTATTAGCATAACATCTACATATATGCATATAATCACATATCCAGTTTGTGTATTTTTAGAATACACTCATTAATTTTGAATCCATTTGACATCATTACATTGCTAAACTTTGATATCATTGTTTAGGTGCTTGTTTAAGTCCATATAATGACTTAAGTAAGTTGCACACCTTTCTTTCTTTATCTGCTACTATGAATCGTTCTGGTTGATTCATGTAGATTTTTTCTTCCAAGTCACCATTTAGAAAGACAATCATCACATTTTGGGATATATATAAAATTTTCTCATTTCCATAATTCATATGGAGTCTTATCATTTTTCTCATATGGCACCTTATTTAAAAGGTAGTGGCTGTAAATACAACTTCTTCCCACAAGTTATCTGGTAGACCTGAACTTAATAAAAAATAATTGATCATTTCTTTAATTGTCTGGCTTTTCACCTTATCCGATATGGATAGGATCATCACAATATTTTTAACAACGAACATTTTATCTGTTACAATATATATAGGTAACATACTAGTAAGTGAAAAATAAAATAAAATTAGAATGGAGAAGTGTTCTGTCTATATTATATTTCTCTAAAATATATCAGAATCAGAACCAAGTTAAGAGTCTCAAAAAA
This sequence comes from Iris pallida, assembly GCA_029216955.1. Lineage (NCBI taxonomy): Eukaryota > Viridiplantae > Streptophyta > Magnoliopsida > Asparagales > Iridaceae > Iris > Iris pallida. The sequence continues at coordinate 11,218,799 of JANAVB010029819.1, forward strand.
ATAAGATCAGAAAAGAGAAACTAATATTATCTTAAGATTGTTAGTAGGAATTTCTCAACTCTTTATTTAGATTCTGAAATTAAAATATAAAATAATAATCTAACCGAGAGCGAGGCTTGAACTTGGTTCAATTTTCTTAAGACAATATTCGTCCCGTACTGGTGCTTACGATTTAATGGCGATTAGTCTCCCAGGATACAACGGTTCTTCTCCTTCGGTAGTAGTACTTCACACCGCAGGAACTTGACGAAGCAATATTGGTAGTTCCTCTCTCTCACTTAGACTTAATGCTAGATGGATGAATGCGTTTTTGATTCATTGATTCAAACACTCATAGGACTATCCTTTTATAAAGGATGAAGAGACACAAAGGAAATGACACATCTTTCCAATAAATAGATTCGTTGCACATTGGACACACCTATTGAAAAATTAATAAAATAAATTTTTAATTAATTTTTCAAGTCAAAATTTACATTCACTTTTCCAACATAAATATCTAGACAATCCTGAATAACTTTTGGAGTACCTTTATAAATTATCTTCTGCAAATAGACACTCTTCTTGTCACGTGTTCATTGGCTCCCTTCGTGTAGTAAACTTTCCGATTCACCCTTGCCATGTAAATCCTAAACCGTCTCTAGCAATCCAGAGCGCCATCTATACATCCCTTCCCTCCTTCACACCCAGAGGCGGATCCACCCCAAAAAGGAATTTGACTCTCTTTTTTCTTTATATTTATATTTATATTTATATTTATATTTTATTTTTATTTTTTATGTAGATTAATTTACCTACGGTCTATTAGAATTTGCTGTAGCCCTTACCAGCGTTAGCACACCCACAACCAACGTGAGTTTCACTTTGATAATGATTTCTAGTTGAGTCGTCATAGATGAACCAGGATGAGGAATTAAGAAAAACTATGTCAAAATAGGCAGACCCTCCCAAGTTACTTTGTACCTAAGAAAATTTTTACTAATTGGTGAACCCATGTTAGTCTTGTATGGAGCCCTAACCAATACGGAATCACCAACAAGGACAGAGAAGAACAATGACATCGCCCTTATTGGCTATCAAATCAAATATCAATTCATACTGAAACGATTGCCATTATTGGTGTCAAATCAATTCTGATTCATACAAGCTAAATCTTTATCAACATGTTCAACTTCGTTTAAAAAAAATCCCTTTAAAAATTTTCTCATTTTTTTATGGATTCTATAGCTTTTCACCAAACCAAACACAACATAGTAGATTCAATAATTTTCTCGGTTGTCGAACTTGAATAACCTTTATGGTTACTAAAAAGGCCCAAGATCCTGGCCGGACGGTAAAAGATTAGCGGATCGAGTATAATTTCTTCCATTTATAAAATAATGGCAGAAGTTGGAGACAGTGAATCCGAAAGAGATGCAATGCAACCTAAAATTTATATTACCAACCATTTAAAAAATAGTAAAAATTGGAGGCAGTGGACCAAAATGACATTCAATGCAACCTGAAATTTACACTAAATCAAGATTTCAAAAATTTTGTTTATGTAATAAACTAATATTGAACTAAATTAGTCACAACTAGAAGAAGTTAAAAGACATGGCAGCAGGGTCAGTTTTGAGTAGGGGTGCAACTCGAACGGGCTAAACCCGAACCCGATCGGATAAAGTCGTTAATGGGTTGCGTTAGGGTTGAAGATACTCATGTTCGGATTCGGGTTTGGGTTAAAATACTTAAACCCGATCAAAAATTGGGTTGGGCTCGGTTTCATGAGTCGGGTTACCCAAAAAACCCAAAACCGGACTTATATATATATATATATATATATATATATATATATATATATATATATATATATATATATATATATAGTTTCATAGTTCTCAATAAAAAGTTTAAATACTAATTTTTTCCACCGAAACCCTTCAACTCCTTATCCTAAATCATATTTCAGTTTGTATTTTGTCATGATCAAGTGTTAATTGCTATTTGATTATATGTTTAAGATTACTTTTGTTTAAAATTATTTAAAATATTATATTTGTAATGTCCCGCTCCGTACGGTGCATTATGCCGAGTCGTTGACTCGAAGAGTCGCGTTGACTCGATTAAGTATCGATGCGAATTGATACAAGAGTTACGTTGTCTCGAGAAATGCATCGAGTCAGATCGATGCAAAGAGTTACGTTGACCCGGGAAATGCATCGAATAAGTTTGATGCAAGTGTTTAGTTGGCCTGAGGGAAAGCATTAAGTCGGTTCAAAATTCTAAGAATCGAATCGATGCAACGCACAAGTCCGCTTTGGACGAATATTGATTTAGTTGGTTTCGTGTGCAGGCTATACGTTTACGCTGAAATATAAGAGGTCGATATTTTGCCTTATTTACAATGGGGTCCGCAAAACTAAATCACCGCCTTGCAACGGACTGAGGCATAGGCTCGGTAAGCCAAATCGGTCGTATAATTCCATTAAGCATGAAGTGCTCGAATGGCTAAGTCAGAAGAGTTGGCCGTGCAACAAAGATATGAAATTGAGCCGCATCAGCTTAGCGAAACGATAAGGCATATCAGCTTAAGGTGGGGGGACTTTGACTTCTCTTTCCTACTCCTTCATGCCTAAGTAAAATATATCATTGTATGCTAAGTTAACCTATCGAGACCACGGGCGTGGCTCGATCGAGAGATCAACATAGTGCGTGTCGAACACTAGATAGAACAATTGAAATAAAACGTACATCAAATGCACATGTCGCTATGGAACATTGAATACCGCAAAAGCGAGCGCCTCGGAGGGCAAGCCATAAGAACATGGGATAACTGTATCGACGAGTGCCTCAGTGCACAAGTCATTCGTGCCTTCGTGTACGAGTTAGTATACTAGAACATTGAAAGACTATATCGGTGCGAGTGCCTCAGTGCACGAGCTATATAACATTAAATATCCTATCGAGGTGTGCCCCAGTTGCACGAGTCGGAGGGAAGGAACATTAGTATAACGCATTGAATACTAAGGCGTAGAATATGGAAATACGACTTCGAGGCATGCATCAAATGCACGACACATGGAATGGTGAATAACTATATCAAAGCGTGCGTACGTGCATGAGTCTTACAAAAGATGGCTACGTTGCGGAGAGAACAGTTGTGGCACGAATGTGGCAGAACTGTTGAAGGTGGCATGGTACCTCGAAATATTTATAGCCTTCGGGGCGTTTGTTGATGAACATTGAGTTGGGGCATTGTGCTAATTGAAATAGAGATAGGCAAACTTGCTTGGTTGTATGAAAGATAAGATGCGTTGCATGGTCAAATGGACTTAAAGATATAAGAAGCCCGTGCATAGGGCCTTCCCTCGAACGTGGTATGCCAGGGCGGTTGGATCGTTCGGCCTAGGAGAGATGCGATAATAACCGGTATTATTGGTGTACTTCATTAAGACAGTTTGCGACCTGCTAGTGATGTGATAAGCCACTTACTCGAGTAATTCGGGGATCCTTTGATGTTTTGGTTAGCAACCGCACAGAGCGATCACCGTCTTACATATTCGATTTGAGAAATATAAGTCCATTCAAGCCCGAAAAGCTAGTGACCTTCATATAGTTAAGGAACGACGAGTTGAAAGTGCAGGCACACAAAGATCCTGCACGGGAGAACTTACAACATGACAGGGAAGGAATAAGGTGTATTCACCTTGCATCGATACAAGGGCGAGTACGTTAATATTTGGTAAGAAGTCACGAAACAACACTAGATTTGCTATTGGTTGCCTGTTTGCTTATGCGAATCGAAATAACATGATTTGCTATTGGTTGCCTGTTTGCTTATGCGAATCGAAAGAACATAAAAAGATAAATAAATTGTATGTTGCATGAATCAATACATAACAAATGTCGGTTTATTTAATTGGGACATTGAGCAGTACAACGAGGACGAAAGTACTAATCCTCCACTAGATTGCTCGCAGGTTCAGGATACATTCTACTTGCGGCCAAGCTTCGCTGGATCGCGCTGAGGCATGGAATATCGTAGCGTTTGAAGCATGCGATCATATTGACGCTCGGACTTGCAACATGATTGATGTGGCCGAGATATAGAAGGCATGATGTATGGAACGGTGAAATCCTTTGTTGGTAAGAGAGAACTTGAGCGTTGTAGTCAATCTAGAAAATTCAGTTAGACTATTGAAAGCCTTTGTAACCTCAGTTTATTTATTGAATAAAAGAGATTTCTTTCGTATACTCTGTTTTCTTCAATTGCTAATATAAAATCAAAGATAACCATTTGAGAACTTGTCATCTTGCCTTGTACGAGTGCAACTCCAGACTCATACGGCATCACGCCCCAGCGAGGACGATGATTCGAATAAATCGATACGAGAACGAGCAATTTTTTTGGTTGGGGCATGACAAATTGGTATCCGAGCTCTAGGCTCAATTTCCTCAGGACGCTTGCTTCGTTAAAATTTCCAACGAGATGCCCACCACCAATCAAATCACTCTTTGACTCTACTCGATGCCGCATTAGATGTTCCATACAATAAATCTAATACAAATTGTGTAATTTTGTCGCATGTGTTTTAGAAATTATATGATGTTTGCTAAAAAAGTCGTGAAACGATTATTGCATTAAGTACAATAAGGAGTGAAATGTTCGTTGCTACAAATGCAACGAGTCGCGAGATGTGAATTAAGATGTTTGTTGCTGTAAGTGCAACAAGTTGAGAAATATGAATAGAAATGTTTGTTGGTTCAATGCAACAGTCGATATGAGAAATATTGGTTGCATCGATATAATAATTGTCATGAAATATTGCGGTATCAAATGCAACGAGTTATGAATGATGTATTGCAATGAACGTGAAAGTTGATATCGAATGCGATGAACGAATTCGAGCATTGCCTTTGAATGTTGGAAGTAAATTGTTCCACGAGGTGCAACGAATGTCGGGAAATAAATCGTTGCGCAAGGTACAATGAACGGAACTAAATCGTAAGTCAATAAGAACGAATCATTCGGTTGCACATCGAGCTTGTGTTGGCAAATGAATACATTGGCCGAGTTGTATCGGAACTTGATTAATCAAAAGTTACGGTTATGATCGGCATGATCACTGCGGAAACCGTGAGTCAAAATAAATTGTTGGTTTATACCGAGTATGATACGAGGAAAATAGCTTGATTTCTGAGTGGTATATGCCATATCACATATGCGATGAATGATTCGATTTTGAGTAGTATATGCTATACCACTTGTGCGATGAATTGTATCGATGTGTTGTGAGAATTGTGGAAGGTTTGTCCGCAACGGAAGGGATTATACCGAGACTCGATTAAAAATTTGTATAACGGTATGTTGATACAAGTGTTCTTCAATAATCGGTTGGAACGATAGGACGGGGACTCGTATTAATGAATGATACGTTGGACAAAAATTTGTAAGTCGGTCGAACGACCGAGACTAACGAAACGATTATGCCTTGAAGCAATAATCGGATCGACGGGATAGAAAACTTGAACTTATAATTGAATCGCACGACTTGCGATCTCGATAAAATATTGGGTGAGACAAATCGTAATCGAATCGTACGACTTGCGATCTCAATAGAAATGTTGGGCGAGGCAAATCGTAATCGAATCGCATGACTTGCGATGTAATCGAATCGTACGACTTGCGATCTCGATAGAAATGTTGAGCGACACAAATTATAATCGGATCGCACGATGTGCGACTTCAGTGAAGAGTTGGTTGATGTGGGTAAATAGTGCCTAAGATATAGTTGGTTATGTTATGGCGAAACTCATTTGAGTACGAGATCATATAACTCGAGGGTTCAATATTGGATAATAGGTAACTCGGTTACGCGATCAAACTATAGTGGGATGCGGCGAATCGAAAAATGAGTCGATGCATATGAAAAATTTGTAGTGAACTTGGATGTATACAATACGAACTAAAGTCGACGTTGATGCAGATTCAAAGTTGACCCTCGTGTTATCGAAATTGATGTGACCTATCGAAAATTGATATGCTATAAACGTAAGCATGATGTGAGAACACGAAATAGAGCGGGCCTACGATATCGTAACTTTGGAAATAGTAATGTGAGAATGTCGGACTGGTTGATCATAAACTTTACGATTGATCAGGCGAGACCATAAAGTCATCGACGATTGTTTCGATGAGTATAATATCTCAGATGTCGACAGTGGGTAGATAGACTCGAACTCAATACGAGTATATGTTTTATGAATTTTGGAATCATTGATGGTAGTGCATGACTTTACTCGGAGGATAGTTGTGCATCAGTTGTGCCGATAGAAATGGTTTTGTCCGGATTCGGGTAGTCGCATAGAAATTGTCGGAACATGATTTGGCTCCGAAATAAGATATAGTATGGTTCGTAGTAACTGTCCTTCGTTAATGATCCAAAATTATCGAGTGTAGATTTGGGGCAGCTGACCCTAGAAGACTTGACCGCCAAATCAAAGTGAATGTTGCAGACCCATAAGATGACCCACGCGAAGTCGCATATGGAATTGCATCGGTAACAAATATAATGTGGTGCATGTTGATGATAAGTCTAGGCAATTTTTGAGAATCGTGCTATGCACGAGAGCGAGCGGTAAGAGAATGTATTACGAGTTATGTCGTTAGGTTTGGATTCACCTTGCAATTGAGCTTGCGTGAATCGAACTTATTTCGATGTTGCGAGACGAATAAGTTAGGAATTTGGCTAGTAAATTTTCTACTCGATAGAAATCGAACGTAAGATGCATCGTAAAGACCATCGTGTCAAAGCTATTGTTGTCTTTGAGCATCGTCGACTTTTTCACATCCATTTTTCTATTTAAGGGTATTTTGGTAATTATA
>JANAVB010029819.1:11230666-11252312 GCA_029216955.1 Iris pallida
GTACTTTGTCAGGAGTGCGCCACGGCGGGCCACTATCATGTCATGTCAGTTTATCATTTCAATCATGTCAATCAAGTTCAGGACAAAAGGCGTAAGGATATAAAATGGGCGTAAAAAAATATACAATAAAGGTGTTATAAGACATGGGCAAATAGTAATAAAATAATAGTACACAGGGCTATAGGAGAGCCATGCGGCTCAGGAAGAATAGGTATATGCGGCTCAGGAAGATCGGTCCATGCGGCTGGATCAATGCGGGTCAGAAATCGAGCCCATACGGCTCAGGTAGATTAGGCTCATGCGGCCAAGAGTGAACTCTTATGCGGCCAGAAAATAATTTCTCATGCGGTCAGGATAGAGACTAGCTCATGCGGCTGGGGGAACAATATGCGGCAGGATCAACTCATGCGGCTGGGTAAGGACTAGTCCCCATGCGGCCAGGCAAAATAGGGCGCATGCGGCTCAGTCCAATGCGGCTGGAAATGGGCGGGTCTTCATGCGGCTAGGATTCAATCAGGGGTTCATACGACTAAAGAACGAATCAAGTCCATGCGGCCCGAGTTAAGTCACATGTGGTTAAAATAATGGTCCTAAGTCATGCGGCTGGGATTGAAAGTTCATGCGGCCGAGGATTAAACCTTCATGCGACTGAGGAGTTAGTCCCTGCGCCCTAGGCCATGCGACTAAACAGTGCAGCAAGGCTTATACGGCAGGAAGGAAACTTGCCGCATAAAGACTATGCGGCTAAGTTCATGCGGCTGTGAACAGTTCTTCTTCTCCATCCTTCCGAAGAGAAGAACTCTTCAAACCATAGCTCCCAAGCTCCATGAACCTTTCATCCAGAGTCCAAATCCGAACTTCCATAGGTCAAGATGGGGTAGAACGAGATTCTCTACAACATGGAACCATCAAAACTTAGAAATAACAAGATTAAGTAGATCAAAACCCAAGAAATTCAAAAATAATATAAATATAGATCTACAAGAATCTAGCCATGGAAAGTGAAAATGCCAAGTTCTAAAGTAAGTTAAAATGCTGTAAAGAAGAGAATGGAGCAATAAAATTAGAGTTCCTCCATGAAGCAAGTTGCACTTGCCTAGACCTCTCTCTTCCTCTCTCTGGTAGGTGAAGTAGTAAATGGAAGAAGAAGAAGAAGAGTAATGAAGAGAGAGAGAGAAAGAAGAATGGTAATAAATACCAAAGGTGGTGGTAGGTAGGGGTCACCCTTGGTTCATCATGAACCAAGGCAAAACCAAGCCAAGCCGAACCAACCCCGGAAATAAACCAAGCCAATAAGGAAAAGCTAAGCCAGGAATCATGCAATACAAGATAAAGTACGTACACGTATTCCAAAATACGTAATACAAACCACAGGCATTAGAGGGAGCCCCCCTGCGGTACAGGTCTCGGGCTTCCCAACGCATGGCCCCTCGTGTTTGCTACAAGCAACTCTCCACACGAGGGGGGCCCACACCATAATCTCCATCTCGGGTGTACAGATTTCATCCCCGCAGCAACCTTTGGTGGGTCCCACCCTCACCCTTATGTTGAGCGTTTTGGAGGAGTTCTCCCTGGCTTTTACGCAGATCGGCCTCTCCCCTGGACCCACGAGGTCATGCGCTCTGTCACGCCCCAAAACCAGAATACTGGAAAGCGGGGGGCGAACATAGCCAACTACGTATATTGAAATAGAATACATCTCAACTATACGGTCACTGCTGTCTAGATATGAGGGTTTTCTACAAGCCAACAGTCTCTTAAGGTCAAGCCTACTGTCTCAATCTCAAGCAAATAATATAATTACAAGATGTTTGACCACCAAATATACAATAAAAGGCGTCCCAAATATTACATATCAGCTGATCATGAAGCTAGTCGTACAAAATGCTAGGACTAGCAAGAGTTAAGTCATACATGATCAACCCTAGGATTTGTTAATTATGTTTACAGCCCGTAGGCAGACAGTAAGTAAAAGTGCATCGAGTTAACAGGTGCTCGTCGGCTAAACGCCGCAAAAGAATAATTTTTACAATAGAGTGAGCAAAACAAAATAGAAAACCCACTCGTAGCCCGGGTTCCTTCTAGTCGCCACCATCGGGCGGGAGGTTCGAAAGATCCTCGGGAGCTGCTCCGAAATTTGGCCACACAAAATCAGCTGGGTCAAACCCCAGAAAGAACAAGTGCCACAAAGGAGGCCACGAAATAAGAACAAAAGCCAGTATATCAGAACATAAGAAAATAAAAAAAGTACAAGTAGTAAAGAGCACGTCAGAACAATAAACGACTAGGGACGTGGAACCATTCTGGGAGCCAGGTTACAACCCGTAAACCAAACAAGGACCGGGGTTGTAACCCTTCGCCTGAATAGCTCCTTGTCTCTACCCAATTATTGTTTAAGCAAGTGAAACAATCATGTTCAGGAGTACCAGGGTACAGGGACTAGACAAGACTTAGACAGGGCTAGACATCATCCATTCACAAGCGGCCAAGCAATTACTACGGCTTACTACTTTAACTAACTAGGGTTGTCACAAGCCTAATTACTAACAAGATGTAATGAGAATTTCCCAGTCCCAAGCCCTGCAGACCATCCAGTTATCCTTCTGCGGGTTGAGAGTATGGTTGGGTACATCGCCCCGGAGACAATATACCCTTAGGTGACTTAGAGGGTGCAACACATGACAGTGTGCTGGAAATGTGCTCTACTCGTCGGCAAGCTACAACCAATTAAGAGCGCCCAGATAACGGGATTACCTGTGACTGGAAATTCTCCATGAACTATAGTTAGATCTAGTAATTAGCCTAATCCATATTCAGTATGAATCCCTGACCGTAGGAACCAGGGAGTCACGTCCTAGACATGATGCAAGACAAGACAAGTGGACTGCACAAGCAAGCAAGCAGGAACACCCACGGTGTCAATTTGATTATACGAGTCAAGTTACAAGTTACAAGTCAAGTCAAGTCAAGAGTGTGCCGCCACAGGCCACTATCAAGTTATCAAGATAAATCATGTCAAGGTACTTGTCAGGAGTGCGCCACGACGGGCCACTATCATGTCAGGTTGGTCATGTCAGGAGTGCACCACTACGGGTCACTGTCGTGTTATGCTAGTTCCTTGTCATACCATGCCATGTACAATAGTCATTCCAAACATATTAAGTAAAATCAAGTTCATGACAAAAGGCGTAAGGATATAAAATGGGCGTAAAATATCTAATAAAATATCAAAATACAGGGCTATAGAAGAGCCAAGCTTAAAGAAATAAAACCAAAACTCCAAGAGCCAATGGATTGCGCAAGGGGTCAGGGGTTGGATTGCGCAGGAATGGTTGGCACAGGCTGCGAAGTACGCAGACTTAGACTGCACAGGCAATGGATGGCGCAGGATACAGACTGCGCAGGCTTAGACTGTGCAGGCAATGGATGGCGCAGGATGCAGACTGCGCAGGCTTAGACTGCGCAGGCAATGGATGGCGCAGGATGCAGACTGCGCAGGGGTCAAGCGTGCAGGAGCCGATGGCGCAGGGTTGGTTGCACAATCGTGCAGCGGCCAGGCTGCGCAGTCAGCGACCAACGCTAAAGAGCACGGCGCGGGGAGGCTGCGCGGTCCAGTGCTGCGCTAAAGAGTGCAGACTGTAGATCTTCTTCTCCAGGCCGAAAGGAACATCAAGAACACCCAAAAATTTAATCTTTCATATCTTAGTAAAATCAAAGCCAAATCTAGATTTTCAAAGTTCTAACTTGAGTAAAATTGAATTCTCTTCCACATAGAAGCATCAAAACCCCCCAAAAATCCAACCAAAATAGATCAAAACCATATGAATCCGAAAATAGTTAAAACCTAGATCTAGAACAATGGAGACTCCAAATCACAAAATGTCAAGCACTAATGTTGATCACCATGGCCTAATCTAGCTATTGAACAAATAAAAAGTGGTTCTCATGTGGTGGTAAGGTGCACTTGCCTATGGGTGTTGGTGTTGTGTAGAGGAAGGAAGAAGAAGAAGATGGAGAAATAAATGAGAGAATTATGAAGGAGAGAGAAAAGTAGGTGGAGTTTTAATGAGGGTGGGTTGTATTGTGTTGAGGGTGGAGCAAAGGCTAAAGTGTTCCAATACATATTAAACCAAACCAAACCAAATCAAACCAATTTTCCTCCACAAAATAAACCAAGCCAGGTAAAACCCAATTACGAGAACCAAAATCTGTAAGTCAAGCCAATTACAAGTACATGCCAAAATCCGAGAAAATAAATACAGGTCTAAAATACATGCAAGCTTGACAAAATACGTATTCAGAATATGGGTGTTACACGCTCCCTCGTGTTCCCTCCTGGCAGTCCTGCGTATTTCCTGCCCCCTTTTCCTGCATATTCTGGTGGGCCCCTCCCCCCCCTGAGCTCTACGCTACTTCACCACTCTCCGCTCCCCATGAGCTCTACGCAGCTTCCTTCCCCATCTTCCCTCATAACTCCACCATGGCACTCTCCCCTCCATCCCTCCTGCTGCAACCCCCTTTGGCCCCCAGGCCCCCGCCCCTCCCTATCGGCCCCCGGCTCGACTCCCGTGTCATCTTTTCAGTCGCCCCCCGCCTCCTTAGCCTCTGCGGCCTGTCTCTTCGCTCCTCCGGCGGTCCTACTCGTGTCGAGCGTAGCCGGGCTTGGGGACTCATCCGCGGAGGTCCTGGCCTCTCCTCCCTTTCCTCTTCCGGTTGCTGTTGGATCGCAGGAGGCATCTCCCCCTGTGAGCGGCACGGTTCCCACCCCATCCTTCTCCGTCAGCGAGGCAGTTCCGTCCCTCATCCCCTCCAGGGAGTATTCCCCCGGCCGTCACCACAGCCTTCTCCTCCGTCCTGAGCAGATCCCATCCTCGATTGCTCCTCCTCCTTCTAATGGAGCATCCCAGCACCCTTCTTCGTCTGGTGCAGCTCAGCCATCCTATGCCGCTAAGCTTCGCCCTGACTTAGCATTAGCGAAGGGTCTCCTTTTCCCAGTCGTCAATCTTCCGGACATTGAGTACTCCCTGGAGTCACCAGTGCCTTCGGTTCCTTTCTCAGACTTAGAATTGTCCTCACTATCAACCTCCTTCCCCCACACTTTTATCCTCAAGTTTTCTACTGGTTGTCCTAAACTATCCAGGGTGCAGGAGACGATAGCCAGTTGGAAACTCTCAGCGGATTACCGAGTGGCTTCCCTCGATCCCAGATATATTCTTCTGCACCTATCATCCGAATTAGACCACAGGACCGTCTGGTCCAAAGGCACTTACAGGATTGATTCCCACCAGATGAAGATCATCAAGTGGTCAACAGGATTTACCACCAAAGAAGACTCAGCGAAGGTCGCCGCTTGGGTAACCCTGCCTAATCTACCCCCCATTTGCTTTGTCCCAGTGGCTCTTAGGCTTGTTGCCAACTCCTTCGGAACGTATGTGGCCTCAGCCCCTGAGACCAGCAATCTCACCAAGGCTCACTATGCCAAAATCTGCGTAGAACTTGACCTCACATCCGAACCACCCAATTTTATTACTATCGAGCTGGGCAACCAGACCCACACCCAATAAATCCTCTACGAAAATCACATTATGTTCTGTAACCACTGCCATTTAAGAGGTCACCTCCTAAAGCACTACCACCATTTTCATCCAGAGCTAAAGAAGAGACCTCCCCGGAACGACACCGTGCCATCAGAGGGATGACACCCAAGCCACTCCTTCTTCCTCGTCCGAATTCGTACACGGGATTCGGCTCCAGTAATGGCAAGACTGATAAGAGCGAACCCCCCAGCAAAGCCTTGATCCCTATCAACACCCAAGCTCTCACCCTATCCAACCAATTCGACGCTCTAGATTAGGGGGACGCAGAATCCCCATCGGAGACAGCTTCCCCCCAAGCCGACCGTACGCTTAACAAGATACCCCCCAACATGGAGAACGTAGAAGCGTTCACTGACACCATCGAAGCAGATCAACAACACACCAACGAAGACTCTGTTCAAGAAGCCCTAGTAATTATAGGGCCAGACCAAGTTCAGAGAGGACTACAGGTCCAAGTCGCGGGTTTTTCTCTCTAGCAAACTATTCTTCTGATTGGAAGCACCAGTGACTCCATAGTCATCCTCCCTGAGAATCCAATCCTGGACTCCGCTGGGGAATCGGTCGGTCTTCTCCCGGACCAACATGAGCAATCAAGTAGCGACCCTCCTACCTCGATAAAGATAGGAGCATCAACCTCGAGCGGAGCCAATGTCAACCAAGGACCCACTGAAATCACAACTATCCAAACCAGATCCGCCGCCAAGCGGAACAAAAAACCCTCCCACAACGTCCCTAATGCTTAACATCCTATCCTGGAATATCCGCGGCCTGGCGAACAAACCTAGATTAAGGAGAATAACCAGTCTTTAAAAAATCCACAAGATCGATATCCTCATTATTTTAGAACCCAAAATCCCCTCTAAAAGATTAAAATCTATCCAGCTACAGCTGGGCCTCCCTATGGCCATAGCCGGCAGACACGATATTTGGATCCTCTGCATGAAGGACGTCAACATCGGAGTCATCCAGGACTCCTGGCAGGCCCTCTCCTGCTGGTTTGAACACCCCATGCTACCAGATCACGCCATCCTTTTAGCGGTCCACGACGGCTGCGATATTGCAGATTGGAAACGCCTCTGGAACGATCTCCTTGACATCCATCTCCACCACACCAACTCTCTTTGGCTTTGAATTGGAGACTTTAATGCGATTACCTGCAGAGAAAAGAAAATCGGAGGATACCCCCCTCCCATTCCGGCCATGCAAGACTTTAACAACTTTATCTTCAATGCCCATCTAGCCTCTCTCCAGTTCACCGGCAATGCTTTCACCTGGTGTAACATGCAAGACGGTGACCGTCGTCAATATTCCCGGTTGGACAAGGCCCTCATGAATGCCTTCTGGCATGGAATGGAGATCACTACCAACCTATCACATCTCAACTCCTCTGAATCAGACCACGCACCTCTGCTGGTTGAAAAATTAAAAACAATACTAACTCATTCAAAAAGAACTTCCAATTCCTCGATTTCTGGACCGAGCACCCCTAATTTTTGGGCATCATTGCGGAAGCGTGGAATCGAGAGGACTCTCCCAATCCCCTCTCCCTGGTGTGCAACAAGCTCAAGGCAACGAGGAAAGCCCTGTCCAATTGGAGAAAACTAGCCTACGGGGACATTTTTTAAGCCGTTCGGGTTGTAGAGGACGACGTCACCCATGTCGAAGCCATGTTTGCCACGGATTGCTCCTTAGCGGCCAGGAGAGCCCTAAACCTCACCAAGGCTATGTTCAAATTCAGGCTCAAAGTGGAGACTGACTTCTGGAAGCAGAAAGCGAGGTTGAAACGGGATAGCGAGGGGGATAAAAACTCACAGTATTTTTATGCCTGCGTCAACGGCCGCAGACAGAAGCTATCGATTCACCATACAGCTGACGATAACGGAAACATCATTATCGACCAAAAGATCATCCAAGCGGCTGCCACGGATTTCTATGCCAAATTATTCTCCAAAAAGATAGTTCACAAAGATAGAACCTTCCTAGATCAAATCCCCCTCCTCATTAACGAATCGGATAACGTCCAATTGGAATGCCCCTATAGCCCACACTACAACAAAAAGACCTATTAATGATTCTCGATAAGGAGTTTTAATGACGGCTGATACATAAGCGTTATCAAAGTTGAGAAATACCTTTTTTTTATGACGGTTTGAGCTAATTCTGGGCTTTTTATAACGTTTATAAAACAAAATGTCATTAATATTTTAGAGTGGTGGCAAACTTGTAATTCCTTTACTGTATAAAAGCTCAATGGGAGAGACAAAATTCATTTCTCATCCATTTTCTAACGAGCAGCATCTCTTCTCCTCAAACCTCTTCTCCCCCAATTTTCAACCCTAACCTTAATTACTCCAGCGATGGGCTCGACTACGCAACAACCCTTCGGCGACTGAGCTATCGGTACAGAGCCACCACTTTGGCAGCGTGTTCCAACGACGTACGCCTCATCTCGACGGCCGGCCTCCAGTTCCCCGTCGGCCGCATCGCCCGCTTTCTCAAGTCCGACAAGTACGCCGAGAGGGTCGGCGCCAGCGCCTTCGCCGTCCTCGAGTACCTCGCCGCCGAGGTAATCCCTCATCCTCCCCTCTCTCTCTAAAATTAGGGTTAGGGTTTCGTTACGTACAGACCTGTGTATAATTTGAATTTAATTCTGTTTCTTGACCTTGTCTAGGTTTTGGAGTTGGCCGACAATACGGCTAGGGACAACAAGAAGAACAGGATCATGCCGAGGCACATACAGCTGGCCGTGAGGAACGACGAGGAGCTGAGCAAGCTGTTCGACACCGTCACGATCGCGAACGGCAGAGTATTGCCGAATATTAACCAGACCCTGTTGCCCAAGAAGCAAGGGAAGGGGAAGGGGGATATTGGGTCAACTTCGCAGGAGTTTTAAGCCCCCCTGAAGTTTTTGATGTTGGAACTATTGTATTAGTCTTCCGGAGTGGGTTCTTTTGCGTCAGGTTGGTTCCTTTTTTTTCTGTTGAATTTTTGTGTGGGTTGTCTGGAATTTTATACTATAAGATGCTCGATCAAGTAAAGTTTGAAACTTTTTGTGTGTATATTATTGGTTCTGGCTCGATATATCATGCGACATTCTTCATACAGGTCTATGTAGTTCCAAGGAGACATTTATTATTGGTTCTGAACTATTAATTTCCTTTTTCTCTTTGTGTTGATGACAACAAAAGAGTGCAATGGGATATCTGGCCTCTTCTCTCAGTATTCACTCTATGCATTGCTTTGTGAAGGTATCTAGTTGTAAGTAATATGTCTTTTACTGAGTTTGTTTCTGTTGAATATTTTACCATCCTATGATGTACATATCACGTTGTTTGTAGATACATATTAATACAAATTACGTTCCTAGCTCCCGTATGGATAGTGATTTGAAGAACATAACCAAGTTTCTCTTGGTTGTTAGTTGTGCTCCCATTTACCAAATTAGTTTTATGAAACTGCTTTATGCATGGAAATTATGCTTCACATATGTGCAAGCACCTTTCCTTGCATAGAAATATAGCTGAAGAATCGATTCATCGTCCAACATTTTTTTTTTCATCTTCTCATATATTTTCAAGGCATTAGTTAGAAAGATTCATCTTCTATCTTTTCTTCTTATATTTTCATATTTATTCAAGGTAGAGGAAGTCCAGGGAGGCGCTGGTGGTGGCGAGTGGCGACGTTGGAGAAGTATGTGAGGATCATGGATGGAGGAGCACTACATCTTATTTCCAGGGCCTCAAGGTTTTTTCTTTCTTTCTTTTCAATCTGTCCTTTTTATATTTGATGAAATGTGTCATAGAGTCATAGAGATTGAGTTCATAGAGATTATGTTTTATACGAATAAATGTTATAACTTATTATTAGTTTTGAGTTAGTGTTAGCAATTCACAAAAATTGTGTCATAGAAATTGAGTTCATTTGTTCAATTTAATTGCACATCACGTCATAATACAATGTATCATTATCTAATAATGATAGAAAGCAAATGAAGAATTGCTGCAAAAAAAAGGATTGGTATTGAAAAGCCCAAATGGCTCCAACTTCAGATATATAGGACCTATGAGTGAATGTGGATTCCACAACCACTCCACACCTCAGAAATAGAGAGAAGAAAGAAGACCAAAGAAAGAAGGTTATACTTACTGCTGCAAATGAAGTACAAATTAGAAAATGTTAATGCATGCTTCATTCTGAAAGTTGTCTGAGGACTTCACATAGCAGAAAAATTCTTGACATGAGCACTTAGAGTTCTATAAACTTTTTTCCATTTATGAAAGTTTTGGCTTCTGGGTTTTCTGAAATTCACTTGAACCTGTTTTTTTTTCTCTTGAATTTTGTAGTGACTTGAAGTTTTTTTTTTCTTTCCAATTTTCGGTCTTTCAAATATAATGTGTCATTTATACCTGGTTCTAACTTGATAACATCTAAATTGTTGATATAGGTGGGGTAAGGATTTGGAACACGAGACCTCCATTTGGTTGGCATTTTAATATCATTCTATTTTTAGCAATTCTCCATTTGCGCCAAGTGCAGTCAGTCTAATAAGTGATGCTTTCTTAATTATGCATTTTCGATTTTGATTTCTAATATATAAATTTCTTGTTAACTTTCTTTAATTTATTGGATTGGTAAAATCCAGGTTGATTGCTAGGCTCACATTTCAGCGTTGATTACTAAAGTGCTAATCTGACATTTTCGATTTTTTACAAAAAGGGCACAACGTGACGCTGAGGTACATACAGGCGCTGGTGAGGGTTCAGGCGAGAGTAAGGGATCAGAGGATGAGGCTATCCCATGACGGCGCCGGCTGCAGCAGCACCAAGTCGTCGCTCAGCTGCGACACTACTTCTCTTTGGGACTCCCGATATCTTCAAGAGATGGCAGAGAGAAGATCCATGGTCAGAATCTACTTAAGTAAATATTTCTAATAATTTGGTTAGCAAAAGAGAGATTTATTTCTATTTTTTGGGTACATTCTGTATTTGGATATTCAATGTAATGAAGATGTTGATATGTACTCTATTTTGAGAAATAAAATAAAGATGGTGATATATAATGTTAAGTTTTTAGAATATAATATATACTGTGCAGTATAGAACATTATAAATATGCTAAATTGAATAGTATAAAGTGTTATAAATGTGCTGCATTGAGCCTATACATATTATCTTTTCATAACGATTTAAAATTGTTCTGAATTGTGCACTATATATTAACTATTCATAACGCTTTTATAGAAACTATTCATGATGGTTTTTTTTATAACGCTTTTAAAAAACATTTATAACACCCGTTTTCATAACGGTTGCTGTGAAAAAAAAAGCGTCATGGTTCGTCATTAATAACGCTTTTTAGCCGTCATTAAAAGGGTTTTTTGTTGTAGTGCCAGGAAGTTAAAGATGATGTATGGGCATTGAACGATCACAGTGCGCCAGGATCGGACGGATTCTTGGAGGAATTCTTCCGCACATGCTGGGATATTATCAAGCAGGACCTCACCGAAGCGGCTATTGCGTTCTTCGAAGGTACTATATACCCCAAAGCCATTTCTAGTGCCAAGCTGATCCTTATCCCGAAAAAAGATAACCCGGAGTCCTTCCGCGACTTTCTCCCCATCAGTCTTTGCACCCTCACCAACAAGATCATCTCCAAGATCATCGCAACCAGAATGAGAGGAATTCTCCCAAAGATCATTTCTGAGGAGCAAAGCGAGTTTGTTCGCGGGAGGAACATCCAGGACAATATTATGCTGGCCCAAGAGTTAATCACCTGCATAAAATTTCCAGTTAGAGGGGGCAACATCGCTGTCAAAATCGATATGGAGAAAGCTTATGACAGACTGGATTGGCAATTTATGATCTGGGTTTTCAGAGCATTCGAATTCTCGAAAACTTGGACCAACATCATGTGGAGATCCATCAGCAACTCGTGGTTCTCGACGGTCATCAAAGGCCAAGCCGAAGGGTTTTTCAAATCCAATCGCGGGGTTAGACAGGGCGACCCTCTATCTTCCACTGTCTTCATCATAGCAGCTGACGCCCTGAGTAGGAACCTTAACAACATGGTCAGCACCCCTAACTTCTAGCACTACCATATATCCAGCGGATGCCCTATCATCACCCATCTGGCCTTTGCCGATGATTTATTCATCTTCTCTTCCGAGGACGAAGGAACGGTGGCAGTGGTCTATAACACCCTGCAGAGGTACTCTAGATGCTTCGGCCAGAAGAATAATCATTCAAAGAGCGTTATCTACGCCCACCACAACATCAATAGAGAGAACACAATCAGTCTCTCCAACTTAACATCCTTTTCTGTTGCTCATCCTCCGTTCAACTATCTCAGTTGTCCTCTTGTGCATGGGAAATCCAACGTTGGCATCTTTGAGAACTTGATCACAAGAATCAGGAAGAAACTTGAAGGGTGACATAATACAACCTTATCCCCAGGTGGCAAGATGATCCTCATCAATCACGTGCTCACCTCCATTCCCATCCACACTCTAGCTGCGTGCTCCCCGTCCAAGAAGGTTCTTTCTTCGATCGAACAGATCTTTTATAATTTCTTCTGGGGGTATTGCAACGGCCAAGTCAAGCATGACTGGACTAGCTGGGAATCCATGGCTCATCCTACTAGCGAAGGGGGTCTGGGATTTACCAAACTCACTCACATCGTTAAAGCTTTCTCGATGAAATTATGGTAGAATCTTCCCACAAGCAACAACTTATGGACCCAATTTTTGAAGGCCAGGTACTTCAAACACATCCACCCTTCAACGACCATATCCAACAGCAGATCCTCAGCGGCTTGGCGTCGCACCCTTATCGTTCGAGACCTTGTCGAGCCTGCGATGAGACTCCATTTGGGTGCGGGTGATTGAAACCCATTCCTGGAGAGATGGGTTGGGGATAGCATGATCTCGAGTCTCACGGAGACCCCGAGAGACAGTAGGATTAGAGACTTGTGGAACTCCATTACTGACGACTGGAACTGGGATAAGATTCGTGAATGGTCCGGTAACGAAATGGCGGATAGCATCCGAGTGCACGGATTAAGAATCGGTTGCGAGGCCGATACGCTGAGGTGGACGCTCGAGGCATCGGGGGCATTTTCGGTGAGGTCGGTGAGACTCGCTGTCCAGGGAACCGGGCAGCCGTACCATTCTATTGCGTACTATTGGCATACCTGCATCCCTAAGAAGTGATCTTTCCTTATGTGGAGAGTCATTAGAAAGAAATTGCCTATAGACGACATCCTCAACACCATTGGGATCAGCCTTGCATCAGTATGCACTTGCTGTTCTGAGCGTCAGATGGAGACTATCGACCACATCTTCTGTCAGGAGAACCTGTCAGGCAGTATCTGGAGAACCCTTAACCAGCAATACAGTATTGAGCCGGGGGGTGGACGCTTCCACGATCTCGCGGCCTCCTGGGGTTCAGCCTCCCATGGCCACCAGATCGTCGCAGCGGCCGCCACATGGGCAATTTGGAAGAATCGTAACAAGGCGAGATGCGAAGGTCACCAATACTCAGCCGACCAGCTCATTCGGGAAGTCTTCCGCCAATGCCATAAACGGAGAACTCTGTGCTCCCACAGTCTGAGAGCATTCTGGTCCTTGTTCCACTCCTAGCTATTGGCGGTTGTCTCGACTTTCCCCCTCTTCTTTCCTTTTGGTGGTAAACTTGTATAGGCTTCGACCTTTCGTGCTTTGTATACGTGTTCAGGCTTCGGCATTTTGAGCCTTCATTAATAAAAATAAATAAATAAATAAATACATATATATATATATATATATATATAGGGAGAGAGAGAACTGAAACTTTATTACAGTAATAGGCACAAAATGCCGAAGCCTATACAAGTAAGCGCGCACAACGCGTCAAGATAAAAGAAAAAAAAGAACAAACAGTGCGAGACGCGCACGAAAAGAAACCAGGGCTCTACGACAGCCGACAGTGGCATCGCAAGAGACCCTGAATAAAACCTAAACAAGGGCCTCCCAAAAAGTATTGGAGGCGTGAGAGCAGCGCCTCCTAGCTTTGAGAATTTGTCTGATAACCTCTCTGAA
Organism: Iris pallida; assembly: GCA_029216955.1. NCBI lineage: Eukaryota > Viridiplantae > Streptophyta > Magnoliopsida > Asparagales > Iridaceae > Iris > Iris pallida. The sequence goes on from JANAVB010029819.1 coordinate 11,244,338, forward strand.
TAATTGGGTATGTAGGAGTTGGCGACCTTCATATCTGAATTTGTTCCCGTTCTTCCATAAAATACAAATTCCAGCGGCTGCGATGATCTGATGTCCGTGGGAACCGCTCCAGCTGGCCAGAAGATCGTGGAAGCCCCCAGTCGGGGGGAGGAAGGGGCGATACTAAGTCTATTGTATATATTGAACCATATCTGAGTTGCCAACTCCCCCGAAAGAAGGACATACTCGGTCGATTTCGAATTGTGCTCAACGCAACAGTGGCATCTGGACGCGAGGCTGAATCCGATAGATTTGATAGAGTCGTCCGTTGGTAGCTTCCGGCGTAATGCACGTCAGATAAGGATAGACCATTTGATAGGAATACAGGACTGCCAAAACTTTGCACAAGTGGTATCTGGCACGCCACTGCCTCTGGCCATGAATTTGGCTGAAGCTAGTGTGAAATTACCTCCTGGGTTAGGGGACCATCTCCACGTATCGGATGTGTCAGTGACCCGCAGGTTAGCAGCAAGAAGTCCGTCGGCCGCCGGCTGACCCAGCCAATATCTGATTCTCCCCCAATTCCATCCAGAACTGCCCTCCCATAGATCCCTAATTTCGCATCCCAGCGGAGTTCGAGCGTTGGACTGGATGTTGTCTTCTCCAAGCCACCATTCTAGACAGGCCGATGAGCGACCGTCGCCCAACTGAAGACGAATTAAAGGTTCAGCGATGTATCGCCCACGAATTATGCGACGCCACGACGCCGAAGATCTGTTGTTAGTGACTGCCTTCGACAGATATGAGAATCTGGAGTATCTAGCTCTCATGAATCTCGTCCATAGCGAGGTTTTCGTGCACAACTTCCACCACATCTTCACGGAGCAGGCATCCATGATGTGGGCCAGTCTACTGAATCCTAGACCTCCTTCCGCAGTGGGTTTGGCCATGGTATCCCAACCGGTCCAGTGATGTTTGTCCTTTCCGTCGTAGTGACCCCAGAAGAACTTAGCGAAGAGGGCTTCGAGGGAGTGAAGGACCTTCTTGAGAGGGGAGCAGACGGCCAGGATGTACAACGGGATGGAAGAAAGAACGTGTTTGATAAGGATCATCTTGCCCCCTGGAGATAATGTTCCGTTGTGCCATCCCGCAATCATTTTACGGATCTTGTCTACAAGTCGGTTGAAGATACCCGAGGTAGACTTTCCGTATACCAGTGGGTAACCCAAGTATAGGAAAGGCGGGTAGGCCGTGGTGAACGATGTCATGTTGGCAAGCACAGAGCGCTGGTTCTGTCAAATTTGTGATGAGTATAGATGATGCTCTTGTTTTTATTGACGCACTGTCCGGAGCATCTGGAATATCTCGCTAGCGTACTTAGAACCACCTCGATCGATCCGATGTCTCCAGAGGAGAAAATAAGGATGTCGTCTACATACGCCAGGTGAGTGATAAGTGGACAGCCAGTGGTGGTGTGGAAGTAATGAAAACCGGGCATTCTGGACATGCTATTAAGGCTTCTGCTGAGCGCTTCTGCCGTAATGATGAAAATGGTGGAAGAGAGGGGAGTCCCCATGTCTAACTCCGCGAGTAGATCAGAAGAAACCCGCCGCCTGGCCATTGATGACTGTGGAAAACCATGCATTGTTGATAGATCTAAAAATGATGTCAATCCAGGATTCGAAAAAGCCGAAAGCCCTGAAGACCCAGATCATGATTTGCCAGTCCAGGCAGTCGTAAGCCTTCTCCATGTCCAGTTTGATGGCGAAGTACCCCCTCTGGATGGGAACTTCATACATGTAATCATCTCTTGAGCGAGAAGAATGTTGTCAGTGATGTTCCGGCCTTTCACAAACCTACTTTGTTCTTCGAAGATGATCTTGGGGAGGAGATTGGACATCCGGTTGGCAACGATCTTCGATATGATCTTGTTGGTGAACGTGCATAAGCTGATAGGACGGAAGTCTCTGAAGGTTTCCGGGTTATCTTTCTTGGGGATTAGGATGATGTTGGCGCAAGAAATGGAATTGGGATATCTCGCGCCTTAGAAAAAGTCTATTGTGGCCTCCAATATGTCGGATTTAAGGATGTGCCAACAAGCTCTGAAAAAGACGCCATTGAATCCATCCGGCCCTGGAGTACTGTGTTCTTTTATAGACCAGACGGCCGCCTCTACCTCCTCCTCCGAAGGGGTAGTCACCAGGGTTTCATTCTCGCTGTCGCTGATGATGGATGGGATAACGGACAGGAGCGCAACGTCTTTAACAACATGCTCTTTAGTGAAAAGGTTAGAGTAGAAGTTCTCCGCTACCGCCTGAATGCCTTCCTGGGCTTCCACCAGAGTGCCATTATCGTCGGATATCTGATGTAATTTTAGTTGGTTTCTGCGGCCTTTGACACACGCATGAAAGAATTTAGTATTCCGGTCACCGTCGCTGTCCCATGTCAATCTGGCTTTTTGCTTGCAGAATTCCGTAACCACCTTAAGCCTAGATTTAAGAATAGCTCTGGCAAGGTTGAGCGCGGCACGGGCAGTCGGAGATCTGACGATGGCAAACGAGGTCTCGGTATGAGTGACGTCGTCCTCCGCCACCTTAATCGCCTGAAAGATGTCTCCAAAAGCTATTTTGCTCCAGGACGTTAATGCCTTACGAGTGGCTTTCAGTCTAGCTGCCATTCGTAGTAGAGGATCAAGTTTCAAAACAGAGTTCTAGGCAGAGGCGACGAAGCTCTGGAATTGGGGATGGTGCCGCCAGAAGTCGAGAAAGCGGAATGCTTTTTTAGTCCTTGTGTGGTTGTTACTGATCATGATGAGCAGAAGGGAGTGGTCCGATTCAGTAGAATTCAGATGAAAGAGGTTGTGATCAGAACCATGTCAGTCCAACTGTCATTGACCATCGCCCGATCCAAACGAGAGTACTGACGCCGATGGCCCTCCTGCATGTTACACCAGGTGAATGTACTGCCGTGGAAGGGGATTGAGGTTAAGTTTCCATGGAAGATGAAATTGTTGAAATCGTCCATCGCCGACTGTGGCGGCAGGCGTCCACCAGATTTCTCCTCTCTGCAGGACACCGTATTGAAATCTCCGATGCAGAGCCACGGAAGACCTTGGTAGGGTAAGGCAGCTTCCAAAAGGTCTTTCCAAAGTAATCTATGCTCAGGGATGTCACAACTACCGTGGACGGCAGAAAGGATGGAGCGAGACTTGACGGTCGGATGTTCGACCCAACAAGATAGAGCCTGAGGCGAGTCTTTTATGGTTCCAAATTTGACTTCTGGCCCGAAGAAAATCCAAATGTCATTGCATCCTGTGATGGCATGAGGGAATCCGAGCTTGAGTTGAATGGCTTTGATTCTTCTTTGAATATATATATATATATATATATATATATATATATATATATATATATATGTTATTGTTACTATAGGATATAGTCTAGGCTTAATGAGTCAGATTAGGATTGACCCCATGAGTCTAAATCGGCCGAGTTGACCATCAAGTCGACCAAGTTGACAAAAGTCAACTTTAAGTCAAACTTGATCCAAATCGACTCAAACGAGCTTAGAATGACTAGATAATTTGTGTTTGACCTAAAAATTAGTAAACAGACTAGTTGACTTATGGTTGACCAGGTTTGACCAGAGTTGACCAGGTTTGACTTTGACCTAGAAGGACCTAGAATCATTTAGAATGCATTGTAGGCTATTCTTATTTCATGTTAACATTTTGTGACCTGTGTTGCTCTAAATAGGAATCAGATACTCCAGCTCCGACTCATATTCTCATTAGACAGCCAGGATATCAGGCGAGTACATTCTCTGACGGTTTTATACTTGTTAGAAATTATATTCTTGTCATAGTTTAATTTACTTGATGCTGACACGTAATTATCACGGATTAGTACTATATGGATCTTTATATGAGATGTTATCCCCCTCGGGTGCATCGAATACATCGTGTCATGTGCTTTTCATAAACATCATGTATTCTGTGACTCTTATTATTTATGTATACACATGTGCTCTCATGTACTCTCATGATCTCATGAGCTTCATGTATAAACTATTATGTACAATAACATAACCTGTCTAGATCCTTGTGTATTGATTGGGGCATGGGGGAATAGAAATAGTCATGTGAACAATTCCAAAGTAGTGTAATCATGTACAAACTCTTTAGTGTAATCATGTGCAAATCAAGCCGTTCACATGTCTATTTTGTACTCTAAATCACATAGTCACTTATAGTTCTCTATTATCATATATAGATAGATTGTTTGTCAGTTACTCTTTTTCTTTTCATGCTTATTTCTTACAATGTTTCATGTATCTTAACCTATCACATGCTTTATATTTTTCGTCAAGATATGAACTGCGTGAGATGTATTGTGCTCATTTCCATCCTGATTGGACTGTTAAAAATATTACCGGTGATGAGAAAGAGTTTTGTCCTACATATTATGGCACAGGCTTAGACGACACCGGTGACTTGGACCCTCAGGAGGATCCTACAGTTGCTGAGGACTTGCCTATTGACTAGATTAGATCTCTAGACTAGCTTTCCATTAGTTGTCTTATTTTATGTACTTTCAGTCTCTGGATTTTGATAGATATTTATATATTCAGATGTTACTCTTATTTGTAGCTGGTTGGAGATTACTCTTTTATCTTATCTTCACATCTATTCTCTTTATTCTACCTTAGATGCTGTGATTGAGTTGTACCTTTATATTGTTCTCCTTTGGAGTGTATATCATTGTATAGGTATGGTTATTACTAGATGTTGTGACCTAGGACAGCGTTCTACCGCCGACACTGCGGCGTAGGCTGGATGTACCCACTTTTTGTGTCCTTATACTGGGTGCGGGTCGTGACACATTTTTAGTGGTGGCCCATGCAGGTCCAGTCGCAACTAGTCCAATTTCGTAGTGGTACTCGAACTAGAGTATCGCTACAGCCTGTAGTAGGATATATGATATAAGTTAAGGTACTCAATCACATTAGGAAAACTCTTATCAAATTCTTGCTGCTAATTGCCTTTTTTTGAAATGAACTATCCTCCTTTGATTATATCGCTTCCTTCTCAGTAATTAATTTTTTGTTTTGATCTGTCTTCAGGATGGTGGAGACACGATCGCAGCGCTCTGGTCTAAGGGATATCGCTGAGAGGTCTGCCACTTCTCGCCCGACTCAGCAGGGCCCGGGGACCACAATACCTCTTGTTCCAGCTCAGGTGGGACCGTCTACAACTTTTGGGGGTGCTCCTCCACCGGTCGTAGTTTTTTGCCTTCATGCAGCAGATGATGGAGACTCAGCGATGCCAGGCAGAGGATATGAGGTAGGGCATTGACAATGCCCATTAGCTAGCCATGGTGGCAGTAGAGAAGGTGACTGCCCAACCGTAGGAGGGGCAGATACAGCCGTACCAGTCGAGGACTCCGGGCATTCAGGATTTTTAGAAGATGCGTCTGCGAGACTTCACCTATATGCCGACGACTGGATCAAGCATATAGAGGAGATCTTCCGTCTTGCGGAGATACCAACTAGGCTTCAGATAGAAGCAGCGGGCAGCCAGATGTAGGACCTTGCCCGCACATGGTACCAGACCGACCCCAGGGTTGGCACACAGGGGCAGACTTGGAAGGCTTTCAAGAAGCTCTTCAAAAAGAAGTTCTTCCCCGACACAGAACTTGGCGCCTTGGAGACGCAGTTCAAAAATCTGGTCTAGGGGAACCAGACAGTAGAGGAGTACGCTGGAGAGTTCTGTCGTCTGGGCAGATTTGTGAAGGGCCTGAGCGAGACAGCGAAGGCTAGGAGATTCAGGAAGGGCTTAAATAAGGAAGTTAAGTCCTTGACCAAGAGCAACAAAAATGCTACTTTCGAGGAGATTTTGACGGGAGCTATGACAGCGGAGGATGACCTCGAACTAAAACTGAAGAGAGGTTGTGATTCATATAGAGCTAGCGACAGTGGAGGCCAGGCCAAGAGGCCACATTATCAACAGCAGCATCAGCAGAAGCCGTTCCAGTAGTAGCAGTTCCAGAGTCAAGGTCGTGCGCCTTTTCAGCAGAAGCAGATACAGTAGGTGCCTAGACAGCAGCAAGTCAGCAGTTGCACTTTCTGTAAGAAGCCAGGATATGTGTGAAACGAGTGTAGGAAGATGCTAGGCAAGTGCCTCTTTTGTGATTCAGTGGAGCACCAGCTGAGGGACTGTCCCATGTCTTCGGGACGTAAAGCTCTGGGAGCAGGAGCCAAGGCTCCTATAGGACAGCAGAAGGGACCATTGTCGACCCAACAGCAGAAGTTTACCTAACACCAGCAGCAGACCAGAGGTGGTCAGCAGGGGCGAGCCTTCGCCATGTAAGCCGAGGATGCAGAGGCAGTGGGAGATCTGATAGCAAGTTCTGTTCTTCTCGACTCCTTTTCTGCATTCACTTTGTTTGATTCAGGGGCTTCCCATAGTTTTGTGTCTGTATCTTTTGCTATTAGACACCAGCTTTCTTCTGAACCATTGCCTAGGACTTGTAAGATCATGACTGGGGGTGGTATCATCCTCATCCGTGATGTTTGCAAGGATCGGAGAGTAGTTTTGGGAGGCCGAGAACTGGATGTAAGTCTGCTCGTAATACCATTGTCGAACTATGATATTGTACTCAGTATGGATTGGTTGAGCAGGCACCATGCCAGTATAGATTGTCGTAATGGTAGAGTTCTCTTTAGAGTGCCAGGAGAGCCAGAGTTCGAGTTCACCAGACGAAAGACGGACCAGAGCAGCGTAGTCTTCTATGGAGCTTCAGTAGAGGAGCAGAGCGTGCCACATCCATTGATAGCTGAGTTCATAGATGTATTCCCGGAGGAGTTGCCAGGGTTACCTCCGGACAGAGATGTAGAGTTCTCTATAGATTTGGTGCCCGGCATAGAGCCGATATCTCAGCACATCTATAGAGTGAAAAATAATGAGCTAGTAGAGTTAAAGAAGCAGGTGGATGAGTTGCAGGACAAAGGCTTCATCCGATCGAGTTCTTCACCATGGGGTGCACCAGTACTCTTTGTGTCAGAGAAGGATGGGTCGGTACGGATGTGTATCGACTACAGGGCTCTCAACAGCCTCACGATCAAGAATAAGTATCCGCTGTCGAGGATCGATGATCTGTTCGATCAATTGAGCGGAGAGAAAGTATTCTCCAAAATTGATCTGAGGTTAGGTTACCATCGAGTGAAGGTAAAGAAGGAGGACATTCCAAAGGCAGCATTCAGGACGTAGTACGGCTAGTTTGAGTTCATGGTGATGCCGTTTGGGTTAACTAATGCCCCGACGGTATTCATGAACTTAATGAACAAGGTGTTCCACTAGTACTTGAAAAAGTTTGTGGTGGTGTTCATCGATGACATCTTGGTATATTTGAAGACCCCAGAGGAGCACGAGGAGCATTTGAGAGTGGTTCTGGAGACTCTCAGGAAGGACCAGCTTTACAGTAAACTTTCGAAGTGTGAGTTCTTTTTGGACCAAGTTGATTTTCTGGGTCATGTTGTGAACAGAGATGGGATCTCAGTAGACCCAAAGAAGATCAGAACAGTTGAGGCGTGGACAGCACCGAGTTCAGTTGCGGAGATCAGGAGCTTTCTGGGATTAGCAAACTACTACAGGAGGTTCGTTTCGGATTTCTCCAAGATGTAGAGCCATTGACTAGGCTGACCCGGAAGGACGCAGAGTTTATCTGGTCAGAGGAATGTCAGATTGCTTTCGATGAGTTAAAGAAGCAACTAACGACAACCCCGATTTTGTCATTGCCATCAGGATCAGGCGGGTTTACTTTCTACAGTGACACCTCAGGGAAGGGTCTGGGTTGTGTCTTGCAGCAGCATCGAAAGGTGATTGCCTATGCATCCAGGCAATTACGGCCACATGAGAAGAACTACCCTACCCATGATTTGGAGTTGGCGGCAGTTATCTTTGCTCTTAAGTTGTGGAAGCACTATCTGTACGGCGAGT
>JANAVB010029819.1:11295514-11368014 GCA_029216955.1 Iris pallida
ATAAAAAAGATAAACAAATATGCCAAATAACATGTTGTAAACTTGATTTGAAGGTAATATCACATCTAAACTTTTACAAGAACAAATCATTTCTAGTGCTTACTACTTACAGTATAAATAGAGAACTTTATTACGAAGGTATAAGTACTACTTGTAGTATAAGTATCCAACTTTATAATGACAACATAGCCTGGAAACAAGTGTTGAAAGAATTTCTAGTGCTTAAAATGTATTTACTATTTAGATGATGTAAGCCTTAAATGATAAAAAAGAAAAAAGGAACATGTCAATGCCTTTGTAACTTTGTCCTTCTGAAGTCTGGGGAATAAGGAAACACGATCACTACAAGCTCATAATCAAACTAAGATAAGCATGCTTCATGCTATAGTGCATTTGGAGACAATTAATTAATTAAATAACACATCAAATCTAATTGAATATCGCCGCCAAAGAAATAGTCATCCCACTGCATGTTAATTTTAAGAGAAAATTACATAAATCATTTTGTATTTACTTAAGATACAAGAAAAAGTTGTGAATCAATTATATACCTTCATCAGGTACTAACTTCCCCACCACCTCTCAAAAACTACATTTACAAAATTTTCAAAATTTATTCTCCTCCGTGGAGACCCATTAAGTTTTTTAAACCAAAAAACAGAAGAAAAAAAATATCGTCTTTCATGAAATTGGGTTCTTATGCTAAAAAAAATACAATAACTGCTCCCAACCGTGAAGACTTCTCAATTGTGGAATTCATCGGACATATTTAAAAGCCAGATTATATGCCCTATTTCCTAGCAGCTAATGTCAGTGGCATGTCGACAGAGACTAACAACAAAGACACCTGTATCAGAGAGCTGCAGGTAGACAAGTTAAACTACAAATGAACGTCACATATATCACCGCTTTGCTATTGTTTAGTTCCTACATTTGTTGCCTAAATAATTAATACTAACTTGCCGGCTTACACAAGGGTAGCAAAGTCTTTTGCCAGAGCATCATAATCACGGTTAACAAGATGAAGACATGCTTCAATAAAACCATCTCGAAGTTCCTGCCTAAATTCACCTATCATCCAGAAACCTACATGTTGTAATGTAAAAACAATCAAAAAACACAAAACACACACTATACACACATAGATAGATAGACGACTTGATTCTTCCAACAAAAATGTGAAATATTGCATAAAAATAAAATAGCTGATTCATATTCATATACAGTGTAAAGATATGAAATAGATGACGTAATTTTTCTTGAAGAACAGTTAAGTATGTGTGAGTCTTTTGCATGACAGTTTTACATAGGTGGAGAAACATTAACTAGGGGAGAGTCTGAACTTTCTTTCTTTCTTTGTCTAGAGGCTTCTCCTAGGTTTCATGATCTTAAACAACAAATCCGAAAGGTGTTTTATCTATATACCAACTACCCTTCTATTTTTTATTTTAAGGACCACTTTTAACCATAGCTACCTTGGCTAGAATGTTGCCGCCAAGACAGAGTTGACATTAAAGTTGATAGTCGCTTCTAAAAGTTGTTGTCATTCTTTTATGCAGCTTTTGTGCTCCATAACTGAACCTTATCTGATAAGGATTGGACGGTTGATGATGGATGACAAGATGTCTCTATATATAGGGGTATAATAAACGACTGAAGAATGAAATAATGTGTTGTTGTAGGGGTCCGACACTCTGATAGGGTGATGAATAATTTGTAAGCTGCTCTTTGAAATTGAATTATAGTGTATCCGAATCACATTTTATTAAGGAATGAAGGGGCATGGTAATAACTTATCTAAAAGGCCTTGAATATTCAAATTCTTAGGAATCTAGGGTAGTCTATCTTGCTATTAAGTTCAGTCACAACTTCATATATGAGAGCCTGATTCTTCTAGATGTAAGCACAATACATACATGAGAAGCCATGTGCTTTTAGTAAAAAAATTATACACTTGCCTATCACATTTAACAAGATGTAACATGCTTATGGAAAAAGGTGACTTTTTCGTTCCATTCTTAAGTAAAGAATAAAAGACCTCCCAAAATTATAAGTTTAATTAAGTAAAAAAAATTTATGAAAGCAAGTATTACAAGTCCTGCTATCATATTTGAGTTGTATAAAGTGAGGAGAAAATATACCCAAGTACGCTAACTTCCCATCAGAGGTTCGTTGAAATTTCCAGATAAAATCCTTATTCAAGAAGCTGAGAAAGTAAGCAGTACATTCCGGCCTGTTATGACAGAAAACATCAATTCCCTATGTAAAGATGACAGTTAAAAAGTGTTTGAATCTAACAAAATATAACATCTTTATTAAAGGAAACTTCTACTTTTACCTCAACCAGATAAAGGTCATTTACTTCAACTAATTTTTCATCTACATAGGAAACATCAATCTCAGAGCTAACTCTAGTGCAGATCATGTCATTAGTACATAAAAGGTCATGCTTGGTTGCTAAGGAAGTGAGTGAAAGTAAAGGACAAACGGATACTATACAAATGGAACCATTTTACATGAAAAACTTCCATTTTCCTCCTCTCCTCACTTTCCATCGAACTAATGCAAACCAAAAGAAATTTTAAAGCACCTCCACCCATTCCTTGACAAGAACTCGACGTCTAGTCCATTCAGTACACGTCTGGGATAAAAACATCCTGGAGCCCACCATAAAGTTCCTTATTCAAAGATGAAAACTATTAACTACAAGATATTTGCAAAGTGAAAGAATAATCTCAAACATGTAAAGATAGGTACCATAATATATTGTTGTCGAAGATGTACTCTATAATATATAATCTAGTGAAAGATAATAAATAAAATAAATACTCTGCCACTCTGAAGAAATTCAGAGCTCTAATGATAAAGCAGAAATCTTGAGGTCACAGTCTCCCAACTAGTACTTATATGCAGCTCCAAACTGTCCAACCGAACTCAAAACCTAGGCGGTTAGATCTCCAAAACTACTCCAAGTTCAGACATGATCCCAACTCCAATGTAGAAGACAACATTAGACCCAATAAATGAGAAAAAGTAAGCATGCATGGATATCAAGACCGTTCTCGAGACACAAAAATGTGACTCCAAATTGGTAAACCAGTTGTGGATGTTGTAAGAGAGATGGCGAGTGGTTTAAGGCATAACGTTGGAGCTGATATGTAGGCTATTGTTTATCAAAGGGTTCGAATCACCTTTTTTTTGTTTTGTTAATTCAAAGATGTTACCAACCACAATGTATCCATTATGAATTTAGACAAATTGAAAAACAAAAGCTTAGGAGCTTCCTAAGGGGGTTGCTTGCTAACTAGAGGGAGGGGAGTGAAGACAAAGAGAGGTTGCGAGATAACAATATATAGAGGATCGATGAACTAAGTGTTGTTTTCCATTCCGGCATTATTCGAGATCAACAAGGGCGGAGCTGGACTAGGGTGGGGGTGTCTAGGTTCATCCCTACCAGCCTTTGTCACCTTGCTTCTATTGTTGCCCCTATGTTTGCCGCTTGCAGCCACATGCATCATTCATGCCATTCCCGCCAACCTTGTCCTCCATATCGTCCACAAGGTTCATGCCCTCCCTGCTCACAATCTCAAAAACGAACAAAAGAAGAAAATAAAGATGGCATGTAATATTTACCCAGACGTATGAGACCAATCCTTCACCAATTTAGAGATGGTTTTATCTCTAAAATGCTCAGATGTATTGACCGGACAATTTCGATCTACTAAATGCATAACGCATTAAGAGAGCACGTTAAACTATTGTCAAACACAGGTGAATGTAATCAAACCATTAATAAAAAAAATTCTACTACCTGAATCTGAGCCCATTCCTTGCCTCTTCCCGATAATCCATCTCCTGTTTTACACGCATTTTTCCTGTATTCAATTTAAAGCTCCAAGAATATGCACCAGACATTTAAAATAGCTTTATGCATACAATTACCATTCACACGTAACAACCAAAATATACTCCCAGTTATTTCCTACGTAATAAGAAAGAAGAATTAAGTCTACTGTATTTACCAATTCATTTTATTTGTAAGTAAGGTAGCGATTCAAAAATAGGGCTTTGATCAATCTTCCAATATTTGTGTATGACTGAGATCAAGGGAAGCATCAAACACATAGTGGAGCAATGACAATTCTCAGTTGAATATTAATAGTTAAAATTATCAGTAACTACTATGACAGATGTTAGCCCTCCTTGGTGAAGCATAAATAATTTTTTACCTAGTGTCTTAAAGGATTATTCACTGATACAAATTCAAATCTTAACTATGTATGTGAAAAAGACCAGTCGAATTTATTATGATAATATTAAAGTATTCTACGAAACTAGGACCTTACAAGCATAAACTCGAACACCTTATAAGCATGAAATTCATATATGACTCTTACCATTTTGAAGTGTTAAATGAGAAGAGTTACCAGGGAAACCATACTATTGGTAGAGAAACCTTGTCGAATGCACCATATCCTGCCATAGCCACCTCATAAAACAATAGCCTGTTTATTGTCCCAGCCAGAATTTGAGAAGTAATAGCCTGTTTTAGTTAAAAATAAAACAAAATTTTAATTAAAAATAAAATTCCCAGCATGAAGATCAAATCCAGCCAGAATTTGAGAAGTAATACCTCTGAAATGTTCTTCTCGATTATATATTTGTAGCAAAAGAGGCAGTGGCAATATACTCAAGATACGAAATATACATGTATTTGATATCCAAAAGGAAAATTATGGTACTCAAGATACGAAATATACTCCAACTGTGAGGCACAATTGCCTTGTGACATCTTATTCAGTAATGATTCACATAGAGCAATCTTATGATGAAATATTGTTGAATTAGAAGGAAGAGATTTATCAACTTTTAAATTCTCCATATATAAGAAAGGTAGAAAATTTCTCTCTCTTTGAGGAAGGCCTCAAATAAATAAATGCAGGAAACAATAAATATTCTATGGCGTGCCATCCAAATGAAGATCTACAGTGTTCATCATGATCTCCATGTTTTCTATATGTGGAAGCTTTTTCCAAAAGTGTCTGAACCCTGAGTGAGCAATTAGACTGAGTTAGCAGGGAACATGCTAAGTTGTAGGTAAGCAGAAGTTCAGCACCTAAGGAGACTGCATCTTGGAGGTTTAACTTGCCAAAATCTAAAACTTATGTATTAGTGTGTTCTATGTGTGGATACATTTTTCTTTTCATCCCAAACATCATATTCACTTCCAAGATTCTTCCCAAAATGAGAACTTAAACCTAGGAAAACATGTCTCTTCTGGTCGGTAAAGTCCATACCTACACGAAGTATTAGTCATGCCAGAAAATATCATTTTTTTTGTATCTCAACTCCAAAGGTAACATTTGTATGGAACTCACTATTACTTTGCATGTCATGGTCATCCCATTTGACTAATGAGATGCAAATAAAAAATCAACAAATTTGAGTTTCCCAACTTCATCACCAATAAGCCACATGACTGTTCATGACACATACCACAAATAGAATAATAATAAGAAGAAGGTGAGCAAGGCACATAATTATAGACCGTGTTGATCACCAACCTTGACATCATTTCCTCCTTTCTTGAACCTCGAAGCCTTATATGTATGTCTTCTTCAGAGAGACTGCTATTGCACAAACAAAACACAAGCAAAAAACTAAAACTACTTGCAATACTTCCGACTTTGGTGTGAAAGTGAGAAAGGTATATATATTTGTCAGGTGCATTATTGTTTCATACATCTATATTTGTCATTGTGTGTCATGCAAATGTGAGAGTAGTACTTCCTATAAAGATTCTCTTATTTCAGCAAAACCCAAAATTTTCATCTGTTGGATCATAAGATAGTTGTTTCATTCATTGTTAATTTGGGAGATTAGAACTGTATACGTGAACAATAAAATGTGGATCAGATTCATATGCAATAAAGTATTCAAACCAGGTATATATGTTGTGTATTCAGTCAAACCAAAAAGAACAGGTGGAAGGCATAAGACCAGACAAGTAGGTACCAAAATAGAAACAAATTTGCAGGAAACATGAGAAGTATATTGAAAAGACAGAAAGGAGAGGAAGAGATACAAACCTTCAAATGCTGTAAATAGCCAATTAGGTGTGTGAGTGAATTCAGGCTAAAACGAGGGGGTTTGAATAGATTTAAAAGACCACGTTAAAATATACTCCCCACCAATCTCTACCCCACCCCAACCTATCCCGGTTAATTAGAGATGCAATGAATCAATACTTATGGGAAAAAAATACTTATGGCAAAGTTGCAATCAGTTTATCACCTCACCTGTAAAAGATCTAACATTATAGGAAAAGATGGTTAGGCCATTTTGTTTTATAATATCAACTTCTTAATATAGAGAAATACCAATAAAAAAGGCAGAAATAATTTCTTATTCTTGGTATAACTCTGTGGTACTTTTCAGAATTCTTTTATTCATGGCCCATGGTTTAAAGTATCGGCCGATACCCGATCTGATACAACCGATACTGATACGGTTTGGCATGTCCCGATCCAATACCGATACGGTCGATACTGATACAGTTTCCAATGACTTGCATAAGTGCATTGTTAATGGATAAATCTGGAAGGGGACCACTCTTACTGGTAAACAAATATTTTTTGGTAGATCTCTAACTCGAGATCACCTGAGTTATACTCCACCCAAAATATTATCTTAACCAGCAAAACTACAACCAGTTTCTTGTCACCCCCAATAATACATAGTTCCCATACTCCATATAGTACAAAAAACCTTAACACAAGTTCATGAAGCCTTCGCTTCGAGCATCATTATAAGTTTGCGGATGCAAAAATCAAGCTTTATTGAAGGGCAAAATACAAAAAGAAGAAGAAGACTTACAATCGAAATAGCAGTCACAATAGAAGAAAAAATAAGTGCATCGCCGGTAGAACCCTAGCCAAATTTTCTACCAGAACCAAACCAGTAAGGTCTCATCCCATGGAGCCCTAATTAGTTCTTCCTTGCATGGTCTAAGCAAAACCCCCTTTCCTATTCAAAATCTAGACCAAATGAACATCAGATCGATCCGATTGAAAAAATAGAAGCAGAAGAAGAAGAACTTAAGTGGTCATTCTCAGATTCTATCACGATGATGAATGAAAGAGAGAAGAGAGGTGGTTGGAGTGGTGGCGCCGATGAGATGAGGGCGGTGGTGGCGGAGGCCTGGCTCGGGGTCGGAGTGGCGATAAGGGGAAGAGAGAGAGAGGGTTCGGAGCACCGTTGAAAGGTTGGAGAGAGAGAGAGTGCAAAGGTCGGAGAGTAGCAGCCAAAGTTTTTGATCGGAGAGAGAGATATTTAGGTTGGTTTTGATCAAATGGTGAATAAGTTGTGAATGATTTTGGGATGGACGGTCTGGATTAATCCATCCGATCGAACGGTTACGATGGGAAACACGTAGGAGGTAAACTTTCCCCCCATAACTTTGGCAATTAGCCGCCAAATGTGTGGTATTCCCGCCGTCCTATTTGGGACGAAAATATGTATTATTTGGAACAGAACTTTCCATTAGTCCCAAATAATGATCCATTTTCACAATCTGTCCCAAAAAAATGCAACTGTTTGTTACTAAAAATATAGCCGTCCCTACAATTATACTTTTAGGACTTTTTAGACTAGTGTTCCTTATAGTGTCGTCCCAAAAAGACACTTTTTTTGTAGTGCTTAGTTTTTTTATACTAAATTAAACATTAAAACACTAGTGGTGCAATTACGACTTCTGACTGGACACCTAGCCAAATAATGACATTAGCATAGGAGACCAATGTGGGATGACACAATACCCAAACTAACTTTCTAGGGTCTTTATACTAGTGTAGGGTGAGGTTCAATACGACTATAACTCAAAATAACACAAAAAGTTGCAAGTCGTAACTATACAATAATTAAATCAAACTGTACACTATGTTCCAACAATTTTTGAGATAGACAAAATGCTCAATTTTACATAAAATAAAGTACCAGAATGATCCTTGTTAATTATAGAAATTTATACTAATTTTTCTGGAATTTATAAATCCTAATAAATATTTATTAAAAATCAACTAACATATATATACTGAAAATGAGTTCTGTTTTCCTATTTTTATAAAATACGAAAAGCACTTATTAAATGCTAGAAAAATTATAATCAATTGTCTAAATTAACATAGTATTTAAATACAATTTTTCCGAGATTTTTACAGCAATTAAAATATATATAAAAATTCAAAAACAACAAGCAACAGTTTCTGAAAAATAATTAATTAATTATTTACTATTTTGTCCATGAATTCAAAATTGAACCGAAGTCCAGATACATGACCCAGAGCCATGAATCAAGTCCAATATGACTTGTACAGACTCTGAATGTATTAGACACAATCGGGCCCAAAAACCCATGCTAGGTTTGGACATCAATTGGTCATAACAAATAAAATACAGGAATTTAAATAATATATGTATTTTTAGAGTGATAAAAATATTCAAGTCACAAATTTATATAATAAAATAATCTTGTAAAATTTTACATAATAGCATTTTATTCAAGGTAGAATTAAAATACATATATAAATATACAACAACAATATTTATATATATACATATAAATATATATATATATATATATATATATATATATATATATTATATATATATATATATATATAAAATATATATATATATATATATATATATATATAGATATATAAAATATATATATATATATATATATATATATATATATATATATATATATATATATATATATTATATTTAGTATTTCTTATATATATATATGCATATATATATAAGAAATACTAATATAAAATATATATATATATAATATATTTTATATATATATATATATATATATATATTAATATATATATATATATATATATATATATATATATATATATATATATCTATGTATGTATTTATGTATAAGATTATTATATATATATATATATATATATATATAATATATATATATATATATATATATATATACATAAATACATACATATATATATATATAATATATATATATATATATATATTAGATATATATATATATAGCTATATAAATATCTATATATTTATATAGATGTATATATAAATACATATATACATATATACATATAAAAAAAATACATATATACATATATAATAAAATAAAATAAAACAAAAACGAAACAAAAAGAAAAACAGAACAAAAAAGGGGGGCTCGAACTCGGCCCAGAGGGGTCGGGTTTTGGGCGCGGTCGGGCTGGCCAGGGGGTCAGCCCTAGCCATTTATTAGGAAATGGTTTGGGTTAGTGTTAGGTTAGTTTTAGGTTAACGGGTTTAAACCCGATAGCCAAACTTCGTGTCCTGACTGTTTGGGACACGAAGAACGGCCGAGTCCCCGTGTCTTGGTCATGCACGACACGCACGGGTCCGAGTTCGTCGTGTGCAAACTCACCATTATGTTGCGTGTGTCCTGGCGAGTCACATAGGTGTGTACGAGACACGCACGACACGTTTTGAAGCTGTTACCTACGTGTCCGACGTCGGGGATTAAGTCGATGGTACTGGACGGTGGAGGAAGAGTCGTCGGCGTGGCGCTTGGGTGGCGCTACGCTCGTCTTGACGAGACGCATCTAGTGGTGGTGATAGATGGTGGTGTAAGCGGCTGTGGGGGTGGCGCTTGGTAGTCGCCGGAGTTAGGGTTAGGGTTTAGGTTTCGTCGAGGAAGAAGGAGTGGTGGTGGTCGATGGTGAACTAGGGTTAGGGTTTAGACTTGGGGGGGTATTTATAGGGGGTAGGTCGGTCGAAGTCGGTCGAGTCGGCCGGAAATGGCATGGGGAAAGTGGTCGTCGATCGTCGGGGCAGCTGGCCCGAACTTAGGAGGGGGGGTGATGGGATTTAGCAGTTAGGTCCCTTGAGTTTTAGGAAATAACAGTTAGGTCCAAAACCTAACAGTTTGCAAATAATATTTACAAACTGTATTTAAAACAATTGATATATTTGCAAACCGATATAAAAACAATTTTAAATATTACAAAGTGATATTAGAACATTTCAAATAGTTAAAAAAGGATATATTTTGACTTAAAAACTATTTAAAAATTATCTAAAAATTCTAAAAAAATTCCTAAAAATCATATTAAATTATTTTAAAGCTAAATAGGTCATTAGCAACTAATTTACACTAATTAAACCAAATTTGAAAAACAGGGGCTGACACCTCGGATGGCAGCAGACTCCTGCGCTAAGTGGCGCTGGTGCTCTGCTTCTCTTCACTCTCAAACTCTATGGGAATTCGTAAGGAATTATGTTAAGAAACACTTGTGTTCTCTGTGTACCGAGAGAAGAGAGAGAGAGAGAGAGAGAGCAGAGAAGCTTTTATAGCCTCGCTCCGTAACCGCCCAGTTAACAACATGTTCGGGATGTGGAAAAAAAACTGTCAGAACATGCTGTAACTGCTCAATCGTGCACAGACACGATCTGAGTTAAATTGCTAAGTGCAAAGTGCATCAACAAAATACCACATTATGCCTCATGAGCCCATGAGCTCGAGTCCGAGTCCGAGATCGAGTCGCTAAGCCTCTATGGGGCTTAGCTCCAATGGAATAAATTTCAAGAGCAAAAAGCATTAAGCTTACCATGGAGTCTTAGTCTTACCTCCTAATAAAATCACCCACATGGTTCCCTCCTTAGGGTCACCACCCCATGTGCATATCCCAACAACACATACCAAGTATATATGTTGAGATACCTCATGACACTTTTCCAATGTGGGACTAAACTTCACTAGGCATGTTGAGAGCAAGCTCTTTCCATGTCAAGGAAAAGCTCCAACAAGAATAAACCTTATGTATCTATCAAAGGTAAATCAATCGACAATGATGACTATTATTTCATTTAATTTCAAAACTACCAAGAAACAACACATAAAATGCTTAAAATTATGCCTAATTGAACAAAATATTTTATTCTTCTAATATTTTAATAATTTATTAATAATTATTTGCTTTTCGATACTAAAAAAATTCGATACCCCGATCCGTAACAGCCGATACCATCGATACCGCCGATCCTGATAATCATAGGAAGGGTCCGATACCAATTCCGATACCGATACTAGAAAGGAGCGAGTGATTCTTAGACCTAGTTCGTAGTTCTAATTATGATACTAATCGGCAGAGTTAAGATGAAGGCGATAACGCAGGCGAAGAGGAGCCTCCACCATGGGAGATATACTTCATGCTTTAAGAGCGTAGTGAGAACCAAAGAGTTGTAAATATTACAACAAGAAGCGAGAGGAACCAATATTGAGCTATATCTTTGTATTTCTTCATCAACCTTGTGGGGATGTCTTCTTTCTCTTCATATGAATTCATTAACCAGTCATATATTTCTCTGCAAAAATTGCCATTGCTAATTACATAGGAAAATTAGGTACCAACAGGGATAGGTTGTATGCATGTTTGTTTTTGGAGGAAGAGAGATGAATGGCTTAACCAAGACTTCAAGGTATTTATTATTGTCTATGTTTTCCAAGGGCTTTATCTATCTTTGTTGACTTTATGTTCTTCTGATACATGGATAGTCATCCTCATGACCTCAAGGTATTGAATAGCAAGTTTAAAATGGTCACATATATGCTTATTTCTATAATTTGACCTTTTATTACTATCTATGTTGCAGGACGAGGCAAAATGGTGTCCGTATTCGTCTTGTGTCCGTATTCATACATAATAGGTAAGTACCTTTTTACCTCTTGAAAAATATTTGTCTCCCATATCTGTAGTAGAGTGTTTTTGTTTTCATCGATGTCTCTAGATCTCATGTTCTTCTGATACATGGATAGTCATCCTCAAGATATTATTGAATAGCAAGTCCATTATTGTTGTTTCTTTCTTATTTCTATCCTGCAACCTATTATTACTATCTATGTTGCACGGACAAAATAATATGGTGTCTATATTCATATCATATACGTCTTCGTGATCGTGCCTGTCACGTCCCAGTCCCAAAATATGCGGAACCAAGCCATGTGCATTGGCCAGCTACGTATTCAACCAGACTCTAGTCCGACTCGAATACGTATAAGCCATTTAAAATGGTATAACTATCGCTATATCAACTCTATATCTCAATCCATATACAGAAGCATAAGAAAGGAAAATATGAATACTAGTCTGCAGCCTAATAATCAAACTTGTCCGAATAGATTCGAGAGAATAAAAAAGTCTATAAATACTATGCAATCAAGCAGATATGAATGTAGGAATGAAACATATATACTACTGAAGAGTAATACCTGCAATGAAATGGGTGCTCAGCAAATATCCGACAAGAACTCTACAATCTACTCAGCCAACCTGGAAGAAAACCAGGTCTTCAGCGGGACGCAACAAGATATAATATACATGCCACTTTAGTATGAAAAGCATGAAGAATTAGGGGTACTTGTCACGATCCGCACCCGAATAATCGGATACGAGTCGGACACGCCCAACCTACGTTAGAAGACACAACGTAGTAAGCTATACTATCTAAAGAAATCTCCAAGTAAAATAAAACATCATAGCATCTATAAATGTTCCTAGAACAGATCACCACAATCCACTAAGTCTTTTTAGTACAACTTTACCAAAAGGCATCTGGAGACAAATCCGGTAAACAAGAAATCAAATACAACTATAGAATCTCAATACAAGTATACAAAGTAAAGTCACTAGACAATATGAGACTAAGGTAAATGTCTACAATTTCTAAGTCATGAGTGGTATCATCCTGCTTATCTATGGCCTCAAGCTCTAGTCCATAAAGTGGTATAATACCCTTAGATATACCTGCAACAGATCCAGTCAGAAAAGGAGAAAAGTACAACCCCGACAAGAAATAATCTACAAAGTAATCTGAAATACACAAGAATAATAAAATGGACTAAACTATAATATAAAATAATGGTACAAGAACTGGAACAATGAACAAGTCAATCAATGCAAAAGTGAATTTGAAATATTAAACTAATGTGTGACCGGCTGAAAACCACAATATCATAATAAGGTACGACTTAATCGTACGTGAGGTGTACGATTAGGCTATCCACAAATAATCTAGCTAAGGGGCGTGGTCACACATTAGACAATATTTACCCAATTCCTGCAAGAAAATCAATGAGGCACAATATGATCAACAAGACACAATACAATCATGCAAATCTCGTGTCCAATATGAGAACATCAAGTATGACAGAATTACAAAGTAAAAGTTCAAGTTGGTGTACTTGCCTTGCTCTTCAATTCAATAAGTCTCAATGTCCACCTAGAATAGGGTAAGAATAGATTAGAAATTAAATAGTGGCAACTAACTTAGATATTGCTAACTTAACTAGCCAAACATCTATTGCTAACAATAAACTAATTAAAACTAACTAACTAATTTATTTGCTAACCATAAGCTAACTATTCTACTAATTTATATATATATATATATATATATATATATATATATATATATATATATATATATATATAAATATATGCCACGAGTCGGACACGTCCAACCTACGTTAGAAGACACAACGTAGTAAGCTGTATAATCTAAAGAAAACTCCAAGTAAAATAAAACATCATAGCATCTATAAATGTTCCCAGAACAGATCACCACAATCCACCAAGTCTTTTTTGTACAACTTTACCAAAAGGCATCTGGAGACAAATCTGGTAAACAAGAAATAAAATACAACTATAGAATCTCAATACAAGTATACAAAGTAAAGTCACTAGACAATATGAGACTAAGGTAAATGTCTGCAACTCCTAAGTCATGAGTGATGTCATCCTGCTCATCTATGGCCTCAAGCTATAGTCCATAAAGTGGCACAACATCCCCAGGTATACCTGCAACAGATCGAGTCAGAAAAGGAGCAAAGTCCAACCCCGACAAAAAATAATCTACAAATTAATCTGAAATACACAAGAATAACAATATGGACTAAGCTAAAATATGAAACAATGGTACAAGAACTGGAACAATGGACAAGACAATCAATGCAAAAGTGAATTTGAAATATTAAACTAATATGTGACCGGCTGATATATATATATATATATATATATATATATATATATATATATATATATATATATATATATATATATTTTATAATATGTGACCGGCTGATATATATATATATATATATATATATATATATATATATATATATATATATATATATATTATTTTATTTTATTTTTTAAATTTTTTAATTTATATATATATATATATATATATTTTATATATATATATATATATATATATATACTCACTAGTAATTTGCATGAAATGATATAATATTATTTAGATAATAATTAGAACCAAATTAACATTAGTTAGATGAAATTATTTAGAAATATTTACTACTATAATAATTCTCAATAGAACACTAACAAACTATAGCAAAATATTCTTTATATCAATATATACATATTTGGCAAAACTTTAATATTACAAGAAATATTAATAACAGTAATAATAATATTAACTAAAATTATTTAATAATAACAAGGATTAATTACTTAATGATAACAATAGTAATAACAATATTATTAATCCAAAATGCCGTCCATGCCCACAGTCTATATTCTGCTTATTTCATAATTCATCCAGCAATCCAGAACTCTTTTCCTATTCTTCTTTTCTTACTGGCCCATCCCATGCCGTTAATTTTTTGCTACTGGTGCTGAAATTCTAATTCCCTATTTCTCTATGGCCCGACCTATTTAGGTCCAACCTACACCTACTAGCTTCTAACCATATGCTAAATTTTTCCCTTAATTCCTTCCTGGCCCAACTGGCCTAGCCTATTTGACTGCTTCAATTTATTTCTTTTAGGATACTATAACCAAAACCACTAAGCCCCAAACAAAAACAGAACTGACCCAGCCCAACTACAGACCCTAACCCTAACTTATAAACA
This sequence comes from Iris pallida, assembly GCA_029216955.1. Taxonomy (NCBI): domain Eukaryota; kingdom Viridiplantae; phylum Streptophyta; class Magnoliopsida; order Asparagales; family Iridaceae; genus Iris; species Iris pallida. The sequence continues at coordinate 11,310,504 of JANAVB010029819.1, forward strand.
CTCTCTCCTTCTCTCTCCTCTCATTTTTCTCAGTCGCCGCGCTCAGAGAGCTCACCCCTTCTTCTTCCTCTAGATCTTGCCGAAACCCTAACTCTCATCTTCTTCCTTAGTTCCTCAAAGGAAATCCCTAGCAACTTTTCATCTCTCTCCTCACTCTTCTATTTCTTATTTCCACCGGTGCCGTACGAATGAAGCCTAACTCTAGGGTTTTCTTTCTTCCCAACTTTCACTCACTTACTAACCCTAAAACTTTGTCACCTTTCCAAACCTCGCTAAAAAACCCTTCAAACCCTAACTGTCTTCTTCCTCACAGGAGTTTCCAAACCCTAACTTCCATTCGCAGCCTCCAATCCCAAATAAACTCTAAATCCTCCAGCAGCATGAAGAAAGAGAAGACATGAAGAAACGAAGTCGAGAAGACAATAATAAAGTTCACCTCGGCGGCGACGAAGCATGACGGACGTCCCTTGACGACTCGTGTTGCAATCGAGCTTCTCTGGCGGCGCAGTCTCCGAGGAGGAGGTGGCCACTTGAATCTCGAACGGTCGGTACGAGGATCTAGGTAGCGGTTCGTTCTTCAAAAAGTCGTCTGAAACTCCGAGCGACATGGTATTTCTGTCTTCCCAGTCAGCGGTATGGCGGTGGACTCATAGTGGCATGACAACTGCTTGCTCGGTGGGGCGAGGAGCTAGTGTAGATCTCGGTCAGCGGCCTCTGGTGGTCTTCCGGACTCGATATCTGGTCATGGCGGAGTCAGTCCGATCATCAGGGTAATAACAAGAAGAAAAAGCAAGGAGGAAGGAAAACGACTAGACCTTACTCGGTGCTGGACTTCGAAGCAACAACGACTACGACGTCCGGTGATCGGTGGTCTTCGATGAGGCTCAGGTGGGCGAGGATTTGAAATGATGGTGGTGATGTCTGATGGGTGCTAAATGACGCATGGCAGCGGCGTGGGTGGCTAGAGACAGAGGACGTCGAGATCTGACGGGTGGCTCGACTAGGTCGGTACAGTAAAGATCTGTTGATCTGGTGTCGGCAAGCTTATCAGTGTCTGATTTAGACACAATGATGGCGACAACCTCCAGTGGCTTGGGCTAACTCCTGCGATCTCCATGGCGGAGGTCGGCCAGGACAGCGATAGGAACAGTGAAGAGCAGTAGGAAGAGTATACTGCGATGTGTTAGTGTTGTCAGAAAATTATTTAGTAATAAAATAACTGGAGAACCCAATACTTATAATAAAATATTGGAGTCTTCTCCAAGTTAGCTCTACTGGCATCCTCACATAATTAAAAACAGATATGGGGGCATTAATAGAAATTAGTAACTGATTTGTAACTACCTAGCTAATTTAATAACTAATTTTGTAACTAATTAATAACTAACTACATGATTAACTAGCAGCTAATTAGGTTCGATCACTCTTAGTCTTGCTTCACTCCTCTACCTGCTGGAGGAATAGCCTCCATCTAGCTCATGGCCCATGGGTATCATAATGACATGCAAGCTTGAAAACCAAACCTAAAAACAGAATAATAACAGAAACCAGAATTAATCCTTCCTAATAATAATAAAACAGAAATAATAATAATCATGTTTATAATTAAAATATAAAATTAGCTAGAATGGAATCAACTGGTAAATAATGATAAAAAATTTAACTAACACAAGTAATTATTCAAAATCAGATTTCTAAAAGGATTCATGATTTCCCAAAATAGATTTTTAGAAAAATAATTATCAAATTCATCAAAAATGGTTATAGGAAGTTAGAAATCTACCTCCCTTACAAAAATTTTGTCCTCGAAATTTCAGGGTTTGTGGTACAAATGATCTAGCAAGACTTTATTAGGTGCAAAAAGGTCAAACAAGAATTTTATTATCTACTAAGTAGCAACGAGATTAAACAAAGATTTGTTAGGTACTAAGAGACAATAAGGATCAAACAAGCCGCTATTACGGAACAAACATAAGATAAGGAGACTTTAGAAACAAGTCTCGGATAGGAAACAACAAGTTTTGGGAAAATCTAGATGCTAGAAGGAACTCTAAAGAAAGGTAGCGATCTATGGTCTTTTCCAACCATGAGAGAATGCCTCCGGTCTTCAGTACTCGTTTGGAATCAGAATAGTCTCTACTTCTTCGGCTGTCAGGAGGTAGACTCGTCCTTCCGGCTGCGCTCCTTGCGGCTGCTGAGGTCCTGATTCTGGTCCCTGGCGAATAAAGGCTGTGGGGCAGTCCCTCACCTGGTGGGTGGCAGATCCACACGCTAAGCATTGTCCCAATCTTTTGTAGCACTCGTCAATATGGTGTCCCGGCCTTTTGTAGAACACACAAGGAAGGTGGGTCAGAATCTGCCTCTGTTGCCTCGGTGATGCCGGAGCTCGGATAGGAGGATGCTGCTGCTACTGGAGTGCTGGATGTTGAGGTGGCCTCGGCTGAGTGTTATGCCACTTTCGGCCCTGGTAGCTGTTGGTGCCAACATCTCTGTCCCTCTTGGTCTGCGGCTTTACGTTCTCCTCGGTCTTCATGTCCTTCTCAACTCCTTGGGCAACTTTAAGGATGTCTGCATAAGTCATCACCCTGTTAATGGTGACCACCTGGCGAAGCTCTCGGGCAAGTTCTTTCTTGAATCTCTGGGCTCTCTCCTCTGGGTATTCACCAGGTTTTCTGCAAAATGGCTGAGGTGGCTAAACTCTGAGGTGTACTTGGCCACGACCATGCTGCCCTGCGGCAGTACCTCGAACTGGTTCCTGAGCTCGTCTCGGGCAACCTCCGGAAAGAACTTTTCTTTGAACACTCTTGAAGTCCGTCCAAAGAAGTCGGGAAGAAGCTAGTTGGGGCTTCCTCTCTGAACCACGCTCTAGTGATGTCGTATAGCTGCATGCTGGCTACCTCGACCTGAAGGTCTTCGAGAATGCGGGCGATCTTTAGTAGCCTCTATGCGTTCTCTAGCCACTCATCGACGTAGAGAATCCCCTCAGTGCCCCAGAAGTCCATGGGAAAGAGATTCTTGAAATCTCTAGCAGTCCCTGGCCTCGCTGGTGCTGCTGGTGGAGCTGGTGGAGCGGTCTCTCTAGATCAGAGTGCATCTACAACAGTGGCTCTAAACTGCGCAGCCTGATCGCTCTGAGCCTCCATGAACCTCTAGAAAAGCCCTATCAGCTGGGTGTTGTCGATGGTGATCATCTGAGGAAGCGGAGAAGGCGGTGGAAGCTCCGGTTCATCGGGTACTGGCCGCTCACTAGTCCCAGTGTTCTTCGTAGTGACCATCTTGTAATAGAAAGATAAACGGTTGATTGTTGTCGTAGAAAATAATAACCTTAGTAAATAATACGTATAATCAACTTAGATATAATAACCATAACCATTTCCAACAGATTAGACTGTGATAAGTTTTTTTTAGTTTCACAGGTTTCCCAATAGTACTCCATAGCCTAAGTACCATTAGGATGAGACCTGCATAAGCCACCACTAAAAACATGTCACGATCCGCTCCCGAATAATCGAATACGAGTCGGACACACCAAGCCTACTTTGGAAGACACAACGTAGTAAGCTGTACAATCTAAGGAAAACTGCAAGTAAAATAAAATATCACAGCATCTATAAACGTTTCTAGAACAGATCACCACAATCTACTAAGTCTTTTAGTACAACTTTACCAAAAGTCATCCAGAGAAAAATCCGATAAACAAGAAATAAAATACAACTATGGAATCTCAATGCAAGTATACAATGTAAAGTCACTAGACAATATAATATTAAGGTAAATGTCTGCAATTCCTAAGTCATGAGTGATGTCACTGTCATGACCCGCACCCGTTTTTCGGGATACGAGTGCGTGTCCAAGCCATCCTACGCCGTAGTGTCGACAGTAGAACACTGTCTAGACTGTAATAAATAAATGCTAAAAAATAATGATCTTTATTTCTCATTGACATTGCTAAATTATTTACAACATTTACAAGAATTATATTTGAAAGGGAATACAAAGTCTCACAAAATCTATTACAACAATTTAACCTATCTAACTAGTTTCTAGGTTTTGACCTGCGAGTACACCCGTATCTCCCAATGCTAAGAGAAGCCACGGCTAACCTGAAAAATGTTGGTTTCTAGTCAGGAATGGAATAAACATACAGACCGACAGGCTATTCGAAAACATAATAGAATTTACAAGACATGAAAATAGGATATGTAAGATACTCTAGTAAATAAGACAGATATCATAGCAAATCAAGAAAGAAAGTAGATAACTCAATAATAGGATATATCAACTAGAAGAACATGTAAACAGGGTAACATGACATTTGGTGAAGAAACAAGAGAATCAAGTAAATGACAACTATCTACGTGTTTTGAAATATCGTGTTCGACGTGTGAACGATTAGGGGGTAAATCTGTCACCCCGCACATGTAGTGTACGGATGCTATTCTCCACGAAAGACACGGGGGATGTTTCTGGATAGTTCACATGTCTACTAAAATATTTTTCCTCCCGACTAATACTTATGGACTCGACCAAGTCACGAAACACGAAAACACGATAATCAAGAAATATAGTATGTAGAGATCCATGATACTAATCAGTGTAACAACGTGTCAACAAGAAGAAGAGCATATGTATAAATATGAAATGGAAAAACTATAAGGAATCGAAAGCAATCAGTATATGTAATTGCCTGGGGTCTTTTATGGTGAAACCGATAATACTATACCACTTAGTGGGCCACAACAGTCGAACTCGCGCAATAGTCTCCGATGCTGAAAGACATCACCAACGAATTTGGTATAAAAGAACTGTCTAGAAATGCCTACCTAAAAGTCTAATTCTGAACACAGGAGCAAAATCGTAATTTTGGGCCAAAATAATGTTAGCCGTTGGACCCGCTTTGCACCGAAAAGTGTGCCAGATCTTATGGTCTCTAAAATCATCAAACTATATGTTTACGGGTCTGGTTTGATGATACAAATCCAACCATATGTCAAAAGTTGGATTCCGGTGGGCCGTGCACAGAATCGCCCATTGGACCGGGTCGCGAGCCTGCCAAAATAGCGTTCCGGTCGACCTTCTCAGAATCGGACCAAACTTGGCATATAGGACTAAAAAAATAGTGCGATCATATTGGCGCAAGTTTTGTATCGGGATGATGAACATTCACAAAGTAATTGACCAGTTTGCAAAGGGGCTGATACGGGATATCTCAACGGATACGCTTTGATTTCGTCGCGCACGTACAACGAAATCGAGTTCCGTCGAACCCCACACATCGATAACATCCATACGCATCTTTTGATACTCATGGGTTGCGACCACGTCGCCCGATTTGTCGGGGCACACGCCATATCGACGATTTTCCTAAAATTTTATTGGTTTAAAATTCGATTTTCTCTAATTTTCAGGAACAGATTTTTTTGTACACAGTTAATGAAATTCAAAACTACGAAATAGGTTATGATCTCCTATATGTTGTCTTTAATCCTGTCAAATTAGATTGTAAAATTATTAAACAGGTTGCTTGGAAGCTGGACACGAACATGGGTACTTAGAATGAACCCCTTTCCTATTTTGTGACAGTTTTTCGTGAACTTTGCCTCAAATTTTTGAGGGATTCACTTGGTAACTCTATATTCTTATTGATGTGGGTTAAAGACGGTCATTTGGGGTCTTACCTGAACAATTAGCTCGACAAACCATCGACCGATCATAGAGGAATCTCTACCCGAAGGGGGCTTCGCAGACTGCACTGCTACTGCTCCTGTCCGTGGCTGCTGCCCATTACGCTCACGTGGCGGCCGTCTCCGATGACCTGGGCGGTCGTACAGGTGACGAGAAGTATTGCAGGTGTCGGGGCTGGTGTTGTGCGGTGTTGGCAGAGGTTGGTATTAGGGTTTCGATGATCTCCTCTCCTTCTCACTTGTTACATATATTTATATATGGCCGGTTCCTTTGCTACGGGTTGGGGCTTTGCTCGGTCTTGGGGGGGGGGGGTGGTTGTTTTTCCTTTTTATTTGTTTCTTTTCTCTTTTCTATTTCTATTTCTTTACTACATACATATATATATATTTATATATATATATATATATTTTATATATATATATATATATATATATATATATATATATTTAAAAAAAATTTTATATATATATATATATATATATATATATATATATATATATATATATATATATATATATTTGAAATATATATATATTTAAAATATATATATATATATATATATATATATATATATATATATATATATATATATATATATATATATATATAAAATATATATATATATATATATATATATATATATATATAAATATATATATATATATATATATTTTTATATATATATATATCCTAAATATATATATATTTTTATATATATATATATATCCTATTTACTAAATATATGCACACACACACACACACACACACACACACACACACACATATATATATATATATATATATATATATATATATATATATATATATATATATATATATATATATATATATATATATTAGGAATATCAAATCATTTATACTAATATATATATATATATATATATATATATATATATATATATATATATATATATATATATATATATATATATATATATATTTTTTAAGAAAACACTTTATTGAAAATAAAGGGGGCTCGGAAAGAGCAAACAGGCAGGGCAGAGCTGACACAACAAAAGAGCTCTGAAGGATACCTAAGACAGACAAAAGAAATCGAACACGAAAAAACAAAAACGAAAAAGGAAAAAGCGAAAAAAGAGGGGGCAATTCGAAAATTCGAACCAAAATTCGAATTTTCGAAAGGGGCTGGCTGCTCCGCACGAGCCACGTGGGGGTCCGTACGCGCGGATCGAGGAGGGCTCCAGCGCAGGCCTGCGCACTGCCCGAGAAGGGATCTCTGCCCGAGGCGACGACGCGGGGCCCAAGACGGCGGTGCATCGCCCGAGGGAGCGGGGCCACGGCGGAGCGAGCTCCGGCGGGGACCCGCGCACCCGTGCGCTGATCGAGGGCCACCGGAGTCCCTGGCGCCGGCAGGAGCCACCGTCGGCCACGACGGGCGGGGCCACGGTGAGCGGGCTCGACTACCCGGCGAGGACGGCTGAGGGGGAACCACCGGGGGAGGCGGGGCTCCACAACAGGGGAAGGGAGGGGGAGCTCCAGTGGGACTCCGGCGAGGGAGCAGCCTGAGGGGCTCCGGCGGGGGTGCTCCAGAGGGACATTTTCTCGTGCCCTTACTCTAGGGTGCGGGTCGTGACAAGAACTCAGCGGTTACCATATTGGAAGATAGAGTCACTCGATAGACGTGTCCTACACTGGTGTATGAATCACATGAGACAGAATCAGAAGAGTTAGATCGTTCTTCTTCATTGGATTCGGAGGCTTGTTGAGTCAGAATTGGTGAAGTATAACCTAATCCCCATTTCGTTTTGCTGTAGTATTGTTGTGATATTCCTTTCGGAGCAGGAATACGAATAGGAGTTCGCCTTCCTTTGCCGCCATTGAGACTAGCTTTAAAATTGTAGCCCATCTTTTGAATGATATCTTTTGATTGCTGACTATAACGACGTAGCTGAAGTCTTCTGTTATCGTAATTTTCTTCTTCACTATCGGGCGTGATCTTATGTTCCATTCTTTTACTAAAAAGTATAGGAAGTTCATTTTTCTTCCTAGAGGGAACTAGGAAAAAGGAGTCCTGCATTGGCTCGAGCAATTCTTCATTTTGGGAAGCTTCAACTACTCCTATGGTAAGTGGTTCGAAGTTATCTAACATTTTTAAATAACATTGAGTATAATAAAGGACATCAGTATACTATAAAGGAGATGCTACTTTATTGACTTGTACATCATCATTTACAACATGATTCTTAGCCTTAACAGAAGGCTTAGTAAGGTTGATGACCAGAGGAGGCTAAGGATAAGGGGAAGGTGAAGGTTTGTTACGACGAAGGTCGATAACAAGAGGCTCAGAAGAGATGAGCTCCCTTTGTTTCCTTTCTACAGCAGGAGGCTGTTTGTTATGAGAAGAAAGATGTATAGTCAACATCCGAGAAGAATAGGGATGAGTAGCACGTCCTTTGGCGGGAATCATGAGAACATCTTTTGAAATATGTTTCTGATCTTTCTCACTATCCATTGCCAATACAACTTTCATGAAATCCTCTTTGTACATCCGAGAGTCCGTAAAATATGCTTCAATGCCCCTGAAAGGATTTAAGTCGACTACTTCTTTTGGACTTCTCCATTGACGTCCACATATTTGAAGCATTGATGTAAAGTGGATGGTATAATGTTATGCTCAGTGGGTACGTCCAGTCTACGCGCAGTGCCGACGGTAGAACGCTGTCTTAGGTCAATCTTCTAACAATATAAGGTACCTGTACAGTATATACACTCCGAATGGAGGTGACATAACAATACAGTCTCAATCACATCTAAGGTAGAATACGATAAAGATAGATAAAACTGTAATCCACAAGAGATACAGCAGATGGAAGTCTAAGTGTCTAAGATATCACAAATCCAGAAAGTATCTCAAATCTCAAATACAGTAATCCATAAAGTAAATACAACTCGAGACAACTGAAATAAAATAAGAAAACTCTAGCTAGCTACTCCAACCTCTACTATGTCCTCTAGGCTAGCAGGTAACCTCCAAGCTATCTGTAAAATTTATCAACAGGTCCAGTCAGGACGGGAGCGAGCACAGTACATCTCAACAAGTCATAGCAGGAAAGGAAATATAATCATGCTAGAGAATAAAATACAGGAACTGAAGAATAGCATAATGTAAAAGAGAGAGTGTAAGTAAATATCTATGATATATAAAAGAGAGACAGTGCTAGTGATTCAGAGTACATAATAAACATGTGAATGGCTAGGAAATGATTCATGATTACACTACGGAAATTGATTCATGATTACACTACTTGGAATTATCCACATGTTCATTTATACTCCCCCATCCCCAATCAATACACAAGGATCCAGTCAAGTTACGTTAAGATTCATGATTATACTACATTGCCCATAAAGGGTGATTCATGAATTGATTCGTGAAGGCTCGGTGGTCATGAGAGTACATGAGTCACTAGCTGATTCCCGAAGATTTATGATAATAGAAGCAAGAGACACATGATGTAAGTGAAACACACGAGACAAGAGTATCTGATGATTCCGAGAGGGATGACATCTCATGAAGGGATCCATATTGTATTAATTCGTGTTACCAACGTGTCAGCATCAAGTAGAATAATCTAAAGCAGGAAATATAATCCTAAACAAGATATGAAATGATCAGAGAATGTACTTGTCTGATACCGTGAACATCTGATATGAAAAGATGGCCAACTGGAGTCACAGAGTCCTAGTTATAGCAACACAGGTTATAAAGAGTTCAATTTATATGGTAATTGAAATTATAATGCAATCTACATGAGTCTAAGTCAATCTGGGTCAAAGTAAACTCTTGGTCAACTCTGGTCAACTAGCTAGGGTTGGATCAACAATGGTCAACTAGTTTAGGTTAGTCAATTCTAGGTCTAAACAAACTAAGTATATGCAAATCAAGTATCCAAGATAGCTACTAACTCATAGCCTAAGTCACTTGCTAAACCAAGCACAAAACTAAACCATAAGCTAACAAAGCACACAAACTTAGTCATATAATGTATATATGTTTTTCATATATTCATATACATAGATATATATAGCAAAGCTATATATATAGGCACATACATATATATATATATATATATATATATATATATATATATATATATATATAGAGAGAGAGAAAAAGAGAGGTAAAATAGTAAGTGAGTATGTGTGTGTTTGGCATGTGTGAAAGGATATGTGTTAATATTTTCAGATTTAGTGATAGGTGGGTGTATGTGACATGGGATACATGGTGTCAAAGGATGTATGAATGCATGTGTGTAAAAGGTTATAGGTTAACTCAATTTATAGAAATACATACATACATACTTACATTGCATACATGCATAGATACATATCATGTATACATACATACATACATTGCATACATGCCTACATACTTATCATATATGCATACTTGCATTCATTCATGCACCTATACATACATACATAGATGCATACATACTTATTTGAATACATGATATACTTGCATACATTATATTCATATATGCATACTCTACATTATATTACATTCATTCCTGCATACATGCATACATTTAATATATGCATACAAGCTCATATATTTAACTCAAAATATATGTGAATACAGACATTACATTATCTTAACATATATATATATATATATATATATATATATATATATATATATATATATATATATCATTCATTCATATCCTATATACATGCATACTTCAGTTCAGGCATTATATCCATTAACATATCATTAAGTTGCATGCATATACTTATTTTTATTACATACATGTCATTCATACATATTACATACTTACATGTATCTATACATTATATATATTGTATACAACATGTAGAAATAGAAGAGGAAAAAAGGACGAAAAACTGAAATGGAAAGGGAAGGAAAGAAAAAATGTAAGAAAAAGAAAAAACAGTGGACTTATACATGCTTGCATCATATACTCTTCATTACCATACATGTTATCATTATATATTGCATTACATTATTTATACATTATGCATTCATATCTATCATTACATATATACCTTGCATTTATATCTAGCATTCATTATATACTTTCATGCATACATTGTATATCGTTCTTTCATTCATGCATTGTTTACATACATTACATTGATTGCATTCCTACATGCTTGCATTCAACCGTATATATACATATTTGTAAAGAGGATATATATCATATATATCATTTCATTCATCTAACATATCATGCATTACATACTCTATATTCATTTAATATACATACTACATAGGCTCATAGGTTACACAAAATACCTATATCGTATAGTCACTCTTCTACTTAAAACCAATACTGTACCAATTGGGCCTTCACTAAATTCTAAGATTAAAGTATGTTGTAGTCCTTCGTGTTATCTTTCAGAAACTTCAAACGGATCGCATTTTCCTGTCCGGAAGCTCCCGAAATCGCAAAAATACCGAAACGCGTTCGTCTTTCGTACAACTGACACTCAAATAATTCTACAGAAAGTTCCAGAAAGAATTTGGCTTATTAAAATATATATTGGAAAAGCTAACTTCGATACGGTTCTTTTAAAAAAACGGGAGATAAATCAGAGTTCTAAGCTAAAAGTTATGATATTTCTAAGTTGCTTTGGTTAATAAAAACGTGGATGAATATTATGACGAATTTTAGTTGTTATGGACAAAAGAAATACATATAGGCCAAGATACTTGGATACCAACATAGGTATCCAAATGAAACTCTTTCTAACCATCCTAAATAAGATAAATCCACTATCTAACCATTCTATAACTGAATTTAAATATCTATATAAACAATTATCATTCATACATACACATGCGGTGTCCTAATTTGGGATCTATCAAGTAGGACACAAGACACATATCTAAAATCCTCAAGAGAGCTCCAAATGGCCTTAAATTTGAATCTAAAGGGGACACATGCATGAGGATGGATCCTACGGATTCAAAACTAATTTATATACAAAGAAAATCGATTTAGAGGATGGGTTTTACCTATTGGGAGTAGAATCCCAATAAAATCCTTTAGGACACGGCTCCGATACGAAGATCCCTCAAAGTGGACACTCCTCCTTGCACTTCTCTTCCAATCCTTGGTAGCACCCGCTCCTTGGAGAATGGGAATGATTGAGGGAAGATTTGGTGAAGGAATGATTTGATTTGGAGATCAAATCAAAGGGAAGGCTCTCTAAAATTAGGGAAGAACAAAAGGAAAATAAAAGAGACAAGATTGTAATGAATGAAATGAATCATTCTCCCCTAAAGGTGGCTGCCATAAAGAGTCCATTAGGGCTAATGGGAAATGTCCTAATTGCCCCTCTAGTCTCATATGGTTAAGTCTAGACTAGGTTCAAGTTTGAGGTCAAAAGGATCTAGTTTTGAGTCTCTAACTTAACCATTCTAACGTGATAAAATTAGTCTAACTAACTAACTTAAATGTTGGATTTTGTGGGCCATGCTTAACTTAATATTGGGTCCCATCTAGAGTTTAAGCTGCCGGGTCACAATACAAGTCGGAACGAGACGAAACTCAAACCCGACTAAACAAATCAAATAAAAACAATATTAAAAAAATATAAAAATTTTCCAAAATATTAAAATATGAAAAATGACCAAAATCATAATACATTAATTTAAATATTATTAAAATAGTCTAAAATTCACCAATTAATCAAAATTCTAAATAATTCGAAAGTCACAAAATGACCAAAATACCCTTAGCCTAAAAAGTTGTAAATAGTCATTCTAATCACATGGTTAGGTCCCTATGGTCATGGTTAGTCTCTAGGCTCAATAGTTCTAGGGTTCACTAGCTAACACATCAAAATTATAATTCACCAATTTTAAATAGTATTAAATTAATTAAAAATTCTCATAAATCATAAATCCTATTATTAAATAATAAACTTTTACAAAATTTCAAAATTACCCTTATTTTAGAAAAGTGGGTGTTACAAGTCTACCCTCCTTAGAAAAATTCGTCCATGAAATTAAGATGGTCGTACTTCTTCTAGAGTCTCGTCCCCAACATTCAAAGTCTCAGAACTTACCTAAATCATACAATTTAAAAGAATGGCATACATGATCATGGCATACGGTGGCAGTTAAAAGTCTCTTCTAGGTATACTAGTCATGCTAAACCAAAACGGTCATAGGATATCAAAACATACAAGCAATCAGGGGTGTTAAACTGGAAAAGATACAGAAATAACAAATCATCAAGGCTTTAAGGCATATTCAAAATCAAAATTTTAAGAACGAATGTCAATAGCATTGAAATCCAATCACAATAATATTAAGAAATTTTAGTCGCGATACGATCTAAGTTGATCAATTTGGGAAAATCAAGATTTGGGCAATATGGAGGACATGTTCATCAAAGTCTGAGAACGAGCATACAAAGATGGAGATTCAGGTCACAATCAAATTTAATTCAATTGAGTACAACCCAAGATATTAATATGATAAGAAAAGATAATCGAAGTCGATTTGGTCGTGATTAAGGAAGCTAGGATTCAATGATATTGAAAACCTTTTAGGGAAAACAAGGAAAGATTTCATAAGAAGTCAAGTTAATCATCTCTCTCTAATACCATCAAGTTTATCATTTGCCAATCATATTTTTAACTCACAAGTTCTGATATGAAAATTCAACCTTTATATGCCTACCATCAAGATTTTATAACCTTCAGTCATCTCAACCTTTACCATGATCACCATAGACAAAATTCCAAATTTCTAAAACATTTTCCATGAAGCATATCCCTCTTATTTAGGAATCAACACTTATTCATTTAATCAAATTCCAAATTCTTTCACCTCGTCCTAAATTAGATCCGAAATCTCTAAATCCAGTTTATGAAATTCTTGAACTTGTTTAAATCGAGTCTCGTATTTACTCAACTCCAGTACAACTATGTCATACAAAGTTTATTCTTATTTATAAATCAACCTTCATATTTCTACAACGTTCACTTTTTAATATTATCCTTTTTGATTTCTATAATTTTCCCCCAATCATCAAAAATAATTCCTATAACTTAAAATCCTTGTGTTCTCTCTGTCTCTAGTCACCCTCTTACAATATCTAGTTTAATTTCGCATAATCATTGAATACAATTAAAATTTCTTTTTCATTTCTAAATTTCTACATAGCCTTAGAGTAAAAGTTCCCAAGAATTAATAACCAAGATTTTCTAAGTTCTCAAATCTAGGTTGACCCTGAATATCCTCATTAGTTTTTTTTGAAATACATCCATGAAATTGATAACATTTATCTCTCGATTCCATTCTAAACCCTTACCACATCTCCATCTCAAATTTCATATTGATAACATTTATCTCTCGATTCCATTCTAAACCCTTACCACATCTCCATCTCTCGATTCCATTCTAAACCCTTACCACATCTCCATCTCAAATTTCATATTGACACCCAAACATTTTGATTCCTATAAAATCATCATATGGTAACCAAATTGTCATTTTTGAACTAGATGATTTACGTCACTTCCTCAACATTTCTCAGGTAAAATGATATGAAGATTCAAGGGTTTCAAAGTATAGCTGAAAGAATTAGATACGAAACAGGGGATTGATGTAATCAGGACAGTTATATAATATCACACCCCAGAACCAGAATACTGGAGAGCGGGAGCGTACATAGCCAGCTACGTATAACGGAATGGAATCCACGCCGCTATACGGTCACGGCTGTCTAGATATGTGAGGGTTTCACTACAATCCATCAGTCTCTTAAGGTCATAAATAGCCTATTGTCTCAATCTCAATCAACTAATAATAGTTACAAGATATCAGACCATCAAATACACAATAGTAAGGCGTCCCATACATTACATATTCGGAATGATCATGAAGCTAGTCGTTACAAAATGTGAGGACTAGCAAGAGTTCAGTCATACATGATCAACCCCCGGGGCTTGTCAATCATGTTACAGCCCGTAGGCAGACAATAAGTAAAAGCTGCAATCGAGCTAACACTTGCTCGTCGGCTAAACGCCTCAAAAGAATAATTTACAATATTACAGTGGGAGAACAAAAGAAACCCACTCGATTCCCTGGTTACGCCAGGTGACCACCATCGGGCTGGAAAGCAGGGAGATCCTTTGGTGCTGCTTCGGTATCTGGCCATACAAAACCAGCTGGGTCAGACCCCAGAAAGAGCAAGTGCCACAAAGGAGGCTTCACTTAAGGACTAAAACCAACAAATCATTAGCATTCAACATGTAAGAAAATAATAAGTAACACAAATTGAGGTTTGTGCACTACCAATGCACTTGTCCCAATCATAGAAAATATTTAAGTGAAGCGTCATTGACATAAGACAACTGGAGAATCATGCTAAATGAAATATAGCTGGGCAATATATGAAGAGAAGACGAAGGTACTATTCCGGAAGCCAGATTACAATCCTTAAACCAAACAAGGACCGAGATTGTAACCCTTCGCCTGAACAGAACTTAGTATCTGATCACTTATTGCTAAAGGTGACAATCATTAAGGTGAAAAGGAGAGAGTACAATGATAAAAGTGACAATGAAAAGTACAATACGCTAGAGTGACAATAGAGTACAATCGTTATAGTAACAATCTGGAGTGACAATCATTCAATCATTCTGGTACAATCTTGCAATCAATCACTTCTAGATAATACTATACTAGACTAGACTCCATCCAAGCAATCACGGCCAATCATTGCCTACGGCTTTCTACATTAACTAACTAGGGTTATCACAATCCTAGTTACTAGCAAGATGCAATGAGATGCTCCAAGTAGTCACAGGCCCTGCAGCTATCCAGGTTATCCAGGCGAACATTATAGTGACAATTCAGAGAGTTCAATCATTAAAGTGACAATCAGAGAGAGTACAATGCACTGGGGTGACAATAGAGTTTAATTATTTAGTAACAATGGAGGGTGCCCCACGTAACAGTGGGCTGGAAATGTGCCCTACTCGTCGGCAGGCTACAAGTCCAAACATTTACGGCCGAAATAACGGGATCGCCTGTAACTGGAGAACATCTCTTCATGACTTAGTGAATTATTCTAGTCATTTACCTTAGTTTATTTCAATATGTACCCCTGACCGTGGTACTCAGGGATCTATGTCCTAGACATGATGCAAGACACACTGGTTCATTTATCAATACATTCACAAGTCACCTACGGTGTCCAAGTCAATATTACATTATTATGTCAATAGAGCCGTCGCAACGGCGCTCAATAAACTATGCCATTCGCTTATCTGGAGTGTACCACCACGGGTCACTATCAAGTTGTGTACCAAATTCAATACATCAACCATGCTATGCTCACGTCGTGCTCATATCAATGTCGTGTCAAAAGACGTAAGGATATAAACAGAAAATACCATATACTAAAAGAAGATGAAATAAAACATAACACAAATAGGTACCAAGACTAGACTGCGCTGGGCAGCCAGGGTCAGGTTGTGCTAGGGTTAGATTGCGCATGGGGTTCAGAGGAACAGGTTACGCAGGGTTGGATTACGCTGGAGCCAACTGCGCTGGAGTCGAACTGTGCCAGAGCCAAGTGCGCTAGGTTGGATTGCGTTGGAGCCTAGCGCGCTGGAGTCGAACTGCGCTAGAGCCAAGTGCGCTAGGTTGGATTGCGCTGGAGCCTAGCACGCTGGAGTCGAACTGCGCCAGAGCCAAGTGCGCTAGGTTGGATTGCGCAGATGATGGATTGCGCGAGGGTCAGAATGTACTGGATTCAAGCGCGCAGGGATCAGGTTGCGCAGGAGGATGCGCGGTTCGGCCCAGAGGGCCGAGCGCGGGTCAGCCTAGCGCTAAGGAGCGCTGGCCGAGAGGGTGGTTGCGCAGTTCAGCCCAGGGGGCCGAGCGCAAGTCAGCCCTGAGCTAAAGAGCGCAGGCCGAGGGGGGGGGGCTTCTTCTCCAGGCCGAGAGGAAACTCTCAAGAACCCTAAAATTCCAATCTTCAAATCTTGACCAAAACAAAACCAAATTTGGATTTTCAAGGTTCTAACTTGTGTAAAATTGAATTCTCTTCCACATGGAACAATCAAAACACGAAAATGAACAAGTTTTATAGATCAAAACCACCAAAATCTGAAAATACTTCAATCCTAGATCTACAAAATTTGAAGCTCCAAATGGAGAAAACCTAAGTTCTAATGTTGCTTAAAATAAGCTAATAAAGCTATTAGACAAATAAAATGTAGCCCTCAAGTGATAGAAAGATGCAACTTGCCTAGGTTGGTGGGGTGTTGATGGTGGAGAGGAAAGAGTAATGAGGAAGAAGATGAAGAAAATAAATGAGGAGAGAGAGAGGGGAATTGATATTTATGGTAGGGTGGTGGTGGTTCTCCATGTCAAACCCAAAATAAACCAAGCCAAGATAAACCAAGGTGAACCAAGTCAAGGCCAATAAACTCTCTCTCTAGCAATTTAAACCAAATGAATCATGAAATAAACCAAGCCAATACAAAATAAACCAAGATAACTAATCATGATTAAATAAAATATGGGTCCAAAACACGTATACGTACACTAAATACGTATCACGAATTTGGGATATTACATCCTACCCACCTTAAAAGAATTCTGTCCTCAAAATTTAATCAAGAGGCTAGAGATGTAAGGGAAAGCTATTCTATCACAGGCAATCTACTACTACCAATCAATCATACAATCATTCATGCAAGCAAGGATTCGAAACGTAAGGCATAAGGAAGATATTACACCTTACGAGCTAAACCAGCCGGGATGACCTGATCAGATATCATCCTCATGCTCCCAAGTTTGACTCTCCCAAAGAGGGATGACTCTAAGCAACACGGACTGAACTGATAGTCTTGCGCTTGAGGTCTCTCCCTTTGGTCAAACATGGACACGGGCCTCTCCTCATACGAAAAGGTTGGTACCAATAACCAGTTTTGAATGACCTAGGATATGGCTCGGGTCCGGGATGTTCCGTCACAATTAGGATACATGAAATACGTCATGCACCCCACATAATGACGGTAGAAAAATAAGATGAGAGGACACATATACCTCTCGGCCAATTTTGAACCTGAGCCTGGGCTAAGGCAAACTGTCGTGGGTTCTGTTGTTGGAAAGTCTGGGCCTGAGTCGGCAATGGCCTCGGGAACGGGAACTGCTGTTGCTGGTGAACTGGAGCTGGTGCTGGTCCCCTAACCGAGGGACTAGATACTATCGATGCTGAATCAACTCTGAATGGACAGGACCCCACCCTTTGGTCCGGTGCTCCACACAATAAATACAGTCCCAACGCCTTGCGACACTCCGCTACCACGTGTCCAGGCTTCCCACAATAAGAACAGCCCACGGCGGAAGATTGTGCTTGCTTTTGTTGCTATTGCTGAGGGTACATCGGGGTTGAGTGCTGGTCCGACGTTACTGAAGCTGCTCGCCTCGGAGCTCCAATAGTTAAAGTCCTAGCTGCTGGGGATGGTACCGAAGACTGGCTCATTTGACTATGGGACCGCTTCCGACCTTCGGTCCTGTCCACTATTCTCTGGAAGGTATACTCGTGCCTCCTTGCTGCTCGCAACACCGCATCATAGGTCTGATGCTCGAACTGTTCTACTGCCAATATAATCTCCAGGTGAAGTCCCTGCTGGAACCTCTGCGTTCTGTTAAACTCGGTTGCCACCAAGGTGGAAGCAAACCGACTGAGTCTGGAAAACTCGACCGTATAACCGTCGACCGTCCTCCCCATCTGCTTAAGATTATTAAACCTGGTCTGCAAGTCATATCGAGCCACTGTATCATAATACTTGGTCTGGAACTTCTCGCTGAACACTGCCCAGGAGACAGGTGTTGCCAATCCCACTGCTTGTGCGGCCCACCAACTGCGGGCTAAATCCAATAACTGTAGGCGCACCATAGCCACCTTCTCGTCTTCTGGAATCTTCGCGGCTTCGAGAATCACCTCTGTATCCTGTAGCCAAGCATCGGCAGCAATGGCATCCTCGCTGCCATCGAAGAATGGAGGGTTCAGGCGCTTGAAACTGTTGACCGCACTGTTCCCTCGAGGACCACTTCTATTCAGAGCATCTTGTACTACTTGGTGCAGGGCATCTCCCTGACGATTTTGGGATGCAAGCAACTCACGGATGAGTCCTACCAAGCCTCCATCCTCTATCCCTGCTGGCTGGACGGGTTGAACTGGCGGTACTGGTTCTCCAGGAGGCACGGCTCGGGAGGCTGCTGCTGAGGACTGAGCTCCTTCTGGCTGATCCACAGGAACGATGTCACTGAAGCAATGACATCAGGGATATTAAAAAAGGACCAGGATAGATCAATGATACAAGCATGTTATCAAGTCAGGAATTCAAGAAGATATGAAGGTACGAGTGGAGATCAAAGGAGAGTACAGATTGATACATCTATCCGGTAAACCCTCACACATCTTGAATAACAAGACCTGCATGGTCCACCACTTAAACCATGTCACACCCCAGAACCAGAATACTGGAGAGCGGGGGCGTACATAGCCAGCTACGTATAACGAAATGGAATCCATGCCGCTATACGGTCACGGCTGTCTAGATATGTGAGGGTTTCACTACAATCCATCAGTCTCTTAAGGTCATAAATAGCCTATTGTCTCAATCTCAACCAATTAGTAATAGTTACAAGATATCAGACCATCAAATACACAATAGTAAGGCGTCCCATACATTACATATTCGGAATGATCATGAAGCTAGTCGTTACAAAATGTGAGGACTAGCAAGAGTTCAGTCATACATGATCAACCCCTGGGGCTTGTCAATCATGTTACAGCCCGTAGGCAGACAATAAGTAAAAGCTGCAATCGAGCTAACACTTGCTCGTCGGCTAAACGCCTCAAAAGAATAATTTACAATATTACAGTGGGAGAACAAAAGAAACCCACTCGATGCCCTGGTTACGCCTGGTGACCACCATCGGGCTGGAAAGCAGGAAGATCCTTTGGTGCTGCTCCGGTATCTGGCCATACAAAACTAGCTGGATCAGACCCCAGAAAGAGCAAGTGCCACAAAGGAGGCTTCACTTAAGGACTAAAACCAATAAATCATTAGCATTCAACATGTAAGAAAATAATAAATAACACAGATTGAGGTTTGTGCACTACCATTGCACTTGTCCTAATCATAGAAAATATTTAAGTGAAGCATCATTGACATAAGACAACTGGAGAATCATGCTAAATGAAATATAGCTGGGCAATATATGAAGAGAAGACGAAGGTACTATTCCGGAAGCCAGGTTACAATTCTTAAACCAAACAAGGACCGAGATTGTAACCCTTCGCCTGAACAGAACTTAGTCTCTGATCAGTTCTTGCTAAAGGTGACAATCATTAAGGTGAAAAGGAGAGAGTACAATGATAAAAGTGACAATAAAAGTACAATATGCTAGAGTGACAATAGAGTACAATCGTTATAGTAACAATCTGGAGTGACAATCATTCAATTATTCTGGTACAATCTTGCAATCAATCACTTCTAGACAATACTATACTGGACTAGACTCCATCCAAGCAATCACGGCCAATCATTGCCTACGGCTTTCTATATTAACTAACTAGGGTTATCACAATCCTGGTTACTAGCAAGATGCAATGAGATGCTCCAAGTAGTCACAGGCCCTGCAGCTATCCAGGTTATCCAGGCGAACATTATAGTGACAATTCAGAGAGTTCAATCATTAAAGTGACAATCAGAGAGAGTACAATGCACTGGGGTGACAATAGAGTTCAATCATTTAGTAACAATGGAGGGTGCCCCACGTAACAGTGGGCTGGAAATGTGCTCTACTCGTCGGCAGGCTACAAGTCCAAACATTTGCGGCCGGAATAACGGGATCGCCTGTAACTGGGGAACATCTCTTCATGACTTAGTGAATTAATCTAGTTATTAACCTTAGTTTATTTCAATATGTACCCCTGACCGTGGTACTCAGGGATCCATGTCCTAGACATGATGCAAGACACACTGGTTCAGTTATCAATACATTCACAAGTCACCCACGGTGTCTAGGTCAATATTACATTATCATGTCAATAGAGCCGTCGCAACGGCGCTCAATAAACTATGCCATTCGCTTATCTGGAGTGCACCACCATGGGTCACTATCAAGTTGCGTACCAAATTCAATACATCAACCATGCTATGCTCACATCGTGCTCATATCAATGTCGTGTCAAAAGGCGTAAGGATATAAACAGAAAATACCATGCACTAAAAGAAGATGAAATAAAACATAACGCAAATAGGTGCCAAGACTAGGCTGCGCTGGACAGCCAGGGTTAGGTTGCGCCTGGGTTAGATTGCTCATGGGGTTCAGAGGAACAGGTTGCGCAGGGTTGGATTGCGCTGGAGCCAATTGTGCTGGAGTCGAACTGCGCCAGAGCCAAGTGCGCTAGGTTGGATTACGCTGGAGCCTAGCGCGCTGGAGTCGAACTGCGCCAGAGCCAAGTGCGCGCGCTGGAGTCGAACTGCGCCAGAGCCAAGTGCGCTAGGTTGGATTGCGCTGGAGCCTAGCGCGCTGGAGTCGAACTGCGCCAGAGCCAAGTGCGCTAGGTTGGATTGCGCTGGAGCCTAGCGCGCTGGAGTCGAACTGCGCCAGAGCCAAGTGCGCTAGGTTGGATTGCGCAGAGGATGGATTGCGCGAGGGTCTGATTGCACTGGATTCAAGCGCGCAGGGATCAGGTTGCGCAGGAGGGTGCGCGGTTCGGCCCAGAGGGCCGAGCGCGGGTCAGCCCTAGCGCTAAGGAGCACTGGCCGAGAGGGTGGTTGCGCAGTTCAGCCCAGGGGGCCGAGCGCAAGTCAGCCCTGCGCTAAAGAGCGCAGGCCGAGGGGGGGGGGGTCTTCTTCTCCAGGCTGAGAGGAAACTCTCAAGAACCCTAAAATTCTAATCTTCAAATCTTGACCAAAACAAAACCAAATTTGGATTTTCAAGGTTCTAACTTGTATAAAATTGAATTCTATTCCACATGGAACAATCAAAACAAGAAAATGAATAAGTTTTATAGATCAAAACCACCAAAATTCGAAAATACTTCAATCCTAGATCTACATAATTCCAAGCTCCAAATGGAGAAAACCCAAGTTCTAATGTTGCTTAAAATGAGCTAATAAAGCTATTAGACAAATAAAATGTAGCCCTCAAGTGATAGCAAGATGCAACTTGCCTAGGTTGGTGGGTGTTAATGGTGGAGAGGAAAGAGTAATGAGGAAGAAGATGAAGAAAATAAATGAGCAGAGAGAGAGAGGGGAATTAATATTTATGGTAGGGTGGTGGTGGTTCTCCATGTCAAACCCAAAATAAACCGAGCCAAGATAAACCAAGGTGAACCAAGTCAAGGCCAATAAACTCTCTCTCTAGCAATTTAAACCAAATGAATCATGAAATAAACCAAGCCAATGCAAAATAAACCAAGATAACTAATCATGATTAAATAAAATATGGGTCTAACACGTATACGTACACTAAATACGTATCACGAATTTGGGACATTACATATAAGACAAAGAATGATGGTAATAAAATATTGACATGAAGAGAAATGCTAATAGAATCTGTTCTGCTTATCTGTTTAAAAGAAGGAACCATTTTGAAATCAGAACTATAATATCAAATCCAAAATACGGTCTAGCAAAAATCATCGATTCATTGTATTGTGAAGAAATTCATAGCAAAAGTTACACAAAGGTTTATAATAACAGCTAAAGCTACTCCTACTCCTACTCCTAAGTTAAATAATGAGAAGCAAAACAAAAACAACCAATAATTCTTTTTCTGAAAGACTGAACAAAAGTAGAGAAAACATGTTCAAAAGTTTTGAAGGTACAATCTGATAATCATATGCGTCTATCCAAATTATGGTACTCTAAATCCTCGTCATACTAGTAAGCAAGGCTACGATAATCACAGTGTCCTCGATTAAGGCACATACCTCTAGAATCATGATATTTGAAATTTGAAATTTTTGAGTGGCACCCCACTTATATTACCCATATTTGTAGTGCACCCCACATTGTTCCACATATACATAAGTCACCCCACTTCTAACAAAAAACATCAAGTAATAACGTTGTTGGCCTTTAAAATACTTGCCATGACCGTAATACCCCTCCCCCCTTTCCTTGCTGTTGAGTGGAAGAAAAATTCCTAATTTATTTTCAGAAACCCGAAAATGCCCTTCCTCCTTCTATTACGCACGAAAGGTCTCTTCTAATTCATCTCTAATTCCTCTTCTCCTCTTCTTCTCTAAAATTTCTCACGAAGCTCCATCTCGTCTCTAATTCGTCTTCTCCTCCAAGTTTCTCGCAAAAACATCAAGGTATTTGTGCAACTTTTCCCTTCCCCATCCATAAGTTATGTATTGATGATCAATTTGTGTCCGAATGAGTGTTTGATTTGATCACATTTTATTTTCTTCAGATTTTTTCGAAGCGAAAGGAGAAGGAGCTGCGATGGCTAGGCAAAATGGGTATTGATTTCAATTTTAGTGTTTAAATGCCGGGTTTAGGGTTTTAAATTATCTTTACATATTGTATGTTCTGATTATTGCTGAATTTAGGGGTTTAGGGTTTGGATTTGTTCTGATTATTGCTGAATTTAGGGGTTTAGGGTTTGGATTTGTACTGATTATTGCTGAATTTAGGGGTTTAGGGTTTAAATTATCTTTACGCATTTTCTTGCTTGAGTCTGCATTGTAGGGCTGTGATTGAGTCAGCATGTTTGAATTTCTACGTTACTTCTACAGAAATACATGGTTAGGTTCCATTGGAAGGGTACTTCATTTTTGCACGAATTGGACCCCGACGTGATCTCCCTCCTGGATATTCCTTACGTAGTCCAGAGTAACTATGTAGAGGGCAGATTTAGGTATTATTGGGTTGATCAGATGAAAGATGGTGAAACCATAGAGGTGTTATCTGATGCTGCATTGCTAGACATGTTCCATAATCAACTGCCTGACCAAGAAGGAGAGCTACACTTGTACTTAGAAAATGTAGAGGTTTCTAGTAGACAAGACACCCTAATCAAGAGGAAGAATATAAAGGTAGTAGCACACAGAGCACGGCGAGGTCATGCAGCTTTAAGTGATGAAAGTAGTTCAAAGGATAATGACAGTGGTTCACATGCTAGTGAGGATGCAGAACTTGGTTCACAGCCTAAGATCCAGGGTGAAGCATAAGATGAAACACAGTTACATGGAGATGAACCAGTAGTTGAGAGTGATGATGAACCCTTTGTACCAGAGGAAGAAGGCACTGAAAGTGGGGCTGGTGATGACTTTTGGGGGGAGTATGTTGTACATCCAGAGAATAATAATGAAGAGTGGGGGGAAGGAAACATAATTTCAGAGGGCATATGCTGAGAAAAAGAAGCTCCCTATTGATGCAATTGACCCTGTAGATGACTATCATAGCTCTGAGTCATCTGATTCTGAAGGGGCTGAAGAAGTTGGGCAGGAAAATGACCCTGTAGATGATCTGTACAGTGAGGGAGAGATGGCTGAGGAGCAGTACACAGCTCCAGTGGTTAGTAGCCTAGTCCTATGGCAGCAATGGACTAATCCTGAGGAGTGCAGAAAATATTTAAGATCTTATGCGATAAAGAACAGATATGAGATTACATTTATGAAGAATGATCGTAGTAGAATCTGGGGTGTGTGTCAAGATGAAGCATGCCCATGGATGTTCAGGGTGAGAATTTCAAGTTCTGATAAGACCACTTGTACTCTAAGGCAGTTGAATGATGTGTACACTTGTAAGCACACCTCAAACCTGAAGAACAAAATGGCTACTAGTAAATTCATAGCTGAAGTTTTGGAAGAGGATATCAAGGCACACCACACTTCATGGAAGGCAAAGGATGTGCAGAAGCAGATGTGGTCCAAGTATACTGTAAGGTCACATATTGGAATGCCCACTACGCATTGGGCAGAGTGAAGCAAAAGTTGTTTGGTGGCTTTGAAGAAAGCTATAGTAAAGCTCCTGAGGTTGTAAGACAAATAGCAAGAACAAACCCAGGTATCAAGTTATAAAGTTTAGTTTAGTTATAAAGTTTAGTTTAGTTTAGTTGCACTTTAATTAGTTTCAGTTATAAAGTTTAGTTTAGTTTAGTTTAGTTATAAAGTTTAGTTTAGTTTAGTTTACTTTTACCCAGTTTCACTTTCAGTTATAAAGTTTAGTTTAGTTTAGTTGCATTTTAATTAGTTTCAGTTATAAAGTTTAGTTTAGTTGCATATTGGACCACATCTGCTTAGTTTAGTTGCACTTTAAAGCTCCTCAAGATTAGTCCACATCTGCTTTGCTTAGTTTAGTTGCATATTGGACCACATCTGCTTAGTTTAGTTTAGTTGCATGTTGGACCACATCTGCTTAGTTTAGTTGCACTTTAGTTGCATATTGGACCACATCTGCATTTTAAAGCTCCTGTAGACACTTTAGTTTAGTTGCATTTTACCAATCACTAACCTGAAGTTGTCTCTCTACATTATTGTGGGACAGGGAGTGTAGCTTATTGTGGAAATATTCCAGGGACCACAGAGTTTGGGTACTGCTGTATTGGATATGAAGCAAGTTGGGCTGGATTCATAAATGGATGCAGACCATTAGTTGGATTGGATGGGTGTCATCTTAAAGGAAAGTATGGGGGATGTATTTGTCTGCAACAGCTATGGATGGCAATAATGGGTTATTTCCACTTGCCATATACATATGCACATCTGAGTACCAAGCAACATGGGGCCATTTCCTTAGTTTGATTAAGGAGAAGTTGCTGCAATATCCAGAAGGGTAACCTTCATATCTGACAGGCAGAAAGGCCTGGGAATAGCTGTGGATACTGAGTTCTATGGAAACCCCCACATATTTTGCTTTAGGCATTTCTACAAAAACTTCAAAGCCCAGGTCAATGGTAGTAAGCAGATGAAACACCTAACTTGGGGTGCAGCTAGAGCATACAGACATGTAGATCATGCTAAATGGATGGAAGCAATTGCAACACAATGTCCCATTGGTCACCAATATTTGATGGCTGAGAACTACAACAGGTATCATTTCACCAATATTTGATGGCTGGTCACTTAGTATGTTACTCTTTGTCCATATTGGGACTATTCTTTGTCCATATTGATCTGAATTTGGGCTCTGGTACTAAACTTTCTAGATTGAAATATTTTTCTTTAACTAACATACTTTTTTCACTATTAGGTGGTGTAGATCTTATTTTGATAGAACAACAAAGTGTGAGCACATAACAAATAACTTCTCAGAATGCTTCAACAATTGGATAGGTGAAATCAGATCTAAACCAGTCACCATGCTTGTGGAAATATTTCATATGATGGTCATGAAGTTGATTTACGATAGGAAAATGACTTCAAAAGAATGGAGTGACTTTGACCTAACTCTAAGAGCTAAGAAAATGATTGACCAAAGGGAAAAGCAAGTGAACAGATATCATGTCAATGGGGCTGATGAGGGGCTATTTTGTGTCACTAGTGTGTTCTCCATTGAGAACAGATGGACTGTAGATGTCAATGCCAGAACCTGTGACTGCTGTGTTTGGGATTTAACTGGGCTCCCATGTGTTCATGCTGTAGCTGTCTTGTTACCTAGCAGGCCCAGCTGGACAATGTGAGTATTCTTCTTTAAATTGGATGTCTCTCTTTAAATTGGATGTCTCTTTTAATGGTGCTCACTTTCTTCTTTTTCTTCGTATAGGTTCTCTAGTCCCTACTATCATGCCAGTACCTACAAGAAGGTTTACGCAGGAAAGATTGTTCCATTGCCAGAACAAAGCTTATGGGATCAAGTAATTAATCTCACTACTTCTACAACAAAGTTTCTATTTCATTTCCTTTAACTAACATACTTCATTGCTTGTATGTCTCTTCTACTTGTGTTTCTATTTTTTAGCCTGCATATGAGGTGGGTCCACCTGGTAGACATAGACTACCAGGAAGAACAAGGGGAGTAAGGAGGCTAGAATCTGATGAGATTCGAAGAGCTTCCAAGAGGCAGAGGATTTGTGGAAGATGTAAGTTACCTTCTGATCACAATGCAAGAGGGTGCCAGGGAGGACCCATTGGAGGAAACACAAAGAAACGCAGGGATCCTAGGCCACCAAGGGAACCTAAGTCACCTAGGCCACGAAGGGTAACAAATACTGTCTACAAGAGGCCAAAGGTTTCAAGGAGGCCAAGGCGAGGGAAGGCTGCTACGGGCCCATCAGGAGAATCTCCAGGATGTTAGGTGAAAGGAAATCGATGTTTTTGGCCATTTTGTACATTGTATCTAAACTGGTATCATTTTGGATGTAAACTCGTATCATTTTGGATGTTAGGTAAAAGGAGATGTTTTAGGTTGGAATTATTTTGTACATTGTATCTAAACTGGTATCATTTTGGATGTTAGGTGAAAGAAAATCGATGTTTTAGGTTGGAATCATTTTGTATCTAAACTGGTATCATTTTGTATGTAAACTCGTATCATTTTGACCTGGAAAGGAATGTTAACTACTTCTGTGGATTTGGAATGTTAACTGCTCCTGGATGTTTGGAATGGATTGATTTAATTTCATTTTGAATGTTATCATTTTGACTCAACAGCTCCTGGATGTTTGGAAAGGAATGTTAACTACTTCTGTGTGGAAAGGAATGTTTGGAAATGAATGTTATCATTTTTGACTCAACAGCTCCTGAATGTTATCATTTTGACTCAACAGCTCCTGGATTGATTTAATTTTATTTTGAATGTTATCATTTTGACTCTACTGTGTATCTGAATGTTAACTGCTCCTGGATGTTTGGAAAGGAATGTTAACTACTTCTGTGTATCTGAATGTTATCATTTTAACTAGTAATTCTGTCTCCATGAATGTTAATTTCATTCTTGAATGTTCACTCTATTTGTTATCATTCAGTCTCCAGGATTGATTTAATTTCATTCTTGAATGTTAACTACTCCAGGAATGTAAAGAGTTTCATTCTGTCTCCAGGATTGACCTAACTCCAGGAATGTAAACTGTCTCCAGGAATGTAAACTGTCTCCAGGAATGTTCTATCTCCAGAAATGTAAACTGTTTAGACACTATAATTCTTAAATGTGCTATCTCTAGGAATGTTCACTTGTAAACTGTTTAGACACTATCATTTGGAATGTTCATTTGGAATGTAATTGTTATCATTCTGTCTCCAGGTTGTACTATCTCCAAGATGTTCACTCTATTTGTTCTTATTCTTGAATGTGCACTATATGTAATTCACAGATATGTACGACTGAGAATGAGCAGATATGGAATACATTCACATAGCTAACCAATAAACTTTCTTGCATTTATATACATGAAAAGATACATCATTTTAGATAAATTTCATGTTTACATAGCCAAGTCTTTTCCAAATCTCTTACACAACTGTTCTAAAGTTGTGTTTACAACAATTTGAACAGGAATTTCCGACACAGACGGGTTATCACGCTCGGTAGCTTCATTCAACCATTGAAATGCATTGTTGTATTTTAGATATTGTAAGAATCGTCTTCCATAGCTGTGGCTCCTCTTTGACACCATTACAACTCTCTTTCCTCGACAATTAGAATTAGGGCAAGAAGCTTCCTTCCATGGGCATTGTTGTTTCCAATGACCTAATTGACTGCACGTAAAACACCCTTCCCTTTTAATTGTGGAAGATGAACTTTCCTGCTTGCCTTCATAAATTGCAACATCCAACCATTCAAAATCCAAGCATAGGGGACACTTCAAAAACTTCCTTCCGGGGTTACCCTTCGTATTTGACTTCGACACGTACCGAATCCCCTTACAATTTCCACTCTTGCACGGTGACCTCAAAAAGTAACATTCGTCTGCGATATGGGTATTTTTTGAGCATATTTGACATTTTTCCGACACAAAACACAACAAAAATGCATGTTGAAAAACAAATCAATCTATCAAATGAGAAAGAAAGAGTAAAAGAGAGAGTAAAAGTTTGAGTGACAGAGAGAGAGGAAAGCCTAACCCTAATCTCCAATGAATGGCCGGCCATGGAAGATCTATCGAAGGCTTTGCTATGAGCTTTGGGAACCTCTTCTGCGACAGCAAAGAAAGGGAGGAGAGATTGGGCTTTGTAAATAGGAGGAAGGGCATTTTCGGGTTTTTCAATATAAATTCCTTCCACTCAACAGCAAGGAAAGGGGGGAGGGGTATTACGGTCATGGCAAGTGTTTTAAAGGCCAACAACGTTATTACTTGACATTTTTCGTTAGAAGTGGGGTGACTTATGAATATGTGGAACAATGTGGGGTGCACTACAAATATGGGTAATATAAGTGGGGTGCCACTCAAAATTTTTCTTAAAATTTTTCCGATGCCGCTAGCTTGGCTACGAAAACCTTGAATTCCCACACCCGAGAAATATATCCAAAATCAGACTATATGTCCTCACCATGCTGGCTAATGTGACTGTAGAAGACTAGATTCCATAACTGAGATGACCTAGCCCATATAATTTCATCTTGACAAAAAAAATAAATTTAAAACAACAATGGATACCAAAAATCGAATTCATTAACAAACCAAGAATGATAAATATAAACTGTTAAAATCAAATTTCGAGATATTTTATAATGAGATTCTTAAGGGTCATCCCAGGAATCTCTTAAGGAATCCTAATTATGATTGAGTACCTTCAAAATATATCCTAATCCTACTGCAGGCTGTAGTGATACTCTAGTTCGAATACCACTACACTAACTCGACCTGCAAGGGCCACCACTAAAAACGTGTCACGACCCGCACCCTAGAGTAAGGGCACGAAAAGTGGGTACGTCCAGCCTACGCCGCAGTGTCGGCGGTAGAACGCTGTCCTAGGTCAATCATCTAACAATATAAGGTACCTGTACAGTATATACACTCCGAATGGAGGTGACATAATAATATAGTCTCAATCACATCTAAGGTAGAATACGATAAAGATAGGTAAAACTGAAATCCACAAGAGATACAGCAGATGGAAGTCTAAGTGTCTAAGATATCACAAATCCAGAAAGTATCTCAAATCTTAAATACAGTAATCCATAAAGTAAAAACAACTCGAGACAACTGAAATAAAATAAGAAAACTCTAGCTAGCTACTCCAACCTCTACTGTGTCCTCTAGGCTAGCAGGTAACCTCCAAGCTATCTGTAAAATTTATCAACAGGTCCAGTCAGGACGGAAGCGAGCACAGTACATCTCAACAAGTCATAGCAGGAAAGGAAATATAATCATGCTAGAGAATAAAATACAGGAACTGAAGAATAGCATAATGTAAAAGAGAGACTGTAAGTAAATATCTATGATATAAAAAGAGAGACAGTGCTAGTGATTCAGAGTACAGGATAAACATGTGAATGGCTAGGGACTAATTCATGATTACACTACGAAAATTGATTCATGATTACACTACTTGGAATTATCCACATGTTCATTTATACTCTCCCATCTCCAATCAATACACAAGGATCCAGTCAAGTTACGTTAAGATTCATGATTATACTACATTGCCCATAAAGGGTGATTCATGAATTGATTCGTGAAGGCTCGGAGATCATGAGAGTACATGAGTCACTAGCTGATTCCCGAAGATTCATGATAATAGAAGCAAGAGATACATGATGTAAGTAAAACACACGAGACAAGAGTATTTGATGCTCCCGAGAGGGATAACATCTCATGAAGGGATCCATATAGTACTAATCCTTGTTACCAACGTGTTAGCATCAAGTAGAATAATCTAAAGCAGGAAATATAATCCTAAACAAGATATGAAATGATCAGAGAATGTACTCGCCTGATACCCTGAACAGCTGATATGAAAAGATGGCCAACTGGAGTCACAGAGTCCTAGTTATAGCAACATAGGTTATAAAGAGTTCAATTTATATGGTAATTGAAATTATAATGCAATCTACATGAGTCTAAGTCAATCGGGGTCAAAGTAAACTCTTGGTCAACTCTGGTCAACTAGCTAGGGTTGGGTCAACAATGGTCAACTAGTTTAGGTTAGTCAATTCTAGGTCTAAACAAACTAAGTATATGCAAATCAAGTATCCAAGATAGCTACTAACTCATAGCCTAAGTCACTTGCTAAACCAAGCACAAAACTAAACCATAAGCTAATAAAGCACACAAACTTAGTCATATAATGTATATATGTTATTCACATATTCATATACATAGATATATATATAGGAAAGCTATATATATAGGCACATATATATATATATATATATATATATATATATATAGAAAGAGAGATAAATGAGTAAGTGAGTATGTGTGTGTTTGGCATGTGTGTGAAAGGATATGTGTTAATGTTTTCAGATTTAGTGATAGGTAGGTGTATGTGACATGGGATACATGGTGTCTAAGGATGTATGAATATATGTGTGTAAAAGGTTATAGGTTAACTCAATTTATAGAAATGCATACATACATACTTACATTGCATACATGCATACATACATATCATGTATACATACATACATTACATACATGCCTACATACTTATCATATATGCATACTTGCATTCATTCATGCACCTATACATACATACATAGATGCATACATACTTATTTGAATACATTATATACTTGTATACATTATATTCACATATGCATACTCTACATTATATTACATTCATTCCTGCATACATGCATACATATAATATATGCATAACAACTCATATATTTAACTCAAAATATATGTGAATACATACATTACTTTATCTTAACACACACACACACACACACACACATATATATATATATATATATATATATATATATATATATATATATATATATATATATATATATATATATATATATATATATATATATATATATCATTCATTCATATCCCATATACATGCATACTTCAGTTCATGCATTATATCCATTCACATATCATTAAGTTGCATGCATATACTTATTTTTATTACGTACATGTCATTCATGAATATTACATACTTACATGAATCTGTACATTATATACATTGTATACAACATGTAAAAATAGAAGAGAAAAAAAAGGAGAAAAAACTGAAATGGAAAGGGAAGGAAACGAAAAATGTAAGAAAATGGGAAAACAGTGGACATATACATGCTTGCATCATATACTCTTCATTACCATACATGTTATCATTATATATTGCATTACATTATTTATACATTATGCATTCATATCTATCATTACATATATACCTTGTATTTATATCTAGCATTCATTATATACTTTCATGCATACATTGTATATCGTTCTTTCATTCATGTATTGTTTACATACATTACATTGATTGCATTCCTACATGCTTGCATTCAACCATATATATACATATTTGTAAAGAGGATATATATCATATATATCATTTTATTCATCTAACATATCATGCATTACATACTCTATATTCATTTATTATACATACTACATAGGCTCATAGGTTACACAAAATACCTATATCGTATAGTCACTCTTCTACTTAAACCAATACTGTACCAATTGGGCCTTCACTAAATTCTAAGATTAAAGGATGTTCCTTCGTGTTAGCTTTCCAAAACTTCAAACGGATCACATTTTCGTGTCCGGAAGCTCCCGAAATCACGAAAATACCGAAACGCATTCGTCTTTCATACAACTGATACTCAAATAATTCTACAGAAAGTTCCAGAAAGAATTTAGCTTATTAAAATATATATTTGTAAATCTAACTTCGATACGGTTCTTTTAAAAAAAATGAAAGATAAATCGGAGTTCTAAGCTAAAAGTTATGATATTTCTAAGTTGCTTTGGTTAATAAAAACGTGGATGAATATTATGACGAATTTGAGTTGTTTTGGACAAAAGAAACACATGTAGGCCAAGATACTTGGATACCAACATAGGTATCCAAATGAAACTCATTCTAACCATCCTAACTAAGATAAATCTACTCTCTAACCATTCTATAACTGAATTTAAATATCTATATAAACTATTATCATTCATACATACACATGCGGTGTCCTAATTTGGGATCTATCAAGTACGACACAAGACACATATCTAAAATCCTCAAGAGAGCTCCAAATGGCCTCAAATTTGAATCTAAAGGGGACACATGCATGAGGATGGATCCTACGGATTCAAAACTAATTTATATGCAAAAAAAATCGATTTAGAGGATGGGTTTTACCTATTGTGAGTGGAATCCCAATGAAATCCTTTAGGACACGGCTCCGATACGAAGATCCCTCAAAGTGGACACTCCTCCTTGCACTTATCTTCCAATCCTTGGTAGCACCCTTTCCTTGGAGAATGGAAATGATTGAGGGAAGATTTGGTGAAGGAATGATTTGATTTGGAGATCAAATCAAAGGGAAGGCTCTCTAAAATTAGGGAAGAACAAAAAGAAAATAAAAGAGGCAAGATTGTAATGAATGAAATGAATCATTCTTCCCTAAAGGTGGCTGCCATAAAGAGTCCATTAGGGCTAATGGAAAATGTCCTAATTGCCCCTCTCTAGTCTCATATGGTTATGTCTAGACTAGGTTCAAGTTTGAGGTCAAAAGGATCTTGTTTTGAGTCTATAACTTAACCATTCTAACATGATAAAATTAGTCTAACTAACTAACTTAAATGTTGGGTTTTGTGGGCCATGATTAACTTAATATTGGGTCCCATCTAGAATTTAAGCTACCGGGTCACAATACAAGTCGGAACGAGACGAAACTCAAACCCGACTAAACAAATCAAATAAAAACAATATTAAAAAATATAAAAAATTTCCAAAATATTAAAATATAAAAAATGACCAAAATCATAATACATTAATTTAAATATTATTAAAATAGTCTAAAATTTACCAATTAATCAAAATCCTAAATAATTCAAAAGTCACAAAATGACCAAAATACCCTTAGCCTAAAAAATTGTAAATAGTCATTCTAATCACATGGTTAGGTCCCTATGGTCATGGTTAGTCTCTAGGCTCAATAGTTCTAGGGTTCACTAGCTAACACATAAAAATTATAATTCACCAATTTTAAATAGTATTAAATTAATTAAAAATTCCCATAAATCATAAATCCTATTATTAAATAATAAACTTTTATAAAATTTCAAAATTACCCTTATTTTAAAAAAGTGGGTGTTACAGTTCTCGAAAGATGACAGAGACTTTACCGAAGTCTCTGAATCTGATCCTTGGGCACAAAGGATGGATACTCAATAGGAGCTTTGCTTTGAACAATTTGAGCCACCTACTGAAGATCAGTTGGTTCAAGTCAATGTTGGAGATGAAACTTCTCCAAAACCAATATTTGTTAGCAAAAGCCTCCCCGAAACAGATAAAGAAGAACTGGTTCAGCTCATTAGGGAATACATTGATGTATTCGCCTGGAGCTATGAAGACATGTCGGGATTGGATCCTCAGATTTCTACCCACAAGCTCAACATTCTGCCAAATGCGAAGCCAGTCAAATAACAACAATGTCGATTTTGACCCGACATGATGGATGCCATAAAAGCAAAAGTCAAGAAACTCATCGTCCGCGGTTTCGTCAGAGAAGAACAACATCCGGACCGGGTGGCTAATATTGTCCCAGTTTTTGAAGAAGACAAGGAAAGTCCGGGTCTGCATCGACTTCAGAGACCTTAATGAAGCTTGTCCCAAAGACAAATTCCCTCTTCCAATCACTGATGTCATGATCGACCATACTTGCGGATTTGAACGTATATCCTTTATGGATGGGTTCTCAGGATATAATCAAATTAAAATACATCCAGAAAATAAGAAACATACATCTTTTCGCACTCCCCTTGGAGTTTATTGCTACACCGTCATGCCATTTGGTCTTAAGAACGCTGGTGCAACATATCAGCGGGCCATGAGTACTATCTTTCGTGATCATTTACGAAAGACTGTTGAATGTTATGTTGACGATATTGCTGTCAAAAGTCGTCTAAAAGAAGATCACATTCAAGACTTGAGAACTATTTTTGATCTAATGTGCCAGCATCAACTCAAGATGAATCCCACCAAGTCATTCCTGGAAGTCTCTAGTGGCAAATTTCTTGGATTCGTTATTATATCTAAAGGTATACTCGTTGACCCTGAGAAAATCAAAGCCATTCAAGAGATGCATCCACCATGCAACCTAAAAGAGCTACGAGGATTCCAGGGACGGCTTGCGTATATCAGGAGATTTATCTCAAATCTCTCTGGAAGCTGTAGAGCGTTCACTCAACTCATGAAAAAAGGTGTGTCTTTTATTTGGACTGAAGAATGTCAACAAGCATTTGAAGACATAAAGCGATACTTGATGAACCCTCCAGTTCTAGTGCCTCCAGTATCAGGAATACCCTTTCTGATGTATGTTCGAGCAATGGACCATTCCCTAGGTGCTTTATTAGCTCAGAAGAATAAAGAAGGTCATGAAAAGGCTATCTATTACCTTAGCCATATAATGATTGGAGCTGAGCATCGATACACTCCAGTGGAAAAAAGAATATCTAGCTTTGATGTTTGTTGTTCAAAAGACGAGACATTATATCACTGGCCAAACTATTCATGTTATTTCTAGAGTTAACCCTCTCCGGGTCCTGATGAAAAAGCCTAGTACACTCAAGTCCAGGCTTACAATATCGGCCATATTGTTAGCACAATATGATATGGTTTATGTTCCTCAAAAGTCTGTCAAAGGTCAAGCCCTTGCTGACTTTCTGGCAGCTCATCCAATTCCTAAAACGTCTAAACTCTATAATGATGTTCCAGATAAAACTTTAGAGTCCAACATGATTTCAGAAGAAATTCCTACATAGCATTTATTCTTTGATGGTGCATCCATAATTGGACCAAAAGGTGCTATTGTTGCTGGAGTTGGAATCATCCTCGTCTCACCAGAAGGGTTAGCTATTCAAAGAGCTTATTCTTTAGATGAGTCGTGTTCCTATAATGTGGCTGAATACAACGCTCTGCTTATTGGTCTCCAATTGGCTAAACAATTAAATATTGAATATCTTGAAGTTTATGGAGACTCCAAACTGATTGTCAATCAAGTTAGAGGCATATACGAAGTTCGACATAAAGATCTGGTTCCATATCATGATGCAGTGATCAGGATGGCTACTTCATTCAAAGGCTTCTTCATCGAGCATGTACGCCGAGCGTGTAACACGAAAGCTGATGCACTCGCTAATCTTGCAGCAATATTAGCAATTTCCGTAAGAAGGCAACAAATGATCGTCATCACTAATAGAGAATTATTTTGTATCGAGAATAACTTAAATACTGAAGTTAACATCCTAAACATGGAATTCAACAATTCAGTTGAAATTTGTGCCATCAATGAAGACTGGAGGACTCCTTTTATAGACTTTGTGGTCCATGATATCTTACCCGAAGATCCTAAGGAGGCTACACAATTCGACAGCGGTCACTCAAATTTTATTATAATCATACTACAAAGACACTCTACTGACGAACGTTTGACGGTTTACTCCTATGCTGTCTTACGGGAGAAGAAGCAAAACAAATACTTCATGAAGCTCATGACGGTGTTTGTGGTGCACATCAACCTGGTCCTAAGTTACAGGATCGTATTCGCCGTATGGGTTAATATTAGCCCTCGATGATATCTGATGCAATTGAGTATGCAAGAAAGTGCCAAGCATGTCAAATCCATGCTGACTTTATCCATCAACCATTAGAATTTTTTCACCTGATGGCAGCATCTTGGCCCTTTTAAGCTTGGGGTATGGATGTCATCGGTCCTATCAACCCTCCCTCATCTCGAGGACATCGGTTCATATTAGCCATAACTGATTATTTCTCAAAATGGGCTGAAGTTATACCTCTAATTGAGGTCAAGACAAAAAGTGTTATTAATTTTATTAAGCATCATGTAATCTACAGATTCGGTGTTCCTCGGCAAATCATTCATGATAATGGGCCACAATTCATCAGTCAGAAGTTCACTCAATTCTGCGATGACAACATGATCAATAATATTGCTTCTACAGCTTACAATCCTGCAGCTAACAGATTGGCAGAAGCATTTAACGAGACCATCATCAAACTCCTCAAGAAGTTTATTTCTACCAACAAACAAAATTGGAGTAAAAAGCTTGGAGAATGTCTGTGGGCTTACCGTACTACTGTACGTACTCCTACAGGCTGCACATCGTTCTCTTTGGTATATGGATGCGAGGCCGTCTTACCATTGGAAATCCAGATCCCTTTCCTAAGGATTGCCATTGCCAATGAACTCACGACTGAAAATAATGATCTTATGAGACTTCAGGAGCTTGAAGCGCTTGATGAGAAACGGCTCCTACCTCAACAACATATTGAGTTATACCAAGCTCGTCTATCAAAAGCCTTCAACCGTAAAGTCAAAGTTCGAACATTTCAGAAAGGAGAACTAGTTCTAACCGTTAGACGTCTTATGACTATGACACACATAAGCAAAGGAAAATTCGAAGCGAAGTGGGAAGGACCCTATATTGTAAGCAAAGTTTTCTCCAATGGAGCTTATCAATTGACTGGTATAGATGGTCGAGTCGCCATGATGCCTATTATTGGCAAATTTTTCAAGAAATGTTATGTTTGAAGACAAAGAAGAAATATCAACACAGAGACTCAGAATATAAATAAAATTCCTTTTTATTTGCATAAATTCAGACAGAAGAAAATACATAAAATTAATGAGGACCGGAGCCCTCTTGATTGAAAGCATATTTCGCAAGAAGCTCGAAGACATTATTGTCCGATGACACCAGCAGTTCACAGGCAGCCTTCCTCAGAGCTTCTTCCTCGAAAAAACTCATAGGTTCTACCAGCTTGGCGAGAATGTCCTGCTTCTGTCCTGGGACAACCGAGCTTTCTCCGACTTCTGGCTGAGTAGGCGATAGAGGCTCATCGGAAGGAGTATCGAAGGCGGCTTTGATCTTCGAGATGACTTCCGTCTCCTTAGGCAAATCTTATGAAGACATTTGCAAATAAGAGAAAAGGAGTGAATGATGCTTTCAAAAAAGTTTCACACTATTTATAGACGAAAAAGCCAAACATTCTATCTCGAGAACCAAAGCCACCTTTCCTCGAAAATACATGTTCTTTCATTTCATCCCTTTTGAATAGGACTCCGTTATTGTCTATCTCGAGAACCGAAGCGACCTTTCCTGAAAAGGCATGCTTATTCATCAGTCTTTTCATCTCTACTTCATTGTGGAAAAGGGCCTACATTTATTATCATTTATTTACTTTTCGTAAATAAAGCTATAGATAATAAAAACTCAAAATCCCCGTGGAGTCAATCCAAATCATCAATTTCGTCTTTTGAAACCCAACTATTTTAAAAGATGTTTTCTTTATGATAAATCCGTATTATCACACGATCTTTTGTCTTTAAGTCCCAGCGGACTTGAAGATCATTTATAGAAAAATGAGTTCACGTCCATATTACCTCTGGATTCTATTTTGTATATCATCACATCAAATCAAATCATAAAGAAGAGAAAATTATTCTTTATTCCTTCTTTAAAAACATAGATACATCTTAATGGAAATCTATATTACATCTCAGATTTTCATTCTAAATTTAACAACTGAAGGTCTATTACATCTTTGGATCTTCTTGTTGGTGCCAGTTCCTTGTCATCTCGACCTGAAGCAGCAAGCAAGGCAACGAAATCAACTCTGGTCTTCTCTCTCAGAAAGACGAGAGGAGAACCACATAGTGCAGCAGCTCGAAGAAAAGTTACTGTCAATACAACTGGTGGAGAAAAAATGACCCTTCGTGAGAAGTAGGAATGAGATCACCCTTGTGATATGATTCCTAATTTTGTGTCCTCACCATCCAACTCTCATGTATAAAGGTCCTTCCTACCATTTCGAGGAAGCCCTTTTAAACATGAAGAGTTCTGAGTTCTCTGATATGTGTGTCAAAGTGGCTCAACTTCATAGTATCCAAGATCACCGATGCCAGTTCTGGGGAGTTTTGTCAGTTGGTCCCCTTCAAGTATTAGAAAGAAGATGAGAATATAGCAATTGTTCTTTTCTTCTTGCAACTATTTAAATGCAATTGAAGCTGAAATACTATACACGTCCATAGGCGTATATTTTGGGAAGAATGAAGCACGAAAACACGAGAAACGCCACATGTCGTTCAGAAGTTTGTGTTGTCAGAAACGAGATTTAAAATGCGTGGGACGTGTCAAGACAGTTACACAACAAAGCTCAAATGCGCCTGGATTCAATAAAGTCTAATTTTTCATTTCATAATGGAAAAGAAGACAGACACTACAAATATAGACGCTATGGCCATTATGTAAAATGACGCTCTCGTATCACGTCACATCTTCTTCCCGTCATCAGTCTGACACAAGGCAGCGCTCAATTCCTCCATGTTATGGATTTTCGAGCGATACATCAAACGAAGGAATCCTTCCCTATGTTCTAATACGCCACACACTTCGGAAGAAGACGATGGCCCACCACTGGAATGAGCGAAGACTGTTTGGGTCAGGCCAAAAAGTCGAGAAAGTTCTCCGCCCTCAGGGACGGGTCAGCTTCCAGCAAATACTCTGTAGAAGCAGAGTGTAACTTCTCCTCAGAAGCTTTGCCATTGTCATTGCTGTTCGTCCCCTTCTTCATGTCAGATGCCATGAGAGTGAATGAAGATGAAGGTTGAACTTAATGCTCATATATATATATAGCGAAGATCGGCCCCCGCCAACACTTTGTATTCCCCAATGGACGCGTATCACTTAATTAGGAAGAAAGGAAAAAGACATTTCGGAAAAGAATACCCCATAAATAGGTTCATCGTTGGGAATGAACTGAGTATTTAATGTTCTATTCTAGTCAAGTTGCGCGATACTCACATTGCGCCGTACACAGCATGTGCAACCATCAGATTGTGCAGCAATCAAGTTGCGCCGTATCTTTCTGCGAAATGCGTCAAAATTGTGCCCAAAAAGACATCACAACTTTTCGAAACGCAGCACAATGCGTGTCGACAGTAACCAAACGCTAATAAGGGAGGTGTCAGTTACGGAGTATGCCCAACTCTAAAAAGAGTGGGCGCACATTGTCATAATCAATCCAAACCCTAAATAGGGTGGCCGATGATCAGTAAGGTGGTCAACAATCGGGTCTATAGTCGAATGCTTACCCTACGAGGCTGGGTTGGCCGTTTCT
Source organism: Iris pallida (assembly GCA_029216955.1). Taxonomy (NCBI): domain Eukaryota; kingdom Viridiplantae; phylum Streptophyta; class Magnoliopsida; order Asparagales; family Iridaceae; genus Iris; species Iris pallida. Next base: position 11,350,469 of record JANAVB010029819.1, read on the forward strand.
CGGCGTAACGAAGGCAAAACTCGCATGGATGACTCGACCACAGTCTTATCCTTCTCAGTAGCAGAGAGCTTGGGTGCCATTGCTGTCGATCAAAGTTCTCAAAGATCGGAAAAAAAGAGAAGAAGATAGGGTTTCTCTTGAGTTATCTTAAACGATGGTGAAGAATGAAAAATCCAAAGAGTACGGTTATTTATAGCTTTGTAAATGAGACTGAACTGCGCAACTTATGCTGAAGAAGCGGGCTCGAGTTGACTGGCGCAACTCAGACAATAAACTGGCACAATCCAAACAAAACTAACATAATTCAAAGTATTTTAAAACTTTAAAGTATTTTCGTGTTTCAAAAACTTTGAAGGGGGTCTTATAGAGGCTAAAAAAATCAAGCTGTACCACCTATTAAAGTGTTAGATCATCAAATGGCTCCAAATCATTACATTGTGCCGAACAATCAGGTTGCACCGACATCTGGTTGCACATGAGTCAGGTTGCACAGGAGTCAGGTTGTGCGAACGACATGTGGCACACTTTCTCGAGAAGCTGTAACGGCATCATCATTTTCCTGACAGCTGACAGCACGTAGATCAAGGAAAATCTGTTCGAATCTCGCGCAATTCAGCGCTCGAGAAGATTTTGTCAGCATGTAATTAATGCTGACAGTTGGTTCGTGCAAGTCATTGGGTGGCGCAAGAATTAATCAGCACAGCACAGGAGACCTAGTCAAAGAAGCCAGTTGTTGAGTTGCGCCCATTCGCAGCCTGGCTAGTTGGCGCCACTTGATCAACTTCTTATTTTAAAATAGGGTGACGTGGCGCGCAAGCCATCAACTTTGTAGAGCATGCCCACTACACTGACAACGACCACGCATATCTCAATCAAACGATGCCACGCGTCTACAGTAGTTGGTGCAACTGCTCGTGCAAGTTGCTACATTGTGCCACGCACAACCTGATGAAGCTCGTGCAAGGTGATCAAACAGTGTTCATAACAGAGTGATGTGGCACGTAATCTACTAACTTCGCAGAATGTGCCCACTACAATGCCCACGACCACACGCATCTCAATCAAACGATGCCATGCGTCCATAATAGTTAGTACAACCATTCGCGCAAGTGAACAGGAGGCGCTCTACCTGAAGCGCGTGTAATCCAGAATAATTGCTAAACCGTTATTTTAAGAACTCTATAAATAGTGTTTCAAATCAATCTCAAAACATCAAGAATGTGTTGACACAAAGTCACAGTCAACCAAATATTGACTATATTGACCAAATAATACTTGTATAAATTCAATACGACACACGACGACTGCATTCAGTTCAAGACAGATGACAGCTCAGTCTTCAGCTCTCAGTGTGTTCTGGAGTCTGTATTTTATGATTTCATTGAGTCTAGATTTATGTACTCTGAGTTATGCTGAGCTCTTGGAACTTAGTATACAAGCCTACCCAAAATCCCAAGCTCCACCAAAACCAAATTGCCCACAAGTCCCTCTTAGGACCATTCTGTGCTCTGGAGACAGAGTTCGGGCCGAACTCTGCCTCCACACAGAGTTCGGGCCGAACTCTGTCCCCTAGAAATCAGGAACCCTAATTTTAGGGTTAGCTGTTTGCTAGCTGTCCAACGGCCAAATTTTTGAATTTCCTTACCCGAATTCTGGCCGAATTCTGTCCCTAAAATCAGTATAAATAGGGCATGAATTCTCTCATTTTGAATCACTCAATCTTCTCTTCTCTTCTCTCCTACAAGCTCTATAAGCCATACCCTTCCCATCTACTAGCCACAAGCCTCCTAAGTCTCGAGTGCTCAGCATCTCTCATTTAGGATTCTTGTGCAAGAGTGAAGAAATCGCTTGGACAATTCCAAGCAAATCGCCACTGCGATTCTCTGTAAGAAGTTGACGTGCTCTTCTGAAGAAAAGGCACGGGTTGTAAGCTACTATTTCACAAATAGTGGATTTAATCCTGAGCTAGAGTTCTCAGGCCTGGACTAGTCCTCCACGAGGGAAACCAGGTTAAAATTGCTGTGTTTGCGTATGCTCTCTTGTCTTTCATTTACATTCCGCATTTTACTCTGACTATTCATTGTTAGTGAAAGAGTTAATTTTTTATTGGTCATTATACATATATACTCTATTCACCCCCCCTCTAGAGTTGCCAAACTGTTCTTCAATTGGTATCAAAGCTCTGTTCTCTTTATAAGGACTAACATCCTAAGAGCTGATCCATGGCAACCACACAATCCTTGATCTCCAATCATGGTGAAGGTCAGTCCACTCATAGGCCTCCCCTATTTGATGGGACTAACTACACATATTGGAAAACAAGGATGAGTTTTTATCTGAAGTCTCTAGACTTTGACCTGTGGACTGTCGTAACTGACGGTTACAAAAAGCCCGCCAGAATAGTTGTCGATGGTGACCTCACTGAGAAGCCACACGACAAATATTCTGTCGAGGAGAAGAAACAGGCAAGTCTAGATGCTAGGGCTATTAATGCTTTATTCTGTGCTATAGACAGGAACGAGTTTAACAGGGTCTCTACATGCACCACTGCTCATGAAGTATGGAGACTTCTGGAAGTGACGCATGAAGGAACCACTCAAGTCAAGGAATCAAAGATAAGCCGTCTCACTCAAGAGTACGAAGCCTTCAAGATGAAGCCAAATGAGACGATCACTCAAATGTTTACAAGATTCCTCGACATCATCAACCCGTTATCCTCGCTCGGTAAGCAGTACTCAAACCATGAGAAGATCCGCAAGCTACTCAGAGGGTTACCAAAGATTTGGAACCCTAAGGTGACAGCCATCATAGAAGGAAATGATCTCACAAGTATGTCTATGGAGACTTTGATGGGCAAGCTCATGACTCACGAGCTTGACCTCAAGGACTTCGAAGAGCCTGCTCCGAAGACCAGGGAGATAGCACTCAAAGTCCATCGACGAAAGGTTGATCACGATGAGACTGAAGACGATATCTCAGATGATGAAGACCAAGCTCTCATGGTACGTAACTTCAAGAAATTCCTTCGCTTCAATCAAAGAAAGAAGGAACCACAAGAAGACGATGAAGAAGAGCCAACTTGCTATGGTTGCAAAAAGACTGGACACGTCAGAAGAGACTGTCCGCTCTTAAAGAAGAGCAACCGGTATGAAAAGCCCTACAAGAAGAACTCATCAAAAAGATATGCCAACACAAGCATTTGGCATGAAAGCGAAGCAAGTGACTCCGAGGAAGAAAAGAACTCTCCTCAAGACAAAGCAAATGTTTGCCTCATGGCAAATTCCACCAAGGTATCAAACGAAACTTTAGATGACTTCTCTTTTGATGAACTTGGCGATGCCTTCACCGATTTACTTGATGATCACAAAAAGATTATCGGTAAATACAAGCATGCCAAGGACAAAATCAAAAGTCTAGAAGATGAGATACAAAGAATTTCCTTGCTTCTTAATAATGTTAGAAACACATCTCCCACAAATGACACTGATGAAGTATCGAAGCTTAAATTAAGCTTACATGATGCTGAAGCACGCATTGAGCAACAAACTCAAGAAATCACTACTCTCAATACATTGCTTGCTGAAGAAAAGAGTAGACACAAGATTTCTCTGACTAAGATCTATGGCTTGAATATTAAAGTTGATGAATTACAAGCTGTTTCTAAAAGATTAGAAATCAAATTGGGAAAACAGGTGGCTAAACCTCAAACCCAATCACATGAGCACAACACCACTCATGCTAGTCAACCACGTCACCCTCATACAGCACATAACCATGCATTTATTTACACAAACTTTCACAAACCACATGCACGTAAAAATACTCCTCATACTCATCATATTGCACAAAGACACAACCAATATCACTCTACACATAGACAAAGTCATCATACCATACCTCATCAACATGCCATGCCACGTAGACAAAATCATCATGTTATGCCACATAAGCAAAATCATCATATCATGCCACAACATCACACTATGCCATATAGACAATTTCAGCATGCCACTCCTCACAGTCAATATCATCATGCTATGACACACAGACATCATCATCATGCCACTCACTCTAAGCATAGTCATCATTACCATGCTAATTCTCCATATCATCCTCATCCTGTTGCTCATAGATATCATTCTCATGCTCCTAGTATAAATAAAAATGCCATCTGTACTTACTGTGGAAAACATGGACACATTTCACCACAGTGTAGAGTTAGAAGACTGGTAGACAAGAAAATATATGCTTGGTTTCCAAAAACTAACTTTTCAGGACCCTCAAGAAAATGGGTACCAAAGGTCACATCTACTCTTGATGTAGGTGGACCTTTCCTCCTCAACTTAGAGTAAGTGGATTCTCGATAGTGGATGCTCGCGACATATGACGGGAGACGCAAATCTTTTTGCATCACTATCGATGAAAAGAGAAGGATACGTATCCTTCGGTAACAATTTCAAAGGGCATATAATAGGTAACGGTATCATTGGTCATCCTCCTTCTCCTGTTATAAAGGATGTCTGCCTAGTGACCGAGTTAAAGCATAACCTGCTCAGCATTAGCCATCTTGCTGATCATGGATATGATATTAACTTTGGACAAAACTGTTGCTACATCTACGATAGGTCAACAGGAGACATTGCTTTTGAAGGGAAAAGAGAGGACAATATCTATATTTTCTATCTCTCTATAAATACTAACCATGCAGGTAGATGTTTATATGCACACAAAGACGAACGACTACTATGGCACCAGCGTCTCGGTCATGCCAACATGGATGTTATATCCAGGCTTTCTACCAAGAAGCTAGTGAGAGGATTGCCTGACATCACATTCAAAAAGGACACGGTATGTGCCGAATGTGAACTTAACAAGGCAACTAAATCCTCATTTCATTCCATCAACTCTGTAAGTACTACTAGACCCTTGCAATTACTCCATATGGATTTATTTGGTCCTAGTAGAATAGCTAGCCTTGGTGGCAAACTATATGCTTTTGTTATTATTGATGATTTTTCGAGATTTACTTGGGTTTTCTTTCTCGCTAATAAAAGCGATGCTATCTCTGTTTTCAAAGTTTTTGTAAATAAAGTTCAAAACGAAAAAGGCTACATGATTACTCGAATCCGAAGTGATCATGGAGGCGAATTCGTAAATTCAGTTTTTGAAAGTTTTTGTAATGCAAATGGTATTGATCATGAATTTTCCTGTCCTAGAACTCCTCAACAAAATGGTGTTGTGGAGCGGAAGAATAGGACTCTTGGCGATATGGCTAGAGTCATGTTGAATAAATTTTCTCTTCCGAAATATTTTTGGGCAGAAGCTGTAAGTACAGCATGCCACATTTTAAATAGGGTGCTTATTCGTCCCATTTCGAAGAAAACACCCTATGAGCTTTGGTTTGGGAGAACCCCAAATGTTTCTTATTTCAGAGTTTTTGGCTGCAGATGTTTTATCCTTAACACCAAAGACAACTTAGGCAAATTTGATGCCAAAGCTGACGATGGTATCTTTCTTGGTTATGCTGCCAAAAGTAAGGGATATAGAGTTTTCAATAAACGCTCACTTATTGTGGAGGAGTCAACAAATGTGACTTTTGATGAAGATAACAGTGCAGTAAGTACTCTTGATGATGATGTTGTGCCATCAACTTCCTCTACTCCAATGAATACTTCAACTGAAACTAATTCTCTGGAGGGTTTGCCTAAGAAATTCTCATTCAAACCTTCACATCCAGAAAATTTAGTCATAGGTGAAGTGTCACGTGGAGTTACTACTAGATCATCATTAAGAGACTCTGTTGCTAGCACTGCCTTCATTTCACAAGTAGAGCCTAAAAACATTTCTGAAGCTTTTACTGATGAATTTTGGATCTCTGCTATGCAAGAAGAACTCAACCAATTTGAAAGAAGCCAAGTATGGGAACTAGTTCCTAAACCGGCCAATCATTCAATAATTGGTACCAAATGGGTGTTTAGAAACAAAGTAAATGAAGATGGTTCAGTCACACGTAACAAAGCTCGTCTAGTAGCTCAAGGATACAACCAAGAGGAAGGTATCGACTACGATGAGACATATGCTCCTGTTGCTAGACTTGAATCCATTCGGATGCTTTGTGCTTTTGCCAATCATCAGAACTTTAAATTATTTCAAATGGATGTTAAAAGTGCTTTCTTGAATGGCTTTATTAAGGAGGAAGTTTATGTCAAACAACCCCCTGGCTTTGAAAATCACAAATTTCCCGACCACGTGTTCAAGCTAAAGAAAGCGCTTTATGGCCTTAAACAAGCTCCCAGAGCTTGGTATGAAAGGCTAAGCAGCTTCCTGCTTGAGAAAGGTTTTTCTAAAGGGAAAATTGACACTACACTGTTTATCAAATCTTTCAAAGACACCATTCTATTAATTCAAATTTATGTTGATGATATTATTTTTGGATCTACTGATGAAACTCTTTGTCAAGAATTTGCCAAGTGTATGCAGACAGAATTTGAGATGAGCATGATGGGAGAGCTCAACTACTTTCTTGGCCTGCAAGTAAAGCAACTGGCAAATGGAACTTTCATCTGTCAATCGAAGTATACCAAGGACATGCTGAAGAAGTTCGACCTTGACAACGTCAAACCAATTAGCACGCCAATGGCTACTTCAACCAAACTCGAACCAGATGAGAGCGGCAAACCTGTTGATCAACGTAAGTATCGAGGTATGATAGGCAGCTTACTTTATTTAACTGCTAGTCGCCCCGATATCATGTTTAGTGTTTGCCTATGTGCTAGATATCAAGCAAATCCTAAGGAATCTCACATGACCGCGGTTAAGCGTATCTTTCGATACCTTAAGGGTACGGTTACAGTGGGCCTATGGTATCCCAAGTCAACATCATTTGACCTCATCGGTTACTCTGATGCTGACTTTGCTGGATGCAAGGTCGACCGTAAAAGTACGAGCGGCACGTGTCATTTGTTAGGAAAGGCTCTAGTCTCATGGTTTAGCAAGAAGCAGAACTCTGTCGCACTATCCACAACAGAAGCTGAATATATAGCAGCTGGGCGTTGTTGTGCACAGATTCTGTGGATGAAGCAAACCCTTGAAGACTATAAGTTATCTTTCATGCATATTCCTATATTCTGTGACAATACTAGTGCCATCAATTTGACTAAGAACCCTGTCTGTCACTCACGCACTAAACACATTGAGATCAGACACCACTTTTTGCGTGATCATCAGCAAAATGGCACGATTAACTTAGAATTTATTGACACTGATCATCAGCTGGCAGACTTCTTTACTAAGCCACTATCCGAAGAGCGCTTCAATTTTCTTTGTCGTGAACTTGGAATCTTAGATGAAGCAGTCATAAATTGAAACTCACCTGCGTAAATATCGTGTATATTGTGATTCCTTACAAAGAATTTGGTATGGGTACAAGCCGAAAGGGTCCTTCTGACAACAAGGCGTAAAAGCCTAAGCGACACGGTGCACTAGTCCTCAGGACTACCGCTAGCTGGGATCCGGCCCCTGCAGCTAACCCATGGCAAATTTGGACTATTGAACCACAGTATATGTCCTTATTTATTATATGGCTTGTTTCAATTTAATATTGCCTAATTGACATTTTCTAAAAGTTTATTCTATTTTCTGTATACCTCTCTATCTATTTCTTTCATTCAACACTCTTTGTTATTCCCGACTGTCATTTTGTTTAATTATTGAACATTTTCTTCCTGACTTTTGCCTTTTTAAGTTCTGGACTATTGAGCCAGAACTCGGGCCGAACTCTGCCCATATCAGAGTTCGGGCCGAGTTCGGTCCCTAGGTTCCAGAATCGGGATCTGGCTCCACCGTTGGATCTTTTCTAATCCAATGGTCCATATTTCACCCGACCAAAAGACAAAACCCTACTTTATGTCGGGATTCTACCTCTCTCCTTCACTATTACCACCTTTTTTTCACCTATACACATTCTTTCCTTGAAACCCTAACCCTAGTTTTTGATCCAGAGTACCCCATTGTTTCTCAAATCAACAAAAAGGTGTCTCCTCTCCATTATCCTCCATTGCTCTTTACCTGTTTGAGGTATCATTCATATTTTCTATCTTCTAGTTAATATCTTTTAATGGCTCCTTGCTTGTTCAATCGTGGGAAGAGGATTCGCATTGAGAGTATTTCCTCTTCAGATTCTTCTCCATCAATTGAACAAATCATTGAACTTCCTCAACCACCTCACCCTTTATTCAATCCACCTCGTCCTCTACATCCTTCCACTTATGACAATAGACTTTTTGTCTCACTTGATGCATCAAACAACTGGTTTAGTGACTTTCGGAATCGTCAGGTATTCACGGGACATCCTATCAATTTTTCAATATTCTCTCAATATGATTCTTTATTCCATGACCTTTATATTGATGAACTTGTCACTACATCCTCTGCTATTTATCATCATGCCATTCAAATGTTCTACTGCAACTTAACCTTTGATGATCTTCGTATTTATTCACGAGTTGCTGGTATCGATATCTCGTTTGATGACTTTGAATTAGCAGAATATCTTGATCTTCTTGAGCCAAGTTCTTGGGAAAGACTTGTTGATGCTCGCTCGTTCCATTTTCCCAACGGACTTTCTCTTGAAAGCTTCAAGGACGATTTGTGCACTCCTTACACACGTCCTCGAAAGCTCATGACAAAATATCTCAACCCATATTTTTCTGATCTTCATTGGATCATTTCTAACACCATTCTACCCAAGATCGGTTCCCCTGATGAAATTACTTATCTTGAAATTTCTGCTCTTTATCATCTTCACTTTGGAATTCATTTCAATCTTCCACGTACTATGATGGACTGGATGATTCGCTGTAGGAGGAAACCACGAGCTTTGGTTTATCCTCTGTATCTTCCTATGATCTTTCGTGCTTTTCACATACCACTTGATGCTTGTCCGTTTCTGCCGGCACCTACCTTTCTATCTCCGGCACGACTCCTTCAGCCTGTTGCTGCTACTAATTCGTCTGCTGATGAGGAGCCTAACGCCCCTCCACTCGGTCAGACTGCACCTCCTGCTACCTTGGATTCACTTCAGACTATGCTTCGCGATCGTTTTGCTATTGAGGACGATCGCTGGACGCAGCATGATTACCGTACCACTCTGCAGATTAGTGCCCTTGGGAACTCTCTGCATGATATGCGGTATTCACTTGCTCGTCATCCTGATCTGCATGTGCCTATTGAGAGGGATCCAGCGCGCGCGGGTTATCGCATTGATGATCCGTGGGTCATGCAGTATATGGATCCAGATGATACTTTTGTGGATCTTCAGATGTTCCAGGACCTTTTCGTTGGATCTTTCCATGGTCCATCAGATGTTCCAGGACCTTCTCGTGCTCCATGATGGAGACTGGCTACTATCTGCTGCTGCTGCCACTGCTGATGGTCTTAGTTATTTTTGCTTTTAGTTATTTAGTTTCTTATAGTTTCATATAGCTGGTTTTATGTACTCCGTTTCTGAGTTGGCCACTTGGTTTGGTGGATGACATTATCTATCTTTATTATCATTCTATGTCAATGCTTATTTTGCTCCATATTATACTGTTTCTTCTCTTAGTGTGGTTGCATTACTATTCATTGTTTCTTATATTGCTAACTGCCAAAAGGGGGAGAAACATATGTATATTTATATGTTGTGCTTGTTTTGGGATACTATTACTGGCTCTATGCATTCGTAGATCTGTGTATATCTGTGCTTCTTGCTCTGGAAAATATCATCTATCAGATCACAGGAACTATGCAATTTGTACGGGGGAGAGCTATAGCTTCTAGCTCGACACCGCTCATGGTTTACGGGGGAGCTATTTTCGCTTAGCTCAGGCATCGTTTATGGGGGAGCTATGGAGCTATATTACAATCAACTGTGTCCAGGTATGAATATTGAAATATACATATATTATTTTGTCAATTATCAATATGGGGGAGATTGTTGACACAAAGTCACAGTCAACCAAATATTGACTATATTGACCAAATAATACTTGTATAAATTCAATACGACACACGACGACTGCATTCAGTTCAAGACAGATGACAGCTCAGTCTTCAGCTCTCAGTGTGTTCTGGAGTCTGTATTTTATGATTTCATTGAGTCTAGATTTATGTACTCTGAGTTATGCTGAGCTCTTGGAACTTAGTATACAAGCCTACCCAAAATCCCAAGCTCCACCAAAACCAAATTGCCCACAAGTCCCTCTTAGGACCATTCTGTGCTCTGGAGACAGAGTTCGGGCCGAACTCTGCCTCCACACAGAGTTCGGGCCGAACTCTGTCCCCTAGAAATCAGGAACCCTAATTTTAGGGTTAGCTGTTTGCTAGCTGTCCAACGGCCAAATTTTTGAATTTCCTTACCCGAATTCTGGCCGAATTCTGTCCCTAAAATCAGTATAAATAGGGCATAAATTCTCTCATTTTGAATCACTCAATCTTCTCTTCTCTTCTCTCCTACAAGCTCTATAAGCCATACCCTTCCCATCTACTAGCCACAAGCCTCCTAAGTCTCGAGTGCTCAGCATCTCTCATTTAGGATTCTTGTGCAAGAGTGAAGAAATCGCTTGGACAATTCCAAGCAAATCGCCACTGCGATTCTCTGTAAGAAGTTGACGTGCTCTTCTGAAGAAAAGGCACGGGTTGTAAGCTACTATTTCACAAATAGTGGATTTAATCCTGAGCTAGAGTTCTCAGGCCTGGACTAGTCCTCCACGAGGGAAACCAGGTTAAAATTGCTGTGTTTGCGTATGCTCTCTTGTCTTTCATTTACATTCCGCATTTTACTCTGACTATTCATTGTTAGTGAAAGAGTTAATTTTTTATTGGTCATTATACATATATACTCTATTCACCCCCCCTCTAGAGTTGCCAAACTGTTCTTCAGAATGATCATAATCTCCTACTAAAGTGCTGTTGCATCCTCCAGAGGCTCGTGTCTTCGATATCACATCGTCTAAGGGATAAAGTGATCATCTTCTGATCAGATTCCTATAGTTGTACTTCCCCAGAAATCAATTGTACTTTTATACTCTTTTCTAAGTTTGTAACAAAGAAGAATTTTATTTTTGTTCTTTGTAAACAGTAACAAGACAGAGAACATGGAAGCACACATATCAATACTGCTATAACACCTAATAACTGATACACACTGATATCAACATGGCAAAATTTACCTGTAATGCTTGTTTACCTTATAGAGTATAGTCACCAAGTTTTTAAAGTTCTGCTATGCTATGACACCTTCCGGAGAAAACAACATCTAGAGAAAACCTGGTTTTTGCACATTAATGCTAATTTGCCAAAGGTGTTTGGGTATAAGCTAATTACACTACATTTTATTCTGTAAATAGTTCTTCGTTTACTGTCATTGGTTACAAAATTCTAGAGAAGGTATTGTCTAGAAAGGCTGCTCATTTTAGGCTTGGGCCCCAACTGAGGTTTTGATAGCTTAGGATCATATTTCTAGGATCTCAAAGCTGTCCAACATCATTTTACTATACGATACTAAACACCAAAAGGAAGGCAATGCTCTAAAGCCTCGACTTTCTTTAATGAGTAACGACCACATTGCAAAGGTTTGGGTGCTCCCAGTTTGCTTGACACTATCTCGAAAAATGTACTATTACCTTTCCTAAGCTACAAAGGTGTTTCGCCTGCCATGATTTTCTAGCCCATTGACTCAGTAGGTATATAACCTGCTTTATGATAAATTAGTGCCTAAAATTTTATATCCTCTTGGAAGATCTAATTCACACTTGGGTCACACTAAGCAATCTCGATAATCTTGAAATATATATAGGAAAAGTCTACCTCGTCATTAAGATATATTTTTCTTCTGGGGCACCTCAATTTTCGGGACTTAGGATGCGTTTGACGTTGTAGTATTCTATAAATTCCATTCTGGCGTCAATTCACCAAAGCATGATGATATCGGCATCATGGTGATACTGGTCCTTAATATTTCATTATCAAATTTATCAAATTATGTGCATCAGACTCGACAAATAACTCAATATAGACACATGCAAATCCAGGCATATATATTTATAAGGTACATGTTTCTGTAGTGACATGTTCTTGCAATTCTCTAATCTAACCTTCTTAAGAATTAAAGAGTTCGCCCATACGGCAACACCATGATACACTCCAAAATGTTTTCTCCCATTACTAGTTCTTCGTAGATCAGTCTATCACTACACCTTGACATTGTCAGGGCCTTAAGTCTGTACAAAAGGAATCTGGAAACTCAAGTAATATTAACCAAAAATAAGAGTAATATTACCAAAGGCTGATACTATCAATGAAGAAAAAATAGTCATGATAATCTACACAAGCTGAAAATATAAACCAAATCAGCCCACAATAACAACAACAACAACAGGGTCTCTATCCCCAAATTTGTTGTCAGTTGCTTGTATTATTGCCTTACATTCAGCTATATTAAGGGCCATCTCCTCCTAACATTAACAAGTACCACATCCTTTTATCAATCTATATCAAAGTTTCTTTAGCACTACCAGCAGTTGTTGTCACGACTCGTACCCAGTGTAAGGGTACGAGAAGTGGGTACGTCCAGCCTACGTCACAGTATCGGCGGTAGAATGCTGTCCTAGGTCCAACATCTAACACAATCTAGAATATGCTCCGAATGGAGAACAACCTAATAAGTAATCTCAATTACAAACTAAGATGGAAAAGATGATAAGATAATCTCAACAGTGAGAGAGAGACACAAATATAAATAATAAGTCTCGGTACAAAACTCCATAAACAATAGCTTAGTACAATCACAATTGTTTCAAGAACTAGATAATAAGAAAGTCTAGACTAAGCTAATGGCAAGTCCTCAGCGACTATTGGATCCAGCTGAGGGTCCAGGTCACCTGTGTCAACTAGGCCTGCTCCATAGTAAGTATCGCAGCAATCCTTATCATCTGTAATATTTTCAACGGGTCCAGTTAGGATAGGAACAAATACATATCTCTCACATAGATCATAACATGAAAGAAAATATAAAACAAGCTATAGAATAATATACATGAACTGCTGTAAAAAAATAGTAGAGAGACTGTAAAAAGAAGGACATGATGTCACGACCCGCACCCGGATATACGGGTACGAATACGTGGGCCACGCCCAACCTACGTCGCAGTATCGGCGGTAGAGCGCTGTCAAGTACCCTAAACTAACTACAACATCTAAAGATCCATAACTAGAAATGTACTCATGTCACATCACGAAAACTAAGGAAGATAAGACAAGAAATAATAACAATATCACTAGAACAACTAGAATCTACAATGATCATATGAGACGGGAATAAAACAGAGGAAAACAATAACAAAACTAATAACTACCAGACCTAGAACTCCTGAGAGACAACTCACAGTAAAGAATATCGAGAACCACCCCAGCTAGCAACATCCTGAAGTCCAATACTGAGGGCACAACTACTCCTAAAATTTTGTCAACATATCCAGTCAGGATGGAACGAGCACAAATCTCAAATAACAATTCTAATTAGACGATATTAAAAATATAGCATTAAATAGAGAGAATATACAAGAAATGATAAAATGTACATGTGTGAATCATGGCAAGGTAAGCTGTAAATCTAGAGCTAGAACAAGGCAAGTAAAACTGATCATGGCATGTACAAGAATCAAGAATCATCTATCTAAGTGTGTGAGTACTAGTTTCAATATGTGGCCGGCTTGGGTCTGCATAAGGTCTACTAGCCTGGTTAATCATATGTGGGGTGTATGATTAACACTCACAAGATCTACAAGAATAACAAGGTGGATAATGACCACACATCTACACTAATACTCCCCGTCCCCGACTAGTATAGTGGATCCAACCATGACACATCATGACACGCGATTCTCCGAGAGGGTAGCTAGCCTTCGCAGGAATCGTATCTATACAATGCACTAGGAACAAGAAAGACTTGCACAAGATATACCAAGGAAAGCGAGGGATAACATCTCATGACAGGATCCAGAGAAATACCAATCCGTGTGAACAATGTGTCAAGAGAACAAGGATATCTACACTAAATACAAGAAACATAGAAGATATCATAAAACAGAAATATTATCAGAGAATGTACTCGCCTGTGATGTGATGGATAAGTCAACTGAGTCCAAGAACAGCGCCTCGAGGACCTATAGGTGGAATACTGTATCAATATAAGGGTTTGGAAGTAAAATCAAGTCATACTAAGTCAAACTAGGTCAAGGCTCAAAGCAAGTCAAACTAGGTCAATCTAAGTCAAGGGTTGACTTACAGTTGACTTTTGGTCAACTGGTCAACTCTGGTCAACCCTGGGTCAACTCTAGGTCAAACTTGACTAACGTTGACTAACAGTTGACTTTGGGTCAACTGGTCAACTTCGGTCCAATTCTAGTCAATTTTTAGGCTACGGTTGACTTCCGGTTGACTTTTGGTCAAATAGTCAACTGTGGTCAACCAAGGTCAAAACTAGTCTAACTTAGGTCAATGTTGATTCTACTTCGACATTCAGTCAAAGTAGTCAACCATGGTCAAAGCTAGTCTCTATAAACATCTACAGGGTCAACACATTCAATTTCGGTGATTGGAAAATCACTGAAATCGATAGATCTCAAAATACAACAAAAGGAGAAATATTATAATAATAGGGTAAAAACCTACAGATGTTGTCGAATGGTGAAACAACCATTGCCAACATGTCCAGGATGGTCAAATCAGCTAGGATAGCCTATTCATAAGTCCAATTTGGATATAGGGGCAAAAAGATAATTTCGAGTCAAAACGGTGTCCGTGTCGGATCCGCTTTGTACCGAAAAACGTGCAAGAATACTAGTCCACTAAATCTAACAAATTATATGTCCATGAATCTAGAATGACGATACGAACCCAACGGTATATCCAGAATTGGATTCCATTGACCCCATCTCAAATTGGTCCGTTGACCCGGATATTGGAATCCGATTTGCACGGAAAAGCGGGTTGGAGCCAATGTCCTCAAAACTCAGCAAGTTATATATCAACGAGTCTAAAATGACGATACGAACTCAACGGTATATCCAGAATTGGATTCCGATGAGCCGATCTCAAAATGACCCGTTGACCCGGATATTGGTATCCAACTTGCACCAAAATGCGTGTCGGAACCAATGTCCACTAAAACCTATCAAATTATATGTCAACAAGTCCAGAATGACGATACGAACTCAACGATATATCCGAAATTGGATTCCGATGAGCCGGCGTCTAAAAGTCTCGTTGACCCGGACTGTGGGGCCCACTTTGCACCGGAATGCGTGCCAGGGCCCACGTCCTCCAAATCTAACAAACTATATATAAAAATATGCTAGAACGATGCCACGAGTCTACTGGCAGTGTCAGAAATTGAACTTGGAGTCCCGTTTTCAAAAATAGAATTTTATAACTTGAAAATTACGAATTCGGACGACCAACTTTGGCGTCGAATTCAACCAATCAAACCTGCTCACAATGAAACAAAACTGGAGGGGTAGGAAGAGGGTTATACCAGCTTCGCATAGGAACTAGTAGCACGCCATACGGAGTTGCGATGGAGGAGATACGAACCGACGAAATTGGCTCCGCAAAACTGTCCAAAAATTACACAATTTAAACGGTCAACTTGGTGGCCGGTTTTGATGTATCAAACGATAAAATTAACGGACAAAAATTGAGGGGAGTGAAGAGCTATATACCGAGATTGAGACGGAATAAAGAAATTGCTGATCCAACGGTCGGATTTTTCGAAAAATATGTACAAAGTTGCTGCGACGAGGCACCATTTCTGGATCTCGTTCGCGCGCGCGTCGACAGGATTCCGTGCAATACGCACGAATCGACTATGCGTCGCGTCGGGGAGGATAGAGGCACACCCAGTGTGGTGATCGGAGCTCGTCCAGCAGATGGGGGGTCGGCCACGGCGGCGGCGGCCGGCGGCAGCGCTCTTGCACGCGGCTGCTCGGCCATTTTCGGCCGGCAGCAAGCTCGCTGCTGCTGCTGCAGTTGTAGCTGTTGTGCGCTACTGGTGGCGGCGTGGCCACGGCGAGCGGCGAGGGCGGCGGGGGTCACGTGGAGGATGGTTATGGTGGTGATGGTGATTGAGTGGTGGTGGTGATTGAGTGGTGAGTGGTGGTGGTGATTGGTTTGAAGTGAAAAAGGAGGAAAGGAGTTCGGTGGTGGCCGGCTCGGCCAGGGTGGTGGCCGACGGCGCTCGACCACGGAGGATATGGAGGTCGGCCACATGGGAAAGGGAGTGGTATTGATGGTGTGGTGTGTGTGTGAGTTTGTGAGAAAATAAAAAAGAGAGAGTAAAAGAGAGTTAAATGTGTGTGTATAATATATAAATAGATATTGAGAGAGAGAGAGAGAGATATTATTAATGAGTGAGAATAGAGAGAGGGGGTGTGTGTGTACTGTCAGCTGTGAAGGGGGGGTTGTGTGGGGTAATAAAGGGGAGAGAGAGAGTGATGGGGGAGGAGAGAGATAGTATTATATATATGTATATATATAATAGAGAGAGAAATAGATATTTGTAGAGAGATATTTAAAAATAGGGAAAAGTAGAATTTATGCGGGGTGTTTGGGTAGTCACGAGAGGACAACATGGGGCTTGGGTTCGGGTTCGGTCGAGCCGGGTCGGATCAAAATTGGATATGGTAAAATATTTGAATTAAAATAGGTATTTATGATCATGGGAAAATAAGTAACATGCGGGGACTCAAATAAATGGGACACAAGTATCATGTGGGTAGTAGGCTTCATGTGGGCCATGCCCATACTTTGGGTCGACTAAGTTGGGTCGATGTCGGGTCCCAAAATTAAATTGGAAGTCAGGTCACAAATTACGGTAGATAATTAAATGGTCTAAATTGATCCGATAGTTGTGCGAAGAAAATGAAGCACAAGATGGTGTGTCTGAGTGGGACACGAAGGTCATGGGTGAAGAGCGTCTCGAGTAGATCAGGCATGACAAGTTGGTTCTGAGAAAATGACTGGTCTTGTGCTCCTAAATTAAAAGTCACGGTAACGTGCAAACGATGATCAAAGATAAAAATGGGAATAATTATTCAACGATTAATTGGTCTAAGTTGATCCGAAGTTGCGCGATACAAAAAGAGCACAAGGGAATGAGTTCGAGTGGGACACGATATATCAACATGAAGATAATCTCGTCTACTACAAACTTCAAGAAGGTAGTTTCCAGAGACTGGCATCCCTGATGCTCTAGAAATCCAAGTCACGGTAAAGAGCATTTAATGATCAAAATTAATTATCGAGAATAAATCATTTAAAAAATTCAAAAAATAAATCCCTGAAATTCAGGGGACTTACACATGATATAGTGGAAATAGATATACATGATATAGGTAAGAAAACTAAACTAACTACGTGATTTAGAGCACATGTTTGGTTATGTAAACAGGCTTAGGTTATACATGACTTAAATCTAGTTTGGAGTTGTACATGAAAATGGTGTAGAT
>JANAVB010029819.1:11373014-11423741 GCA_029216955.1 Iris pallida
ATTGAAATCCAATCACGATATATATAAAAGAAAATTTAGTCTCGACACGATCTAAGTTGATCAATCTCTGGGTAAATCAAGATTTGGGCAAGATGGGGAACAAGGTCATCGAAGTCTGAGCACGAGCATCCAAGGATGGAGATCTAGGTCACAATTAAATTTAATTCAATTGAGTACGACCCAAGATATTAATATGATAAGGAAAGGTGACCAAAGTCGATTGGTCATGATCAAGGGAGTTAAGATTCAATGGTATTGAAAACTTTTAAAGGATAATTCAAAGATATGGAATAAGTCAATTTCCTCCTTTTGATAGGGAAAACAAAAGACAAGGTTTCATAGGGAAGTCAAGTTAATTATATCTCTCTGATACCATCAAGCTTATCTAATCATCATTTGCCAATCATATATTTATCTCATAAGTCCAAATATGAAAATCAACCTTTATATGACTACCACCAAGAATTTATACCCTTTCGTTATGAAGATTGGACCTTGTCATGATCATCATAGGCTCAATTCCTAAATTTCAAAACATTACTCATGAAGCATACCCTTCTATTTATTAGCATTCAATACTAACCACTTAATCATCTTTAAATCTAAATTCTTCCACCTTGTCCTAAATTAGATTCGAAACCTCTAAATCAAGTTTTATGAAATCCTTGAACTTGTTCAAATTACTATCCTTGTGTTATTCAATCTAAAACCACTAGGCCTTACAAAATCTTATTTTCTATTAAAATCAACTTTATATTTTCTTCAACGTACACCCTCAAATATTATTCTCCTTAAATTTAAAATTTCCTCAAAAATCTCTATATTTTCTATAACTCAAAAATCCTTATGTTCTTTATGTTTTTAACCATTTTCTTGCAATATCTTGTTCAATTTTGTATCATCATCGCATACAGTTAAAATCTCTTCTCCATTACTAAATTCCTAAATTTAACATCATAATCTTAAAGTAAAACGTCTCAAGAATCAACAATCAAAAATTATCCAAGTCCTCAAACTATTTTGACCTCGAATATCCTCGTCAGTTAGAAAATACATCTATGAATTATTTATATCCAAAATATTTCTCTACGTGTGATCGTTTCCAATTGATAATATTGATCTCTTGATTTCATTCCCAATCTTTACAACATCTCTATCTCAAAGTTCTATATCAAGGTCCATCAAATTATATTTCTACCTAGATTATCATGAGATAACAAATTACGTCCTTTCCAAGCTAGATAATTTACGTTACTTCCTCGACCCTTCTAAGGTAAAAAGGTATAGAGATTCAAAGGTTTCAAAGTATAGATGACAGAATTAGATACAAGATAGGTGATTGATGTAATTGGGACAGAGTTAACTAAGATAAAGGAAAATGGTAATGCAAGAAATAATGGCAAGAAAGAAATAATGATAAAATCTGTTCTTGCTCATCTGTTCAAAAGTAATGAACCAATTTTAAGATATAATCTGATAACCATACACGTCTTCCTGAAATCATGTTGCTAGAATTTTGCCATGCCAGTAAGCATAGCTGCAATAAACAATAGAGTCTGTAACTAAGGTATACACCCTATAATCATGTTATTTAGAATTCTTACCACGCCAACCGGTATGGCTGCAAGAAAATCTAAATTCCATAACTAGGATAAGTATATCTAAATCAGGCTCTACGTCCTTGTCATGCTAGCCAGTATGACTGTGATAAATTCTAACTCCACAAATAAAGTAGACATTTACCTTTCTCACTGTCCTTGTCAAGTATGTTATCAGGTTGTACCCTAAATTCAAAATAAAATAAAAATAAATAAATATATATATATATATTTAAATAAAAATTCAAAGTTAACAACTAATCATCAAGATTCAAAATTTAACAATGAATCCATCAAAATCAAATTCAATAACAAGGAGTAATGGGTGAATCGAATGAGTAATAGGTGAATCAAAAGATTCCAAATCAAAGTTAAAGTAAGATTCTTAAGGGTCGTCCCAGGAATCTCTCAAGGAATCCTAACAGAGATTGAGAATCCTCTCATTCTAAAACTTTACTTCCTATACTCTATAGCAGGCTCGTAGTAGTACAACTAAGTTACTGTACTACCACGACATCGCACTAATGCGAATCTGGACCTGCATGGGCCACCACTAAAAATGTGTCACGACCCGCACCCAGTGTAAGGGTACGAGAAGTGGGTACGTCCAGCCTACGCCACAGTGTCGGCAGTATAATGCTGTCCTAGGTCCAACATCTAACATAATCTAGAATATGCTCTGAATGGAGAACAACCTAATAAGTAATCTCAATCACAAACTAAGATGGTAAAGATGATAAAAAATCTCAACAGTGAGAGAGAAACACAAAAGAGACCACCATGCTGTCAGGAACCTCTCACTTGAGCTCTACACGAAGGATGTCCACTTGAGCTTCGGGGTAAAGTTTTGGCTCGGAGCAAGAATCTGTTGATAGAGCACATCCACCATTTTGTCAGAAAAAATAGTAACGGTGAGAGACCCACCTGAGTAGGACGTATACTCTGATAATATCTCCTCCAACACTCAATCCTACTACTGATATCATTCTTGTAAAGGTGATCTCTCAGAGTATACATCCTACTCAGATGGATCTCTCAGAGTATCCTCTCCGGTTGGGTTGTGTTCTGAGCCATCCGTTCTCACACTTAAAATACATATGAATTAGAACTGTGTTTTGTATTTTTGGCGAACCCAGGGATTTGATTTTGTATTTTGTATTTTGGTTTCTGTATTTTATCTCCAGCTCCATTTGCATTAACTACGGTACGACATGGTGATCAGGACGACATAGTCCCTGCAGCCATTCGACTGGCGAGGCAAAAACTATGTAGCCGTAGATAAAGTTGACTGTCATTCGACCCTCATCCTTCGGCAATGATGATACAACAACCTATCACTATATCTTATATAGTAGTAGATGATGTTTTAGTATTACATTATGTGAGTTCATCTTGATTCTGTTACATTCTTCAGATACTAGATACGATAAGAACATATACTACACCATATGAACAGAACATAGATGATTCACACTAATGTATGCTAGAATGAATCTTGGGTTGTGTTTTGAGCCATCCGTTCTTACACTTGGAGATACATCGAATTATAACGACGGATATTAGGTTACTCTTCAGGATAATTGATGTCTATTTTATATTAATTTGGTTTGGTCTATATGATTCTTGGATAATTGGTGTGTATTAAATTCGTATGTGCATATTTGGTCTATGTGATTCTTGGATAATTGGTGTGCATTATATATTTGGTCTATGTGATTGTTTGATAATTGGTGTGTATTATATATTGGTTTGGTTTATGCATATTTTTGTGAACAGGGAAAGTGCTGCAATTTTTTCAAAAAAATCTCAGTTAGCGACGGACTAGTGACCGGTTAGAGATGGATATTTTCTGCTCCATTTGCATTAATCTACGGTACGACATGGTGATCAGGACATAGTCCATGCAGCCATTCGACTGGCGAGGCAGAAACTATGTAGCCGTAGATAAAGTTGACTGTCCTCAGACCCTCATCCCTCGGTAATGATGATACGACAACCTATCACTATATCTTATATAGTAGTAGATGATGTCTTAGTATTACATTATGTGAGTTCATCTTGATTCTGTTACATTCTTCAGATACTAGATACGATAAGAACATATACTACACCATATGTACAGAACATAGATGATTCACACTAATGTATGCTAGAATGAATTTTGGGTTGTGTTCTGAGCCATCCGTTCTGATCAAGCATCTTCCTTCTCCTCTCCTCCACCATGGCTCTGGACCCATCTGCTCCTTACTACTTTCCTTCTTCTTATTTGACTCTCTCAGCCACATATGATATCCACCTCAAGTGTAGAGTCGGAGGAGAAGAAGTGGACAGGAAGAGGAGGGGAAGCAGTACAGTCGGCGGCATGACCCAGAGGAAGTATAAATGTTTTCTTCAACATCCGTAGGAGAACTATAAGGATATATCTTTTCACAACATGTCACCTTGTCAAAGACCCTTAATGTGAATATCATGTTACCGCGGTGTCGGAAGACTAACATGTCATAATTTTTTAAACCGTGTTTTGACATAATCCTCCCAACTCTTTCCTCCTATATAGTAATCTTGCATTACTACATAGTAGGAAAGAGTTTGGAGGATTATGTCAAAAGACACGGCTTAGAAAATTATGACATGTTAGTCTTTCGACACCGCGGTAACATGGTTGTCACATTAAGGGTCTTTGACAAGGTGATATGTTGTGAAAATATATATCCTTATAGTTCTCCTACGGATGTTGAAGAAAACCTCTGTACTTCCTCCGGGTCATGCCGCCAGCTGTGCTGCTTCCTCCTCCTCTTCCTGCCCACTTTTTCTCCTCTGACTCTACACTTGAGGTGGATATCATATGTGGCTGAGAGAGTCAAATAAGAAGAAGGGAAGTAGGGAGGAGCAGATGGGTCCAGAGCCATGTTGGAGGAGAGGAGAAGAAAGATGCTTGATCAGAACTTGAGGTAGAAAAGTTGTGACATTGATAGCATGAGAGAGGGAGAGGGTGAATGGAGGAAGGGAAGTGGCTGCATGCCTTTGGCTCACTCGAGCGGTATTTGTCCTCCGACCCTCATCCCTCGGCAATGATGATATGACAACCTATCACTATATCTTATATAGTAGTAGATGATGTCTTAGTATTACATTATGTGAGTTCATCTTGATTCTGTTATATTTTTCAGATACTAGATATGATAAGAACATATACTACACCATATGTGCAGAACATAGATGATTCACACTAATGTATGCTAGAATGAATTTTGGATTATGTTCTGAGCCATTCTTTCCTATACTTGGCAATTAAGCATGTGAAATAGAATTGATTATGTTTAGTTTGTCTTACGATACAGATTTTCACATCCAAATTGAAATGGATCGTTACTTCGTTGATCGTACATAGATGTACTAGCGGATCAACCTCCTGGACCGTAGGTACTTATAAGTATTGACCGTATCGGATTAGTATCGATCTATCATTTTGGTTGGGTCGTATCGGTTGGTATTGGTTCTTACGAATTGGTATCGTCCTATCCGATATGTATCGGCCGTATAGCTAGGATTCATATTGGGCTTATCGATTTGGTATCGGTCATATCCGATAGGTATCGGCCGTGTTGGATTAGTATAGACCATTTCGGATTAGTATCGTAGAAGGTTTAGTGACAACTGTACTTGGATTTCTCTCTTCTAGAGCTAGATTACCATTGCAAGAGAGTCACGAGAGCGTAGCTGGCTAGTTACAGAACATCCAAGTACAGTTGTTACTAAATCTTTCACGATACTAATCCGAAATGGTCTATACTAATCCAACACGGCCGATACCTATCGGATATAACCGATACCAAATCGATAAGGCCAATATGAATCCTAGCTATACAGCCGATACATGTACATATCGGATATAGGACGATACCAATTTGTTAAGGCCAATACCAATATGATACGTCCTATACCAAACCTATAGACCGATACTAATCTGATACACTAGATACTAAGTACATCCGGCCTATACCAGCGGATCCACCAATTACTGTACGATAGGCCCAACGACTACAGTTACATCCGGTTATTGGTGAGTACATGTACATAGTAATTCTATTAGTCTTGTGATACAGATTTTTACTCTCTCATGCTACCAACGTCACAACTTTTCCAGTGCTGCTCCCTCTAATGATGATGAACGCAAAAAACTAACGTCACAACTTTTATAATTTGAGTAAATTTCTTTACCCTATATAAAATTTCTGTTGTCAGAGAGATGGCTCCTAGGACTCGCCGAGGTGGTACTGCTAGTCGAGGAAGGGGCCGAGGCAAGAAAAACCCTTGGAGGTCGACACGAAGGAAGTCCCCGTTGTCAAACAAGAGCCGGTGACTGTTAAGAGGAGGTGTTACCAAAGGTCGAGGTCAAGGAAGAACCGATGACCATCAGGGAAGAGATTGCTCCCAAGGTTGAAGTTAAGGAGGAGCCACCGTCAGAGAGTAGTAGCATCGGGACCGACCCTCCTGTCCCTACAGAAGACCTCAACCAGATTGAGCCTTCGTATGCAAAGTGGCTGATAGAATGGTACATGCCTCAACGCAACTATGATCCCTGGCTGTGAGAATTTATCGTCTGACTTGTTGTCTTTGCTGAGGCCAAAGTCGATTTTCCTATGTGTTTGGAATTTTGGAATATTTATGGAAATTTTAGATATTTGTGGGAATTTGGAACATTTTGTGCTATGATCGGATTATAACGACGGATATTAGGTTACTCTTCAGGATAATTGATGTCTATTTTATATTAATTTTTGGTCTATATGATTCTTGGATAATTGGTGTGCATTAAATTTGTATGTGCATATTTGGTCTATGTGATTCTTGGATAATTGGTGTGCATTATATATTTGGTCTATGTGATTGTTGGATAATTGGTGTGCATTATATATTGGTTTGGTTTATGCATTTTTGCGAACAGGGAAAGTGCTGCAATTTTTTTTTCAAAAAAATCTCATTTAGCGACGGACTAGTGACCGGTTAGCGACGGATATTTCCAGTTTTCGACTACTGTTCGACGGCATATCCGTCGCTAACTGGAGATTTGAAAATGTTTGCAGGTAGCGACGGATGTTCGACAAAATATCGTGGAAAACGATCTGGTGGTGTATTGTTCGACGGCATAGCGACGACTTATCCGTCGCCATGGTTCTGGAAATAGCAAGCATTTCCAGAACGTGGTCGATGGATAATCCGTCCATATTCCGTCGTAGTCCGTCCTTTGTTCGACGGTGATCGACGGAATAGCGACGACTTATCCGTCGCCATGGTTCTGGAAATGCCAAGCATTTCCAGAACATGGTCGACGGATAATCCGTCAGTTAGCCATCGTTAATCGTCCTTTGTTATCGACGACGATCGACGGAATAGCGACGGAACGATACACTCTGATACGCAATTACGACGGTTTACCGACGGACCATTACGTCGCTATTGTCTACACAGTTCAGTATTTAATACTTGTAATGGACGAAAGTCCGTCGAAAAGTAGTCACTCATGCTTCGTATTGTGAAGTCGAAAAGCCGTCGCTATTCCGTCGCTTGACGACTACGTAGCGACGGACCTTTATTAGCGACGAGCTGATTGCCGACGGAATTTTGGCCAAGACCTGTCAGTGATCGGTCGCTAATACAAATTTTCGTCGAACTGGCGAGGATCTGGCCGTCGCTAAATCGACAAATTTTGGTAGTGAAACCTTTAAAGCTCGACTTGTTGAGAAGGTTTTACTCAAAGAGGGTATCGATTATGAGGAAACCTTTTCTCCAGTAGCCATGCTTAAGTCTATAGATTCTTTTATCTATTGCAGCTCATCTCGATTATGAGATTTGGCAAATGGATGTCAAGATAGCTTTCCTTAATGGAAGTCTTGAGGAAGACATCTATATGAAGCAACCAGATGGGTTCGTTGAAAAGGACCAAGAGCATCTTGTTTGTAAGCTCAAGAAGTCCATTTATGGACTTAAGCAAGCTTCTAGATCTTGGAACATATGTTTTGATCAGGTGATAAAATCCTATGGATTTGATCAATGTCAAGATAAATCATGTGTATACAGAAAGTGTGACAGAAACGTGGTAGATTCCTAGTACTTTACGTAGATGACATCTTGCTCATTGGAAATAATGTGAAGGTTATATGATGTAAGGGTATGGTTATCCAAACAGTTTGATATGAAGGACTTAGGAGAAGTAGGTCACATCCTTGGGATCAAAGTTCTACGAGATTGTAAGAAAAGAATGTTGGGCTTGTCCTAAGCATCCTATTTGATACTTTACTAACTCATTTTAGCATACAAAATTTTAAGAAAGATTTCTTACCTTTTAGGTATGGAATTACTCTATCAAATGAGCAGTGACCGAGGACACCTAAAGAGATAGAGAACATGAAAGCAGTTTCTTATGCTTCAGCAGTAGGAAGCTTAATATATGTAATATGCTATGTACGAGACCAGACATCTGCTTTGCTGTTGGCATGGTCAGCAGATATCAGTCTAACCCAGGACAAGAGCACTGAACTGCCGTAAAGCATATTTGAAGTACCTGAAAAGGACTAAAGAGTATATGCTAGTTTACCAGGCAGATAGTCTACTTCCCTTTGGGTATACAGATTCAGATTTTCAGTCAGATAGGGATTCTAAAAAATCTACCTTAGGTTATGTATTTACTTTGGGAGGTGGAGCTATTGTATGGAGGAGTATCAAGAAAAAATGTATTGCTGATTCTACCATGGAAGCTGAGTATGTGGCAGCCTCTGAGGCAGCCAAAGAAGCGATTTGGCTCAGAAACTTCCTGTTGAATTGGATGTAGTACCTAGTTTGCCTAAGGCTATTATACTTTATTGTGATAATAGTGGTGCAGTTGCAAACTCGAAGGAACCACGAGCCCATAAGACAGGTAAACACATTGAGCACAAGTACCACTTGACACGAGATTTCGTAAAGAAAGGAAAGGTTGCTGTGATCAAGATAGCATCAGCCGACAACCTAGCTGATCCCTTTACAAAGAGCTTACCGGCTAAGGCTTTTGATAGTCATGTTGAGGGAATGAGAGTCAGATGTGTAGCAGTATGGCTTTAAGTAAAGTGGGATATTTGTAACAGTATACTAAAAAGTAATACTTTGAGTATAAGTGGAAAATTGTTAGGGTTATATACTAAAAGCATCACTTTTATTAACTTTATTTCCTTAAATTTTGAATGAGAATCAATGGACAATGTTTGCATATTGTATTTGTTAGAAGTGTTGATGCAAGTGTCCGATACTCTATATTGTAGATAATATGGGTGTGGTGTCACCCAGAAGATATTATCAGCTCCCTATAGAATATATAATGGTTCACAACCTAGATGGACTTGGATAATCTATTGGAAAGGTTGTAGTGTAATCTGGTATTAGTCTATCTTGACTATAGGTTTACACTAGTACACTTTGTGTGTATTAAACAGGACCACTTGAGTTGTTCTCTTTGTACTGACTATAAGATAACATACACCTCTATTTTGAATGCTTGTGCTCTTAATCCGGATATAATAACCGACATGTATATGTAGTGTGCATTACTTTTACTCATAAAAGAGTGAGATTTATTATGGGTTAACAACCTCTATGAATTGGGTAATAATATTTTAGTATAATGGGCTATTGATTATAAAAGGAATCCTGTCCCGATACGTCGGGTTGATGATGCCCCTTAAGGAGCTCATAAGGATTGTCATGTAAATCCTGCAGGTGGATTATATCTGACATGACAAATAAAGTTGAGTGGTACTATAAGGATAAAAGATGTCGATCAATATAGTTGTCACTAACTTAATCTGATCGATGAACATTCGATATCTTAACATGGAGAGCCAAACGAGCATATAATACAAGGAGCCCATAATCATAATTTGGGATTAGGAAGGTAGTGCAACAATAGCTCATTATTGGACCGAGCTATTGTTAATGGGCCTGGGTTGTGTGTTCGGGCTGAACACAGGACACCCAGATCCGTTAGGAGACCTAACCCTAATTCTCCTCGTGGTCCCTGCCGTAGCCTTATATATATATCCTCTATTCTCTGGCCGCCAAATCATTATTAGAACTAAGAAACTTTCTCCAAATTCGTGATCCACGTAAGGAGAGAAAGAAGGGGCTGCCAATAAGAAGAAAAGGTTGGAAGATCGTCGCCCACACAACGTCCAACACCCGAGGAAGGAATACATACAGAAGATCTTGGGGTCGTGACTACTTGAGATTACTAGGAACTGTTATCTTTTTTCCGCCGCAGGTATAATTCGTGAACCCTAGTTTCCATCTATAAAAGGTTAGCACACATTTATATCTGTTTAACTTTCTATCAATCAATACGCACATCAAACTAGGGTCCTGGAAATTTCTAGTTCCATCAGTTACTCCCCGTAAAAACATATCGGTTGAATATCTGAAAAAGTCTAGAAAGATAAGAACTCCAAAAATAATTTAGACCTAAACTTCAAACTGTAGCATAATAACTAATAAATTAAGAACACAATCAATGTAAGTATCTATCATATTACTCTCTCGTTTTGTCACATAAGCAAAATGACATAACAATTAAATAACACTACTCAGCACAACCAAGAGTAGAGCAGAATATTAACATTAAACAATGTAAAGTGCTGAAATAGAAAATATTGATATAATCTGAAGTAGATAGAGTTTTAACATAAATGTGAAATTAATTAGAAATAGTTGTGTTGATGAAAAATAATCAATATTAATGAATTAAAATACATAAATCATATACAATATTTCGAATTAGATGTAAGGGCCGGATCCTAATTAGCGGTAGTCTAAAGACTAGTACACCGTGTCGCTTCAGGCTATTTACACCTGTGTGACAGAAGGACCCTTTCGGCATATAACCAAAATAATTTCAACTAATTTTGAGTCTTAATCAAATAATATTTAATTATATTACTTCAACATCCAAAATTCCTAATTCTCTTCGTATAAAGTTAAAACGATCTTCAGCCAAGGGCTTAGTGAAGATGTCAGCTAGTTGATGTTCAGTGTCAACAAATTCTAAATTAATATCTCCCTGTAAAATATGATCTCTAAGGAAGTGATGTCTAATTTCTATGTGTTTAGTACGAGAAAGAAACATAGGATTCTTCATGAGACTAATGGAACTAGTATTATCACAGTAAATAGGGATGTGGTTAAACAATAACTGATAGTCTTCCAAAGTTTGCTTCATCCACAAAATTTGAGAACAACAACGCCCTGCGGCTATATATTGAGCCTCGGTTATTGATAATGTAACAGAATTTTGTCTCTTAGAAAACTAGGAGACTAATAACCTTCCTAGAAAATGACATGTGCTACTGGTACTTTTAAGATCGACTTTGCATCCGACAAAATTCGCGTCTGAGTAACCTATCAGGTCAAACGAATTAGTTTTAGGATACCAGGACTAGTCGTCAAAGTTCCTTTAAGGTATCGTAGGATACGCTTAACGGCGCTCACATGTGATTCTTTAAGTCAAGCCTGATATCTAGCACATAAGCATACAGAAAACATAATGTCAGGTCGACTAGCAGTTAAGTATAGTAAACTAACAATCATACCTCTATACTTACGTACGTCAATTAGTGTACCACTTTCATCTATATCAAGCTTTGTAGACGTTTCCATAGGTGTTCTGATAGGTTTGACGTTATCCATGTCAAATTTATTTAGCAAGTCTTTTGTATACTTTGCTTGATTGATGAATATCCCTTATGAACTTTGCTTGATTTGTAGCCCGAGAAAGAATGTTAGTTCTCCCATCATGCTTATTTCGAATTCACTCTACATATACTTAGCAAACTCGTTACATAATATCTTATTAGTTGATCCAAAAATTATGTCATCTATATATATCTGCACTAATAAAATATTTTTATCCAAAGATTTTTATAAAAGAGTAGAATCAACCTTCCCTTTTGAAAACTCGTGTTCAAGCAAGAAGGAACTAAGGTGCTCATACCATGCACGAAGTGCTTGTTTGAGACCGTAGAGAGCCTTGCGAAGCTTGAATACGTGATCAGGATTTTTAAAATCTTTGAAGCCAGGAGGTTATTTTAAAAAACTTCTTCACTTATAAAACCATTTAGAAAATCACTTTTGACATCCATTTGAAAGAGTTTGAAACCATAAAACTTACAAAAGCACAAAACATACGAATGAATTCTAGTCTAGCAACTGGAGCATACGTCTCATCATAGTCAATGTCTTCTTCTTGATTATAGCCTTGAGTACTAGACGTGCTTTGTTGCGTGTGACTGAACCATTATCATCTAATTTATTTCGGAACACCCGCTTGGTACCAATGATCGAAAAATCAATAGGTCTGGGAATGAGTTCCCAAACTTGATTTTGTTCAAATTGGTTTAGTTCCTCTTATATTGCAGAAATCCAAAATTCATTATTAAAAGCTTCTAAAATATCTTTAGGTTCTATTTTGGAAATAAATGCAACATTAGCAACTATCTCTCTTGTGCTTGAGTGAGTAGTTACACCTCTTGATACGTCACCTATTACAAGTTCTTGCAGATGATTAGCGTAAACCGCAATCGTTTCGGAAGACCTTTCAGGTAGGATGAGGATGGTGTATCTTCTGATGTCCTATTGGAGGGAGTTTTCTCTTCTTTATTGTAACTATCATCATTGCGTTGACTATTCAGCGCATCGAATGTGACATTTATTGACTCT
This sequence comes from Iris pallida, assembly GCA_029216955.1. Lineage (NCBI taxonomy): Eukaryota > Viridiplantae > Streptophyta > Magnoliopsida > Asparagales > Iridaceae > Iris > Iris pallida. Next base: position 11,385,353 of record JANAVB010029819.1, read on the forward strand.
TCAATAACACGTGATCTCTTGTTGAATACCTTGTATCGCTTGCTTTTTGTCGCATATTTTAAGAATATGCCCTCATCTTTTTTACCAAATTTTTTAAGTTGTCTTTTATATTTAAAATGAAACATCTGCAACCAAAGACCTTGAAATAGCTGATGTTAGGAGTTCTATTAAACCATAATTCATAAGGGGTTTTTTAGAGATAGGTCTAATAAGAACTCTATTCAAAATATGGCATGCTGTATAGACAACTTCTGTCCAAAATATTTGGAAGGTTATGCTGGTTAAGCATAACTCTGGCCATATCGCCCAGAGTTCTATTCTTCCTCTCCACAACGTCATTCTGTTGAGGAGTTCTGGGCAAAAGAATTTATATGATAGCCCATTTGAATCACAAAAGGATTTAAACTCATGGTTATCGAATTCTCCTCTATGATCACTTCGTATCCGATTAATCATGAATCCTTTCTTATTTTGTACCTTTTTACAAAATGATACAAATTTCAAAAAGGCTTCATTTTTATTTACAAGAAAGTAAACCTAAGTATATCGTGAATAGTCATCAACTATCACGTAAGCATATAGCTTACCGCCAAGACTGGCGACTCTACTTGGTCCAAACAAGTCCATTTGTAATAATTGCAGAGGTCTAGAGGTACTTAACGTTTATTGATTTGAAAGTTGATCTAAATGCCTTGTTCTTTTTACTTTCGGCACAGACTATATCTTTTTTGAAAGTAATTTCAGGTAAGCCTCGTACTAGTTTCTTGGTGGACAATTTTGCAATAGTGTCTATGTTCGCATGTCTAAAACGAATATACCATACCCAGATTTCGTCTTGAGTTGTGAACAGACACTTCCCTGTATTGTTAGTCTTCTTTGACAGATATAGTACATATATGTTGTCCCTCCTTATTCCCTCAAAAAAGTTATTCCAAAAGTTTTATTATAAACAAAATATTTATTCTTAACAAAATTAATTCTATAACCATGATCAGTCAGTTGACTAATACTTAGTAGGTTATGTTTTAATTCAGTTACCAAGCATGCATCTTTAATAATGGGTGTGGGGGAAGTACCTATGTTGCCAATTCCAATAATATGTCCTTTCAGGTTGTTCTCAAAGGAGACATGTCACAACCCGCATCTGATATAGGGACACGAGTGCGTAACAACGCCCACCCTACGCCATAGAATCGACGGTAGAACGTTGTCTATGTCACTAACTAACAAAATCACACAATGATATAATGTACATGTCATAGATCTCAAATTCGAATGGAGGACAAGTGTAAAGATAACATTGAAATACTCAATCATAATCTAAAGCATGATAAGATATCCAAGAAGTCTAAATACTACAAAATCTCAACAACAACTTCTAATACAAAATCAAAATCCAAGTCTCAAATTTAAATAACAAATCTCCATTATTACAAGTCAAAGTTCTAACAGAGAATCTAAAAGCTATCCCTTCCTCGGATCTGTAGCAAGTGGAACACTGATCCTCTGAGCAATCATCTGAAAAATATTTTCAGTCAGGATGGAACGAGCACATCTCCTCTAGCAGTTCCAAATAAGTGATAAAGACTATAAAATAGTTATAAATAGTAATACTTGATGAACATGGAAGAGTGAGACAGGAAATAAAATAGAACAACAGTTTAACTAAAGGACAAAGAGAGTAAATACAATAAATCAGAAGAGCATGGTAAAAGAGATAATGAACTAGAGTAGATATGATGTGTGTCCAATAGTAAAACAGAAGTCAAATGTGAATCCAAGTGTGTTTTGAAATACCGCTTTCAACATGTAAACGACTAAGGATAAATCTGGCACATCGCACGCTTGGCAAGCGTGCGATGGCTATCTTTCCATATTAGACCATTATGAGTGGTTCCAGTATGATTGGAAATGTTTACATGTCTATTCGAGTATTTTCCCGCCCCGACTAGTACAAATGAATCCATATCCTGACACATAAATAGAGTACAGGTCCAGCCAGAAAGTAAGTGGTGCCAGTAGGTAGTTCCAGTGAGTGGTTCCAGAAGGGGTCAAACAAGTATAATACATGTGTCGCAAATGAATGAATCTAGAATACCAATCCGTATCATGACAGAGAATCAAATAATACTATACTAGAAGATGAATCATAATGATCATCAAATAAATAAAAACTATTAGAGAATGTACTCGCCTGTCGTCCAGAGCAGTGATAAGGATCGATGCCCAAAGTGGTGTCACACAAACCTATATATGAGATAAACAAAGTTATTTGGCGTTCTAGAGTGAACAATATGTTTGAATGCACTAACTACATGCTTCTAGGCCTTTTCTATGTCATGGGAAGTCAAACTAGGTTAATGCTAGTCAAACTAGTCAATTTTAGGTCAAACTTGGTCCACTTAAGTCAAACTTGGTTTAGTTTGGTTAGTCCATATATATATATATAATATATATATATAATATATATATATATATAAATCATCCAAATGCATATGAGCCTACACTCTCTCTATCAATCATCTGGCCGACTATCTACTCCTCTATTTATATGACCATCCCTTCCTACTGCTATTGCATTTTGTTACTGCTACCATATTCCATATATACACATACATGTGGATTCAACCTTAGTTATTTATACAAACTGAATTCATATATCTAAACTAACACTCATATACTACTACTAGATCACTGATACTCTCAAGATAACCTATATGGACTGACATATATGAGAAACTGGACTGTAAAAGAATAATGGACTTGGCATTAGGAAATATTTAGGCTAATAAACACTCAATTGGACTTAGGACTGAAACAGTTGACTGAATAGTGAATGAAATGGGACTGACCATGTGATATGAGGACTACACTCTGTGGAATTTAGAACTGAGTTCATAGGACTGAACTTAAGGAAAAGTGACTGATACTTGCATAAAGAGTGAATATATATATATATATATATATATATATATATGTATGTATGTATGTATGTATATGTATAGGACTGAACTATAAATGACCTTGGACTGAACATATGATGTAATGACTGATATAGACTAAACAAGTATGGTGACTGATACACAAAGGGAAAGGCTGATATTAACAAAATGAGGGACTAAACATCTATGATATTGAGTTATTAATGTAAAGGTGGACTAAAAACAAACAGGCTAACTGAATCTTGAAGGTATGGACTGAACACTACAGTTTCTGAATACTAAATAGAATAGGGACTAGTCATTTGGTATGGACTGCACTACTAGGTAATATAAGGGCCTGCACAGGTCCAAGTCTCCATTGCCAAAGACAATTTAACTCTCATAGATATAAATATACAGTTAGGATACACTTGGCACACACCTATATGTACATTCATTTCTCACAGGCGCCTATACTCCTATAGTGTACTGCTATGGCCTAACCCGAGCCTCTTTCTTCCTACATACAGGATACTAACATATCCTATAGTTGCTACAAATGGAATTAAGGACTGATACCCACCTCTCCCCCTAACACTCGCTAATGCACAAGACACACATAAAACACACACAAGACACTGTGCACGGCCTATGGCCTGCACCCTGTATGCCACCCCCATATGTAGCTCGTACTTGTGTGCAAGGCCACATAGGCCCAAATCTCTATCCCTGTACTGCTGCTACCCTTTGGTACGGAGGGCTTGCATCCTCACCAGCACATGTGCTGCTGAATTGGACAAACCCTTCATACACTGTTACAAAAGGGATAGAGGATTGATACAAGGATATGTAAACCCCATTTACATGAGCTCTATGCTTGAGCCTCCCCCAACCTAGGATGTTCTGCCTACAATGCCTAAGCCCACTGCTACTAGAGCTATCCCATATTGCATACACTTGAATAAACTGTGCCCTGCTGCCTAGGGGCAGATGTAAAGGACTGATACTCAGAGTACAGTATGGGCCGGACTGATACAATAGAGAATATTGGGACTGAACAATTGAAGAACTGGACTGAACCAAGGACTAAACTGAACTGACCATATAAAGTATCTGAACAAGAATGAGGGATTGAGATATATGCAATGGAGGACTAATTTTATTAGAATATGTGGACATGACAATCTACAAGAAGAATGGACTGCTCTTTCCATTTGAGAAATGTGGAATGAGCTAAGCATGGGCTGATACATACTTCATATGGATTAAAACACATATCCAATAAGGGACTGAATGAAGGGATCATGTAAGACTGATCTAGGGATGCAATGAAGCTGACAAGATGATGAGTAATGGACTGAAACAGTGAGGTACCAGTCCAATGCAATAACAGCCCTTCACTTAAATAATTGATACACTCAAAGACTTAAATGATACCTGAATAATCTAATTCCTACTCAATAATAACTAATAAAATTGTGAGGGCTACTACTGGATGGACTGATCTAAAGGGAATAAACTATGAGTTATCTGGACAAGGAATGAAAGGGACTCGACTGAACCTCGTGAAGGCAGTAGCTAATTTGATGTAATCAAGGTGAATAAGGACTGAACAAGTATTAATGGGTTGAACACAAATATATAGGACTGAACACAGTAATGCCAAGGAACTGATCCTCAAGACAGTGCACAGTGCACTATATGCCAACCCCAAATCCATATCACTAACACCAAACATTCCCAAATTGATTAGATACGATTACCAAAGCTAAACGATAGCAAAGCTCCTATAAGACAATGGTTAAAATTGAATTCAAGGTATTTAATGCTCTTATGGTCATTTCGGCAAATACTTTGTGTGCGTATCCGATACTCTCGTGATACGCACTCAAAATGGATTCAAACATGACCCAAGGCATGCCTACATGATCTATATCATTAGCATGACCTAATTTATCAATCCTACAAACCCCAGAATCCTATTCTCGAATTTCCTCCAATGTGAATCCACATGAAAAAGGAAAACCTCTAAAATAGGAAGATGAGAGCCTCAACTCCTCTCTAATGGCACCCTAATACAATGGGGTCCTAAATGAATGCCTCTACACTAATTTGATGGTAATTAATGGGTTAGAATGTTCATACCAATTGAGAGATAGGTTCCCAATTAAAATGGATCCAAGATTCAAAGTTTTTTAAGTTCTAAGTGCTCCAATCCCTCCAAGCTTGCCAATAGAGCCTTCTTCTCTCGAAGGGGAAGAGAATGAGACTAATTTGAAAATTTTTGGAGACAATTTGGTGGTAGGACGAATTAGAGAAGGAGCTTCCAAATTAGGGTTAGGGTTTTGAATGAAAGAGGAGGAAGATGATGAAGTGGGGCTTTATAAAGAAAGTGGGCTGCCATATAGCGCTTAATTTAGTGTTTTGGTTCAGTTGGAATGTCCACTAAGCCCCTCTCTAATGTCATGACAAGTTAGGGATTAAACCTTCATTCCTAGTCAGGTGTTTAGTCAAACCTTCTAGCTAATTCTTTTAATCTAGCTAGAGACTATCTAAGGTTCAATTAGGCTAGTCCTAATCATCTAGTTGGGTGGTCATGACAAGTTGGTTTAGGTCCTCTAGGATCACTAACCACTATTCTAATCTAATGGCTAACCATTATCCATATTCAAAAATATGACACATGCACTATTATATTTAGTTAATTAACCAAAATATTTAAGTTTTAGTTTTGAAAATTAATTTACCACTCAAGATATAATATAAAATCATACTAATAACAATAATTATGAAAAATTCAAAAATACTCCTGTTCTGGAAAGTGGTGGTTACAAGACATAGCCTTCTTTCTCCATCGATAGAGTTGCAAACAATGTGTTATCATGTCATATACCTGGAGCAACCTCTATCGAGAATCCACTTGCTTCTAGTGGGAGCAGGAAGGTCCTACAACACAACTTGAAGATGTAACCTTGGTACCCACTTTCTTGAGGGTCTTGATATGTTAGTTTTTGGAACCCATACATATACATTCAGATCTACTAGCTTTCTAATCTTACACTGGTGTGATACATGTCCTTTTATACCATAATAGTGACATGTAGCAGAAGTGTTAGTGCTCGGTATAGTTCAAAGATCATGTATATGCATTTTTGAAGGTGTGTGTTTTTTTATTGTGTGAAAAGGTATACATATATGCATGGCTTCTAGCAGTTCTAGTTGTGTTGGTCGTGTTGTGTTTGTGCTTAGCCTTGTGTTCACTTGAGCTATAGGTTTGACAACCTGTTTGCCCAGCTTAATCTCTAACTTTTTAGAGACGTCACATGCTTATTGTATTTGGCTGTGAGTGCATCTATTCTTTGAGCAAAAATATTATATTTTTTTTCCTTTAGTTCATAGAGATCGTTAAGTTTTACATTTATTGATTAGCTTTCTCAAGCTTTTTAAGAGTATCATGTAAGCTTAACTTTAAAAAAGTAATCTAATTTGTGTCACTAGAAGAATCTCTAATATCTTCTGGCATTTGAGATTGCTTTGAAAACTCAGATTGTATAAATTTTAGCTCTTTCTTAGCACTTTTGTACAAATCCATCATTTTCCTCTGATCTTCTAACAGATCAGTGAAAGCATCTACAGTTCATCGAAAGTAAATTCTTCATAGAGAGTGTTCGATATCACCTTAGCATTTGTAGCCATAAAGCATAGGTTCGCTATGTTGTGAGGCTTCTCTTCTTCATAAGAGTCACTAGCTTCGCTTTCACACCAGATGCTAGTGTTAGCATAGTTTCTAGTCGAAGTCCTTCTCTTGCTCGTCTGATCATGCCTACTTTTTTTATAACAGGACAATCCTTCTTGATGTGACATGTTCTTTTACAGCTGAAGCAGATCTGTTCTTCATCGTCTCTGAAATCTTTCTTTTTTTTGACTTGACTTCTCATATCTAAGTAGTCTTCTAAAGTTCCTTGTCATGAGGGCCATCTGCTCGTTGTCTGAGTTGTCTGTCTCACTTTCATCGTCGGAGGATGTCTTGTGGTTAGCCTTAAATGCTATCGCCTTCTCTTTTGGAGCTAACTCTTCGAAATCTGTACGGTCTAGTTCATGCGTCATAAGCTTTTCCATAAGGATTTCAAGAGTCATTGTTGTAAGATCATTTCCTTCAATAATGGTTGCCGCTTTAGGATTCCAGTTCTTGGTTAGCCCGTAAAGCACCTTCCGAATCTTCTCATGATTGTTGTATTCTTTTTCAAGGAAAGATAGAGGATTAACAATATCTAGAAACCGAGTAAACATATTTGTGATAGTCTCATTAGGCTTCATTTTGAAGGTCTCATACTCTTGTGTTAGTCGTGAGATTTTGGACTCCTTCACTTGTGAAGTGCCTTCATGAGTGTCCTCAAGAAGTTTCCAAACCTCGTAAGATGTGACACATGTTGAAAATTGAACTCAATTCTATCTACATCACAGAATAAAGTATTAATAGCTTTTGCATTAAGATTAGCTTTTTTTATTATTGTCAGTATATCTGTCAAATGCTTTTTCAACTAGTTCAGCATATACCACAATAGGTAGTGGTTTCTTATAACCATTCATGACAATAGACCATAAATCGAAATCAAGAGACTTGATATAAAAGCTCATACGTTTCTTCCAGTACGTGTAGTTTGTGCCATCAAATAGGGGTGGCTATTTATTGATTTGCTGGATATAAGGTTGCCATATCTCAAGGAGTTTTAATCCAACTAGAGATAAACTGTGCGCTGGTACCAATTATAGGATCGATGGCACCTCTAGATGGGGTGAATAGAGTACAACAGAAAATATTTACCAATTTTAAAACTAAGCAGGTGAAGTAGATATACAAATAAACTTGAATGCAAGGAAGTAAAACAATAAGTAAATTGAGGCAAAAAAGCAATACGCAAATATCAAGGTTTATACTGGTTTCTCTCTGAAAGGACTAGTCCAGTTTAAGAACTCTTGCTCGCTATAATCCACTATTTTGAGTAGAGATTATACCGCATGCTTTACTCCGAAGAACACGCCAACTTCAATACCGTCGTATTTTTACCGAAACCCACGATCAAACTTCAAAACACCTTTCTGAGAAAAGCTTTTATATGCAAGCTTATACAAATCGAATACTCCTAATCAAAACCACCGGCACTAGAAGAATGGGAGTTGCCTTGGAGGTTTAAAGTTTCAGGCTCTTTAAAGTAGATAGAAGCTTAGGAATAGATAGAGAAGATGAAGATTGAATGAGTAAGTAGAAATGGAAAATTCTTCTCTTTTTATAGGATTTTCTAGGATAGAGATCGGGCAGAACTCGGTAGGCTAACATTCATAAATTTGATCGTTGCAGATCCAAAAGAATAGGAAAATGCAGCTGACCAGGAGTGATCCTAGGAGATCAAATTCGGTCCGAGTTTAGGCAGAACTATGGTCGAGTTCGGTTGCTAGGGTTTTAGGGTCATTTGATTTGGTTTGGCTTTTGGATATAGGTTTGGCTTGGGATCAAAGAATGGATTGGCTTGTTTTTGGTTCAGAATAGAACTTCTAAATGCCAGTGATCTCGACACAATTTTCTAGACTCAATGAAAGAAAAATACTGAATAAAGTGTAAAATATTGTTGAGACAAAATCTGTGATCTTCTGTTTCTTTTTATATCGAGCTTGGAGTTTTAAGTCAATTATCAAAATCGATTTGACCATGGTTGAATGGGCCAACATCCCAGTCTAATCTCTAACTTTTTAGAGTGAGCACAAATTTCATCATATTTAGCTAAAAGAGCATCAATTCTACATGAAGCAACATAATACTTCTTCTTTTTTGATTCTAATTCCTCCTTAAGTTTAGCATTTTCTTGAGTACTTTTCTTAATACAATCACGTGCCTTACGTAATCTAAACTCAATTATGGAAATCTCAGTAGAATTATCATAAGTAGAAGTGTTTCTAGCATCATTCAATAAGCAAGTAAGCTTTTCATTCTCATGCTTATATGATAGAATATCCTTTCTAGTTTGCTTATACTTATCTAATACTTTCTTGTGTTCTTTTAATAGATCACTGAAAACATCAGATAACTCCTCATAAGAAAATTACTCCCTTTATAGAAAGTAATATTTTATTCCTCGTTGGATAATATCATGGAGCATATATTTGCAGCTTGACGAGGTTTATCTTCTTCTTCGAAATCGTTTGCTTCGCTTTCACGCCATATGCTTGTGTTAGCGTACTTGTGTGACAACGACCGTTCATAATGATTCTCCTTTTTAGTTGCAAGATAGTCTTTTTTGATGTGGCCTATCTTCGTGACGTTATCACATACAAGCTCTTCTTCATATAAAGGTTTATGTTGAACCATAAATTCCAATGCCACCATGCACCCATTTGCATCATTATAAGGACTATCCTCCTCTCTGAAGTTGATAGCTTTGCTTTCGTACTTGCAATCATAAGTAGCTTCAAGAAGTTTCTAAATTTTATGAGATGTTGTGCAAGTAGTAATAAGATTGAATACATTTATGTCTACAACACAATAAAAAACATGCATTGCTTTTGCATCAAGGCTAGCTAATCTTCTCTTCCTCCATGTAACTATAGTAAGGCTTGTTAATAATAGAGGAAGTGAGAATAGAGGTGATAGTAGGCTTTTTGTAGCCATTGATGACAATTAACCATAAGTCAAAGTTTAGAGACTTCAGGTACAAGCTCATCCGTATTTTCCAGTATTTATAGTTTATTCCATCAAATAGTAGGAGTCTATTTGTGGATTGCCCTTCAGCTGTGAACATTGATTTCACGGCTATCATATATAATCTCTCTAGAGTGTTATATATGAATATAACCTGCTCTGATACCAATTATAGGAGCAATTGGTATAAGCAGTAATATCTATACAACAAGCACGCGCTCGGATACCAATTGTATGACCACTTAAAAATCACCACTTAAAAATAAGCAGCGGAAATAATCACCACTTAAAAATAAGTAGCTATAAACTATAGCAAATAAGAGACAGTAAATAAATACAGTAAAGTAGGAGATTAGAATCAAACTCAGTGAACACAGCGATGTATTGTCACGACCCGCTCCCAATTTTAGGATACGAGTTCGTGGCCAAGTCCAGCCTACGCCGCAGCATCGGCGGTAGTACGCTGTCTATGATAACAATGGTCCACAACAAGCACAACACGCATATATATCATCCACAACTAAGCCAGCAATAATCACCAAAATATCCAATAGTCTAATATTATAAATATAAAATAATCCACTACAACTCAGAAAGTCTCGGGAACAAACCGGATAGCAGAAAATAAAATAGACAACTAAACTCCATAACTATAACTACTAATTAATGCGAATCCATAAGGAAGAAAATATGCTAATTCGCATCAGTACTGGAATCGGGTACGCCAATGATGTCAGGGTCGCCAACATACTCACTGTAGACCTCGGGGCAAATCTCGTTGTCTAAAGCTGAAAAATAGTTATCCAGTCAGGATTGGAACAAGATCACCATAACACTACATTACACAATATAGTATACAAGCATGAAGGAAAGATAAAAGGAATTTAACTGAAGATAAGTATAGGCATGACGTTGTACGATAAGAAAGTACATTTGAGACATGATAACAATATGAAGGAAGACTTGACATAACACTAAGACATGATGACAATAAGAAGGTAGACTCGACGAAAGAAGAACAATAGACAATAGAGCTAAAATAATCAAGTCACGTGTACTGTGTTTAGAATACCAACTTTCAGCATGTAGACGGCTTGGGATATCCGTCAGTCATACGTGTGGTGCATGACTGATATTATGCAATCAATGTATAGGGGGTCTGTATTCGATTCGTTGACCACATGCTTACTTGTTGTATTCCCCCGCCCGACTCACTCATAATACATGTCCACTACGATAAATATTAGCAATACGATAAACTGTAAACAATAGGTAACAATGAGTAAGGCATGAACATGTATGTATATCCAACCGATTCTAACTCTCATGCACAATAGTAATCATGAACAATGACAATCACGAACCATAAGGGAGTAATAGTGAAAAGACGACACGAAGATACATGCAGTATAAAATAAAGGAAACATAGGTCACAATGATACTTGCCTGCTCCCATAGATGATAAAGTCACAACTCAAGACGTCGTAGCCCGATCTACCCCGACACAAAAACAATCACAAGTTAGATCAACGATTCCCACTCTAAAAATCCTAGAAAGTGGCTAATGGGTTAAATCAATTAATACTATTCCAATTCTGGAATAAATCATCTAAAAGCCTATTTTAACCTATTTAATTCTGAAAACAATCTACACAAAATATTTGGCAAAGGAAATTTACGGTTCCAAATTCGGGACTCGTGGCACGCAAACCGAACATACTGTTGACTAACTAGTCAACCATTATGAATTCAAATTTTGAGTGTGCAACATGGTAGATTTCAGCGCCATGACTACACTGGAATCGACCGTGCCGCAAAATCACGATTTGGTCAAAAGTTATCGCCATTATGGCTAACTATGACCAAATCGATGAACCGTTGACCAAATCTGACTTCTATGAATAAAATAAAATACTAGATGAAACTCTGAATTTCTGGAAAAAATTATATGTTGTAGAGCTCGGTATAAGCTTTCCAAAACTTCAAACGGATCGCGAAACGGAGTTCGGGATCACTCGAAATCTCGAAAACCGCACGACGTATTGATTTTTGGACAACCGACACTCAAATAATTATTCAGAAATTCGAGATCAAAATACCAGTTATATATTCAGTAACCTAACCTAATACGCTTCTAACAAAAAAATGGCGCGCAAAAAGGACGTCTAGGTCAACGGCAAACCCTCCGCGAAGTCGAAGAACTCTACCGAACTCTCCCACTAAAAAAACTGCTGAATTAATTCTAGGGTTTTCGGAAAACCTAATTATATATTAATATATATAGGGATAGGGAGTCGGTGGCTGCGGCTAAGTCGGCTGCTAAGGTGGCATGTCACCATCCTGTGGTCCCCGCCAAGATCCTACGGCCCACAGCCCACGCGGCTTGGCTGCGGCTTCGAGCTTGGCTCGGATTAACATTGTGGCTCGGAGACCGAGCTCCACCCACCCTCTCTCACTGCCACGTGGGCCCGCCCCTCCCCGCTTCAGCGGCTGACGGGTGGGGCCCCCCTGCGGCTGACGGCTGACTGTGTATATATATATAGGAAATAGATTTTTAATTACAGAAAAATTAAATAAAAATCAAGAAAAATCCTAAAAATCCCAAATAAATCCTAGAAAATTCCTAAAAATTCCTAGAAAATTCTAGAAATTTTTTTGAGGGTTCTAGAGCCCAAATAATTTATTTGGCCTCAAAATACTCTCGGGTGCCTTCACAGAAATTCCTAGAAGCTTAAGAAAAATAATGAAACCATATATAAATTTATCTAAAAATCTCCTAAAAATCCAAGAAATTCTAAAATAATAAAATGATACTTTAGGGGCTGTCTGAGGACCCTGGAGACCATATATGTCCTAGTTTTACTATACTTAAGCTATAGGCTTAGGTACACACCCTTGTGATCCTAAATCAAATCTCCATTTACCTATGATTCAAACCATTATATAAATAATAATAATAAACAAAATAAATAAATAGAAATTAAAAAAATGCTCTCTAAAATAAATAAATAAAATTTCGGGAGACAAGTGCTACATGTATACTGGGGGATTACACCAGTCTCGAGTACTCTTGCTCGATATTAATCTACTACTCACAAGATAATTAAGATCTTGTAGTCTTTTACAACACCGTGCTTAGTGACAAGTGCACGACCGACTTTACAACACCGTGCTTGGTGACGAGCGCATGACCAACTCCCGAAGGTAATTAGAAAACTGGAATATTTTTTGAATACAACCTCCGATACAGCTCTTAAATACCAACTCTTGATTAAACAGAAACTTTACTGACTTGGATAAGAGTCGTAAAGTCTTAATATGAAAGTAAAAAGCTCATAAAACTTTAGATAGAGAAGAGAAGAGATGAAATAGGATAAGTGAAATGAATGGCAATCCTAACTCTATTTATAGTATTTTTGGGGACCTAATTTGGACAGAGTTCGGATGCAAAAATCTCGCATTAGAACTTGGATACAAATATCAAGGGAATGGTTAAAACCACCCTGACCGAACTCGGACCGAACTCAGGTCGAGTTCTGGCCGAGTTCTATCTGAGTTCTCTCAGAACTATTTAGGCCTATTTTGATGGGTTTGGGGTAATTTGGTATGTGGACATTTGGATATAGATTTATGGATAGGTAGGCTATATTTTTGTGGATTGAGATTAGCTAAGCCAACACCACTAGAAACCCCGAGGAAGGATTTAGTCAGGTTCATCTTTAGTTGATGTGCACGCATAAAATGAAGACTGTCCTTAGATCTTGCAGGTGATCACCTCGCCAGCGACTTCTAACAGCAATATCATCGACATAACATTCGACTGTTTTGCAAAAGTATTTGCGGAATATGGTGCTCATAGCTTGTTGGTATAATACACCTGTAATTTTCAATCCGAAAGGCATCACTGTATAACAGAAAAGTCCCTTTGGAGTTCTGAATGACGCATGCTTCTCGTCATCCGAGAACATCTTGATCTGATGGTAAACTAAATTTTTGTCCATGAAGGACACGCGATCAAAGCCACATGTGTTGTCGATTATCACATCAGTGATTGGAAAAGAAAAAACATCTTTCGGGCAAGCGGATTTGAGGTCCCAGAAGTCTATACAAACACGGATTTTCCCGTTCTTCTTGGTAATGGAAATGATGTTGGCTACCCAATATGGATGTTGCTTCTCATGGATGAACCTACTTGTTATGACTTTATCTACTTCCTTCTCAATTGCGTCTATGATATTGGGACGAAAGCGTCATTGTTGCTGCTTAACGGGCTTAGTATTAGGTAGGTTGTTAAGTCTATGCATTGCGACCTGTAGGTCTAACCCCGATATGCCTTTGTAGCTCCAGAAGAAGACGTCGATGTATTCTTTGATAAGTTATACCAAGGATTCTCGATCTTCCCCTGATAGGCTTTTGCAGATGAAGATGGATTTGGGTGAGGATTCATCCCTTAAGTCGATTTGTTCGACTTCATCTTCGGTGGGAGGTTCTCATTGTTCGAAATGATATTTCTATAGAGATTCTATGTGAGACCGTCTCGCTGTATCGGTATTTTATACGGATACGTGTTTATTTGAGCCGTATTTCGTATTTATCGATTTGTGTGATATTTTAAAATTTTCCTAAGTGTAGGATTTTCATGACTTGGTTTAACTTGGATTTGGTTTTATTTGGTTCGGTTCCACTTTGACTTGGTTTGGTTTAGTTTGGTTCTTTATGAGATGAGGCGTATGGTTTAGATTGAGTGGAAAGGAATGAATGGTGGAGATCACTTGAGCTTGTTATATAAGCCACTTTTTCTCTCTCCCTCCTCATTCACCCTTATTCTTCTTTTCCACCAAACCCTAGCCATTAGAGAGAGGCAAGTACACCTTGCCGAATGTTGGACGATTTCTATTTTGTTTGTCCCATTCTCTTTATTGTCATATTCTAAGCATGTTTAGAACTTAAAGTTTTCTATTTTGATGGCTAGATTGTTGTAGATCTAACTTGAAGCAAATTTCAGTTTTCATGGGTTTTGATCTATTAAACTTCGTTATTTTCAAGTTTTGATGGTTCCATGTTGTAGAGTAGCTCGTTCTACCCCATTTTGACCTATAGAAGTCCAGATTTGGACTCCGGATGGAGGTTTTATACATCCTGGCAGCCATGGCTTCTTAGTGTATTTCTTTCGAAAATTTGGAGAAGAAGCACAGTTCAGCCGCATAGGCAGTACTTGACCGTATGAATCCTCATGCGGCAAGCCTCTGGCCGCATGGCCTTCCCAACCGTATGAGACTCGCTTGAGCTGAGCCGCATGGACTTGAACGTCCCCAGCCGCATATGAACCGTCCTTGTTCAGCCGCATAGGGCTTCAATTAAACTCAGCCGCATAGACTGGTACTCCCCGAACCGCATAAGGAGTTCTGTCTGAGCCGCATGGAACTACTCGTTCTGAGCCGCATAAGGCAGACTCGTTCCAACCGCATGTGGACTAGTCTCTTCCAGCCGCATATGACCCATCTCCTGCTGGCCGCATATGCGCCACATTCCTGAGCCGCATGAACCCGTATCATCTCGGGCCGCATGTACCCCGACCCGTCCTCAGCCGCATAGGACCCTGCTCATTCCCTGAGCCGTATGGACTCGGATTTCCTGAGCCGCATGAACCCTATAAATTCAGCCGCATGTATCTGATTAATCCTGCTGCATGAGCCAGCCTTGCCCGAGCCGCATGGCTCTGTCATGTCCTGTATTTTATATTTTGTTTATTTTAGTTCCAAGTCTTGCGGCTTTTTGTAACTTGAGTTCCTACGGAGTACACATTTATCCCTATTGTATTTTTATGCCCATTTTATATCCTTATGCCCTTTTTCCTGAACTTGATAAATACTGATTTGATTGACATGATTGAAATGATAATTGTACATGAGTAACATGACACGGCAGTGACCTGTAGTGGTGCACTCTTGACAATGAACTTGACATGATAATTTGACGGTGAACTTGGCATGATAAACTTGATGATATACCTGACATGCTTGATAGTGGCCCGCCGTGGTGCACTCTTGACCTGATAACTTGACCTGCTATACATGACACGGCAGTGACCCGTAGTGGTGCACTATTGACAAGTACCCTGATAATGCTTGATAGTGGCCCGTCGTGGCGCACTCTTGATAAGTAATAATGATAATGATAATGGCCCGTCGTGGCGCACTCTTGACAAATCAATTCATTGACCTGGACACCGTGGATGATTATGCTTGTATAAACTACTAGTCCGGTTGTGTCTTGCATCATGTCTAGGACATGATCCCTGAGTACCACGGTCAGGGATTCATACTGAATCTGGCTAGGTTAATGACTAGATTGATCAAATAGTTCATGGAGAATTTCCCAGTTACCTGTTGCCCCTTTGGTCCCGACCTTATATATATATATACATGAGATTTGTTGCTATCCGTCGAGATGAGCGCACTTCCAGCCCGCCGTCGAGTGTGGAACCTTAGGACACATGTATCTTACTACAGTGTGTCTGCTATATCATGCTATCTTTTCCTTTTCTTGCTGGGATACTCAGGTAGTAACAAACAGGTAACCGGACTTAGAAATCTCATTGCATCTTGCTAGTAACTAGGCCTGTGATAACCCTAGTTAGTTAAAGTATCAAGCCGTACTTATTGCTTGGCCGTGAATGTTGGATGGAGTTCAGTCTGTCTAGTCTTGTCTTGATCTTGTACGAGATTGTTACATGTCCTGATTTCTTATTTATCCTGCCGATAAATGGTGGGAGAAACCAAGTTCTGTTCAGACGAAGGGTTACAATCCCCGGTCCTTGTTTGGTTTACGGGTGGTAACCTGGTTATCTGAATAGTCCCATGGTTATCCCATCGTATATCACCTTCCCAGAATAATGATTACAATGATTTTTACTCTAATACAATGTACTCTGTATTGTCACTCCAGATTGTCACTTAATGATTTTACCTCTATCAATAAATGATCAGAGACCAAGATCTGTTCAGGCGAAGGGTTACAATCCTGGTCCTTGTTTGGTTTAAGGGTTGTAACCTGGCTTCCAGAATCGTACCTTCGTCCTCTCTTCGTATATTGCCCAGTTCTATTTATTTAACATGTTCTCCAGTTTACTTTATGCTCAATGATGCTTTACTTACAGTCTCTCTATGGTCGAGATAAGTGCATTGGTACTGCACGACTCTCGATCCTCCTTTATTTATTGCTTCTCTCCTGGTTGATTGCCTAATGATTGCTGGTTTTAAGTTCATAGTTCGGCCTCCTTTGTGGTACTTGCTATTTGGGGTCTGACCCCACTGGTTTTGCATGGCCAGGTTCTAATAGAAGAGCACGAAGGATCTACCGCACCATCTACTCGACGGTGACCAGCCGGAGCACCAGAGTGCTTCAGTGGGTTTCTTTTTCATTCTCCACTGATATGTAAATTCTTCTTTGTAACGTTTAGCCCCGAGGACGTGTTTAGCTCGTGTTTTGGTATTTTCTTGATATTGTAGCCTACGGGCATAAATATGATATGTGTATTCTAGACTATAGCTAGTCCTTATTATGTACGACTAATGCTCTAGCTAGTCCTCAGTTCTGTGGTACTGGCTTCATGATCAGTCATGTATATATGGTTCGGGACGCCTTACTATTGTATGTATGATGATCGTACTCTTGCTCTTGTATAATTGCCTGTGATTGAGATACCTAGATTGTTAAACCATAGGATTGACTGATGGCATGTAGAGTAACCCCCATGTCTTGACAGCTTATACGTGATTTCAGAGTATTAATGTACTTCGGGATTGCGTAGCTGGCTATGTCTGCCCCCGCTCTCCGGTATTCTGGTTCTGGGGCGTGATATGGTTTTAGTGTGGCCCATGCAGGTCTCGATTTTCAGATTTGTGGGGGTTACCATGTTTAGATATCTCAATCATGATTATCCTTATTGATCTCCTTCGGATTATTCTCTATCTTTGATACTTGACTTGATATCTGTTTGATCATTTATCATTCTGTTCCCATGATTTGATCCTGTGTCCTTCAACTTTCAAGGGCACTGTTCTTGATCCTTCAGATTATCTTGTTCGTATTGCCGAGGCAGCTCAGCATTCTTCAGCTAGGCCAGTTATGGAGATCAGTCTCAGCATGCAGGCAGAGATATCAGTCCATCCCGATCAGCAAGCCGCTTCTGTCTTCGTATCTTGAGACAGGTGATAAAGTTCATGCATCTGTTTCAACTACGATGACACATCCTGGGTAGTGTCATGTCTTAAACTAAGTCATTGGTACCGACTTACCTTAAGGCTTGACTTTTATCCATTTTTGGAGTCAGCTTAGGCCAGCGAGGACGTTGGTTTCTACACAACTGACTCAGGAGTCATATTGATCCATATGCCTCCAGCCCTTCTTGATCATGATTGTATTTGTTCTTGTGCATTTATTTACTGCTTACGCGTTTATTTATATTACTGATTGTTTTACTTTACTATATGCCATGCTTGATTTATTGAGATTGTTGAGTTTCTGGAGCTTTTATTTTGTTATCTTGCTCGACTAGCCTCAGGAAATTCCGAGGACGGAATTTTTCTAAGGTGGAGAGTTGTGAGACCCGTCTCGCTGTATCGGTATTTTATACGGATACATGTTTATTTGAGCCGTATTTTGTATTTATCGATTTGTGTGATATTTTAAAATTTTCCTAAGTGTAGGATTTTCATGACTTGGTTTAACTTGGATTTGGTTTTATTTGGTTCGGTTCCACTTTGACTTGGTTTGGTTTAGTTTGGTTCTTTATGAGATGAGGTGTATGGTTTAGATTGAGTGGTAAGGAATGAATGGTGGAGATCACTTGAGCTTGTTATATAAGCCACTTTTTCTCTCTTCCTCCTCATTCACCCTCATTCATTTCTTTTCCACCAAACCCTAGCCATTAGAGAGACAAGTACACCTTGTCGAATGTTGGACGATTTCTTTTTTTGTCCCATTCTCTTTATTGTCACATTCTAAGCATGTTTAGAACTTGGAGTTTTCTATTTTGATGGCTAGATTGTTGTAGATCTAACTTGAAGCAAATTTAGTTATCATGGGTTTTGATCTATTAAACTTGTTATTTTCAAGTTTTGGTGGTTCCATGTTGTAGAGTAGCTCGTTCTACCCCATTTTGACCTATGGAAGTCCGGATTTGGACTTCGGATGAGGTTTTATACATCCTGGCAGCCATGGCTTCTTAGTGTATTTCTCGAAAATTTGGAGAAGAAGCACAGTTCAGCCGCATAGGCAGTACTTGACCGCATGAATCCTCATGCGGCAAGCCTCTGGCCGCATGGCCTTCCCAACCGCATGAGACTCGCTTGAGCTGAGCCGCATGGACTTGAACGTCCCCAGCCGCATATGAACCGTCCTTGTTCAGCCGCATAGGGCTTCAATTAAACTCAGCCGCATAGACTGGTACTCCCCGAACCGCATAAGGAGTTCTGTCTGAGCCGCATGGAACTACTCGTTCTGAGCCGCATAAGGCAGACTCGTTCCCAACCGCATGAGGACTAGTCTCTCCCAGCCGCATATGACCCATCTCCGCTGGCCGCATATGCGCCACATTCCTGAGCCGTATGAACCCGTATCATCTCGGGCCGCATGTACCCCGACCCGTCCTGAGCCGCATAGGACCCTGCTCATTCCCTGAGCCGCATGGACTCGATTTCCTGAGCCGTATGAACCCCATAAATTCAGCCGCATGTATCTGATTAATCCTGCCGCATGAGCCAGCCTTGCCCGAGCCGCATGGCTCTGTCATGTCCTGTATTTTATATTTTGTTTATTTTAGTTCCAAGTCTTGTGGCTATTTTTGTAACTTGAGTTCCTACGGAGTACACATTTATCCCTATTGTATATTTTTATGCCCATTTTATATCCTTACGCCCTTTTTCCTGAACTTGATAAATCCCGATTTGATTGACATGATTGAAATGATAATTATACATGAGTAACATGACACGGCAGTGACCCGTAGTGGTGCACTCTTGATAATGAACTTGACAGATAATTTGACAGTGAACTTGGCATGATAAACTTAACATGATATACCTGACATGCTTGATAGTGGCCCGCCGTGGTGCACTCTTGACCTGATAACTTGACCTATACATGACACGGCAGTGACCCGTAGTGGTGCACTCTTGACAAGTACCCTGATAATGCTTGATAGTGGCCCGTCGTGGCGCACTCTTGATAAGTAATAATGATAATGATAATGGCCCGTCGTGGCGCACTCTTGACAAATCAATTCATTGACCTGGACACGTGGATGATTGTGCTTGTAAAACTACTAGTCCGGTTGTGTCTTGCATCATGTCTAGGACATGATCCCTGAGTACCACGGTCAGGGATTCATACTGAATCTGGCTAGGTTAATGACTAGATTGATCAAATAGTTCATGGAGAATTTCCCAGTTACCTGTTGCCCCTTTGGTCCCGGCCTTATATATATATATACATGGGATTTGTTGCTATCCGTCGAGATGAGCGCACTTCCAGCCGTCGTCGAGTGTAGTACCTTAGGACACATGTATCTTACTACAGTGTGTCTGCTATATCATGCTATCTTTTCTTTTCTTGCTGGGATCACTCAGGTTGTAACAAACAGGTAACCGGACTTAGAATTCTCATTGCATCTTGCTAGTAACTAGGCCTGTGATAACCCTATTTAGTTAAAGTATCAAGCCGTACTTATTGCTTGGCCGTGAATGTTGGATGGAGTTCAGTCTGTCTAGTCTTGTCTTGATCTTGTGCGAGATTGTTACATGTCCTGATTTCTTATTTATCCTGCCGATAAATGGTGGAAGAAACCAAGTTCTGTTCAGACGAAGGGTTACAATCCCCGGTCCTTGTTTGGTTTACGGGTGGTAACCTGGTTATCTGAATAGTCCCATGGTTATCCATCGTATATCACCTTCTCAGAATAATGATTGCAATGTTGTCACTCTAATACAATGTACTATGTATTGTCACTCCCTGATTGTCACTTAATGATTTTCACCTCTATCAATAAATGATCAGAGACCAAGATCTGTTCAGGCGAAGGGTTACAATCCTGGTCCTTGTTTGGTTTAAGGGTTGTAACCTGGCTTCCGGAATCGTACCTTCGTCCTCTCTTCGTATATTGCCCAGTTTATTTATTTAACATGTTCTCCAGTTTACTTTATGCTCAATGATGCTTTACTTACAGTCTCTTATGGTCGAGATGAGTGCATTGGTACTGCACGACTCTCGATCCTCTTTACTTTTGCTTCTCTCCCTGGTTGATTGCTAATGATTGCTGGTTTTAAGTTCATAGTTCGCCTCCTTTGTGGTACTTGCTATTTGGGGTCTGACCCCACTAGTTTTGCATGGCCAGGTTCTAATAGAAGAGCCAGAAGGATCTACCGCACCATCTACTCGACGGTGACCAGCCGGAGCACCAGAATGCTTCAGTGGGTTTCTTTTTCATTCTTCCACTGATATGTAAATTCTCTCTTGTAACGTTTAGCCCCGAGGACGTGTTTAGCTCGTGTTTTGGTATTTTCCTTGATATTGTAGCCTACGGGCATAAACATGATATGTGTATTCTAGACTATAGCTAGTCCTTATCATGTACGACTAATGCTCTAGCTAGTCCTCAGTTCTGTGGTACTGGCTTCATGATCAGTCATGTATATATGGTTCGGGATCTTACTATTGTATGTATGATGATCGTACTCTTGCTCTTGTATAATTGCTGTGATTGAGATACCTAGGATTGTTAAACCATAGGATTGACTGATGGCATGTAGAGTAACCCCCATGTCTTGACAGCTTATACGTGATTTAGAGTATTAACGTACTTTAGGAATGCGTAGCTGGCTATGTCTGCCCCCGCTCTCCGGTATTCTGGTTCTGGGGCGTGACATTCTAGGCGTTGGGCAAGGGTTCTTCTTCGAAGAATTCTAATGTTTGATTGTCGTCTTCTTCAAGAGGATGTGCGGATGTCATGTTGGCTGACAATACTTTTCTGAAGGTTGGGCCGATGCTGTTATTGGAATCCCAAGTTGAAGCTTCAGATGATTGGAATGTACCAAGTCCCAGTCTGCGAGCCTTCTCGGGTTTTGGGAGTCGTTACGTAGCCTACCCCGTCGAGTGCGGTGGTAGTACATAAGGCTTTCCCTTTGGGATGGAAGCCGTAAGGGAAGGCGTCGTCCTTTGTCATAGTTCAAGCCTTTACCGTTGTTCAAGTCGTAACCCCTCCTTTGGATGAGATACTTTGCTTGATTAGTGCAATGGTATTTCTACATTCTACCTGTATCAGGCTCTAGTTCGGTTAGAGGAAGGCCCTGATAACGTTCCACTTTGACAAAGATGATAAGTTTTTCATCCCTTTTCTGGACAGAACTATATAACAGGCTCCTCGGTAAGTGACGGCCCAATTTTATTGTTGACAGTCGTTACTTGTGTTTAACGATCCTAAGGCATTATCTAGAGTATATATAGCATTCCAATGTGAAAGATTAGAGTAGTTCAAAGATAGACTTTATTGATAAAATAAGGGATCTTATCCCGAGGGTTTACATCATCTAGTGAGGCTGCCTTAGTATGGGCAGATATATAATCCACCAGTTCTTCATCAGTGAGAACTGGAACAGCCTTCGGAGGAGGCGTAGGAGTCTTTCTCTGTATCTCGACTACCAGCGGAGCTGAAGTCTTGGGGGGAGGAGTTTCTGTAGACCTTCTCGGGAGTTTGACCCTGATAGGTTCTGAGCCCAGTCTGGGTAGTTTGACGACCAAAGGAGTCGCAGCCTTTCTATGCAGCTTAGCCATGAGAGGAGCTGACATCTGGAGGTTTTCCTTTAAGCCTTACTCTCAATGGCGCTTTAGTCACTACTTCGGCCTCTGCTTCATCATCAACATCATTAGCCTCGTCGTCCAAGTGGACTGATTTGTTTAGATCTGAGTTAGTGAAGAATGCCTCGATTCCTATAAAGGGATCGACAACAGCAAACTTCGTCCTAACGATGTCATTGCCAGCTATATATTTTATGCACTGGTGGAGAGTGGACGGCACGACCATGTACCCGTGTATCCATGGATCCCAGCAAGATGTTGTAGGAGATGTCGGCATCAATGACATTATAGGTCACCTCAGTCTGGAGATCGCCAATGTGGCACTTTAGATGGATCTTGCCCAAGTGATTACTCTTTTCGACATTGAAGCTATTGATTGTAGTATTGGATGCAGTCAACCGGTGCATCGGTATCCCCAAATTTTAGAGCAGAGTTCAAGGGATGATGCTGAGGGAAGACCCCGAATCAATTTGTATCTGGTTCACCTTGTTGGCACAAGCGTACCATATGTAATACAGCGGCCTGTTGTACCTGTTATTCTTGAGTAGCATGTCCTGCTGAGTGAACGTAATGGGGATGATCTCCCCACACTATGATAGTATAGACATGCGACTTGGTCCACTTCAGGCTGTGGGACCTAGCTTATAAAAGACTCAGCATCCTTTAATGCTTCAAATAGAGCATCCCGAGTATCTTTGGAGAGTCGAAGAAACTCAAATAGGGATAGCCGAGCCAGAGTATTATCAAGTTGCGCCAATATATTAAAGTTATAGGGTTTAGTTAACCCTGAAGCACTATCTTTTCCTAGAGGCTTGTCAAAATGAGCCTCTTTTTGCTTTTATCTATCTGCTGCTGAAGGTTGGGATGGACCCTCCCCTTGGGCAGTAATAGTGGTGATCGGAGGCGCCTCTTCAGCCGAAACCTCATCCTACTGAGTGTTCTATTTAAACCATGTCACCACCGAAAAGTCTTCTTTCGGAGAGGCGGTGATCATCCGACGGGACTTGGGCTTCTTACCTTTGGTTTGGTGGTGGGGCATACCACCGATTGAATCAATTCCGGAGCTAGATCTAGGTGAACCCAATGATCTCGTCCCGAGACGTAGTGAGTGGCACCAGCCCACTCACGTTGTCATGAGTTGGTGGAAGGTTGGTTACTTCCATTGTCACCTTCGGGATGGGGACGCATCATCTTGAGCCTCAGTTGGTGGCAGGAAGCCAAACTGAAGGGACACCATATTCGTCGAGACTGTCTTATCCTCATAGTCGAGAGAGAGGACATTCACATTGATCATGTGTATGTAGTTCTTCAGTATATAGCAGTCCCGTATTGGATGTCCGACGAACAGATGATATTGACAATACTTCGGGCCTTCGACTCTGTCAACTTCGTAGAGCGCTTAGGCTCAGGCAACTTGATCTTATCGCCTTGTATAAACACCTCGAAAAGCTGCGTATCTTCGTCATTGAAGGAGTATATGTCCTTCTGTCTTGGTGCGGTTGGTGGCTTCTGAGCAGGAGGTGACACCCTTAAAGGTATTGACAGTCAACGCTTGCTTCCCCTTGGGCCCGCGCCCGCTGTTATTGTTGTTGGAGGGGCGTTTTTTTATCGTCGAAAGAAAAAAATTGAGTCCTAGGAGATGAGCGTCTCGGGCCTTCATTTTGGTGCTCTTAGCACCGATAATGGGTGCAGTACAGTCTGTGTATTAGGTGGAATCGACGCAAAGTTTGACTGTCGACGTCATGTTCTTGCGGCAGGAATCCATTAACAGTGGCTCAGTACCGAGAGGTAGCCTTAAACATGCTTGATGGAAGCATTCAACGTAAGCTCGAACTGACTCTTTTCCTTTTAGGTGACTTCTATAAGGGAAGACATAATCATATCCATTCCGCCATCATAGAATCAGGATAGAAAAAGGTGTTTCAGATCCTCAAATAAGGATATGCAGTTATCAGGAAAGCTACAAAACCATTCATAAGCTACTCCTTTCAATGCCTCAATGAGTAGACTTGTCAGCAAGGCATCGTCCTTCGGCAAGTATCCCGTCATAGAGTGATGTATGTCAGATATCGACGGGAAGACTCTTTCTATTAAAGGGCATTAGTGTTTGTAGTTTATACTTGGGAATATAAACCACGTTGTTCAACTCAAAAGGATATGGTTGACTAATCTGGAGCTTCTGACACTCCTCCATTTATCCTTATCCTCTATGCGAGTGTGTCACTACCACATTTTAGCTTGAGGATATTTTGGTCATTTTGAGAATTTTGGATTTATTTTGAATTATTGGAATGATGGTTGTTTTTTTGACCATTGCTAGTAGAGACTTTGGAGACTAACCTAGTTGAGACTTTGGAGCCTAACCTAGATGTTGACCTTGGCTATGCTGACTTGATTAGCATGGTGGGACCCTAGTCTAACTTAAGTAAACCCAAGTTAAGTTATTTTGAATCAAGTTTCATATAGAGAATACGTGATTTAGTGCATGGACTTTTGACTTAAGGATTGATTTCATTTATCATTGAAACTTGGCCCAAGCCCATTAGTCATAACCCTAACCCTAATTCTTTCCTTACTGGCCGGCCACATAGGGACCCCCCATTTAATATCTCTTCCTAGTTCTTGCCTCCTTTGCATCAAAACAACTTTTGGAAAGAGAGAGAGGTATTGGTTTTTTCCCTAATTCATAACTCTTTCATTTTAATTCCTTTTGACTCTAGTTTCTTGCATTAGAACCTAATCCCACTCTATTTTTCGTTCATAGAGAGAAATATTAGATTTGGTACAATTTGGAGTTTTTGGATTGCAAGAAGAATCTTCCTATTTGGAGCTTTTTTCTTGTGATTGATACTCTATAGGTAAACACCTTAAACTATCATTTAATCCTGATTTCTTTGCATGATAGCCTAGATCTAGGTGTCCCTAGCTGTGGTGTGTGTTTGGTAAAGTTTTGTATTGGTTTGTGTCCGTATCGGACACGTATCATTTTCTATTTGTAGGTGTTTGTTGAAATACCAAAGAGAACTTTTATTTCATATTTTTGAAAACTATTTAAACAATATTGTAGCTATATATGTGTGATTTGATTTTGTTTTGCATTGAACACAAATCGTGTCGTCTTCGTATCCAATTTCTTATTGGACACGTAGCACGAGCAGTGTGTTCGATGCCCTGCTGCTCGAGGTTTCTGCACACTGTACACGACACGATTTGACACAAAATTTCTTGGACACACGTAGCACATGTCTGACACGACATCCAAGAAATTTCATGCAATACAGTTTCGTATCGAGGGAGAAATCGCGTGTGCACGTGTTTCACACTGCACTGTGCACGCGTGTCTCATCCCTCTGATACGGGCTTCGCATCCCTCATGGACACGTCGTGGTGACGTGTCAGGGACATGAACGTGTTGCCCTACATTGGGCGAACACGGTGACACGAGCATGTGTCATGATTCGACTCGTGTCGTGTGCACAAATCCATGGCACGCACGCACCACACTATCAGTGCACTGTTTCAGTGTGCTCGTGTGTTGGATTTGTTTTGGACACGTTGTGTCCAGTTTATGGACACCATGACACTTCTGTGACACATACACATGTCACATTATTTACAACCAATTAATTGGGTTATTAACTGTGTTTTGATTTCGATTTTGTGTTTCCCCAATTTCTGATACTAGGTTCTGAAAACTGGTTTCCTTTGTTTAATTGTATTTTTAACTGATTTTATAATGATTAAATTATCATGTTAGATCACATATATATGTCTGATTAAGTCTACATGTTGGAATTCATGTTATCTTAGATTATGGGTTTTCGAAATGCTAAAGGAATGTTAAAACTGAAACCGATTTCATGTTTACACACACACACAAGAAAACTGGAAACTGAAATCTGTGTATACACTGATTTTTGAATGACACACACATGTTTATACACCCCAAACCTATGATGTTAAATCTAAATGTATGTTCATAAACCTGAGAACACATTATGTTTACACACACATTGAAATGTCCTAGCCTATCACAGAAATCTGAATACACACTCACATTCACACTAACCTAAAACCTGAGAAACCCCACATGTCCAGCAACCTACACACACATCACCTAATCTACTACACACAGGTACACTCTAACCTATCATAAATCTGGAAACACACACCCTATATCTACTGCTACCATATACACACTCACACCCTCTAAAACCGAGAACACTCTAACTTGCCATACTCAAAAACAAAACACACATTGAGGCACTCACACACACAGAGAAAACCTATATACACACACATACTATTGTATACACACACTACTGTTATGTACACACACATATGAAACACAAACATGTCACTGTCACTCTATCCCTCTCTATATATGTATATATAAATATCTATATTCTTGTATGATAACATGTTTTATATATATATATATATATATATTATAATTATATATATTATATAAATATCTATATTCTTGTATGATATATTTATGTTATATATATATATATATATATATATATATATAATATATATATATATATATATGAGGTGCCCCCCTTCCTGGAAAGATGGATTGGCGACAGTCTTAACCCGAACATTACTGCTTCCCCAAGCAATAGCAGGATCAAAGACCTGTGGAACCCCACCAATAACGATTGGAACTGGGATCTGATTCGCGAATGGTCCGGCAACGGTACGGTCGACAGCATTTCAGCACGGACTCACCCTTGGGACCGACGCTGACGAGCTGAGGTGGTCGCTGGCTGCTTCCGGTGCTTTCTCCGTACGATCGGCGAGATTCGCGATCCAAGTGAACGGCCAGGAACACTTCATTGCGCGATTCTGGCATTCTTGTATTCCAAAGAAATGGTCCTTCCTCCTTTGGAGAATCATCAGAAAGAAATTGCCTACCGACGAGATCCTTCACTCCATCGGTATTAGCCTGGCGTCTGCTTGCAATTGCTGCACCGAGCGTCAGACGGAGTCAATCGACCACGTCTTCAGGGAGGGAAGCCTCCCTGGCAAAATCTGGAGCTCTCTCAACCACAACTACAATATCAATCAAGGAAACGGGCGCTTTAACGATCTTCTAGCTACCTGGGGTGCCGCGTCCTACGGCCACCAGATCGTTGCAGCGGCTGCCACCTGGACAATTTGGAAGAACCGCAACAAAGCGAGATACGAGGGACACCAATTCTCTGTTGATCAGCTCATCCGAGAAATCCATCGGCAATGCCGCAAACGGAGCTCTCTCTGCTCCCACAGCCCTCCAGCATTCTGGCATCCGATCTCCGCTCTTTTTTGACGGGAGCGGCCGTCCCTCTCCCCCGTCTTTTCTTTTGGTGGTATACTTGTATCGGCTTTTCGCCTTGTATACGTGTCAGGCTTTGCATTTTGAGCCTTGATTAATAAAAAGTGGGGGATTTTTAAATATATATATATATTTTTCTCTTAAATATATATATATATATATATATATATATATATATATATTTATATATATATATATATGTTTGCCTATATATGTTTGTATATGTAAATGTGGTGAGTACATATATGTGTATGCCAATATAGATTGGTACATGGCATATAGCCCTATATGGTTTTCCTATATGTATGCCTATGTATACATTATGTGTATATGGGTATGTATATACATGAGATTGTTTGTTGATAGTTTGTGTAGTGTTGTGACTTGTGTGAATGCTAGGATAGACATGGTTAGGCTTAGTGAGACTTGTCTGGGTTAGGATTTGACCTAGTTGACCTAGTTTGACTAGTGTAGTTGACTAGAGTTGACCAAAGGTTGACTTTAGCCTAGATTGACCCAAACATCATGTAGAATGCATTGTAGTATTCTATTTTACCATTTTGGATATGTTGTAACTTGTGTTGTTCTAAATAGGAGGCAGACACCTCTATTCAGACAGTATTTTCACTTCGGATACTCAAGATATCAGGCGAGTACATTCTCTGATTGTTTCATACTTGCTAGGACTATATTCTTGCTCTAGATTACTTTAATTGATGCTGACATGATGGAAACACAGATTAGTACTATATGGATCTTTTCATATGATGTTATTCCCCTCGGGAGCATCAGATACATCATGTCATGTGCGTTTTACTTTCATCATTTATTCCTGTGCTTTCACCATTCATGTGCACTCTCGTGATTCATGTACTCTCATGTTCACGGAGCCCCTATGTTTATATTCATGTGTACCCATTTATGGGCCCCTATGTGAAATCATGTAACATAACTTGAACGAATCCTTGTGTATTGATTGGGGATGGGAGAGTAGAAATAGTCATGTGAATATTTCCAAAGTATTGTAGCCTTGTACAACCTCTCAGGTTTATTATCAAGCCGTTCACATGTCTATCTTGTACTCTAAATCACTATTTCACTGTAGCTTTACTTATAGTAGATATTTCTATTACAGTCTTCTCTTTATTTCATGTCCCTTCTTTTAGCGTTTTATGTATTTTACTCTATTGCCTGTTTTATATTCCTATCATGATATGAACTATGTGAGATGTACTGTGCTCGCTCATGTCATGACTGGACCTGTCGAAAATATTACAAAGGGCGAGGATGAGGCATGTTGCACCACTTACTATGGGACAACACTAGAGGACACCTGTGACTTGGACTTCCAACAGGATCCATTACCTGCTGACGACAGTCCCATAGTTTAGTTATTTTATTTCAGTTGTATCTCATCTGGATATTTGTACTAGAGATTTTGGATTTGTGGATCTTGTTAGATGTTTATCTTAGACACTTTAGATTCTCTCTTTTATCGTATTTTATCTGTGGTTTCTGTTGATATTCTTATCTATCTTATTGTACATCTTCCTTAGCTGTGATTGAGTTTGTACTTTATATTATTCCTCCATTCGGAGAGTATAACTGTGTAATGTACCTTATAGTTGAGATGTATGTGACCTAGGACAGCGTTCTACCGTCGATACTGCGGCGTAGGCTGGACGTACCCACTTCTCGTACCCTTACACTGGGTGCGGGTCGTGACACGTTTTTAGTGGTAGCCCATGCAGGTCATAGATTTGTGGTGGTATTCGAACTAGAGTATCACTGCTGCCTGCAGTAGGATTAGGATATTTTTGAAGGTACTCAATCATATTAGGAAAAACTCTTAATCAGATTCCTTTTGTCTAAATTTGCTGCTTATTGTCTTCCCTTGAATATAAACTGTCCTTTGCTATTTCGACTCATTCTCAGAAATTGTTTCTTGTTTGATCTGTCTCCAGGATGGTCGAGACTAGATCTCATCGCCCAGGACAGGAGGATACTGATGAGAGGTCTGCCACCTTTCGTCCTGTGCAGCCAGTCCCGGTACCGCAGCACCAGTTATGCCAGCTGGGGTGGATGTTTCAGCTGTATTCGGAGGAGCCCCTCCACCAGCTCGCAGGCAGAGCCCAGTCATTTCAGAGATGCTCCAGCAGCAGCAGCCGCCTTAAGGATCCGTCGATGCAGTCCAACTGTTCACTTTCATCCAGCAGTTCATGGAGGCCCAGCAGGCTCAGCAGCAGCGTCAGACGGCAGAGTTCAGTTGGGGCAACGATCTGGCCCTGACGACAGTTGAGAGGGCTACAGCTCAGCCTCCGGCAGTTCAGCAGCAGCATCAGCCGAAGGAGAAGGGCATAGAGGATTTCCAGAAGTTGCACCCGTGAGACTTCAGGGGTACAGAGGGCATCCTGTACGTAGATGAGTGGATCGAGAACATGAAGGAGATCTTCAGGCTAGCAGAGATTCCTGCAAGACTGCAGATTGAGGCGGTGGCTAGTATGACGCAGGTCGAGGCTTTGGTGTAGGGCAGTCAGACTGTCGAGGAGTACGCCGGGGAGTTCTGCCGTCTGGACAGATTTATTGAGGGGTTTTTTGAGGCGACGAAGGCCCGGAGGTTCAGGAAGGGGCTAGTCAAGGAGGTGAAGTCCTATACCAAGAGTTCCTGCAGCGCCACTTTTGAGGAGATCCAGGTGGGTGCCTTAGCAGCGGAGGATGATCTTGAGCTGAGGCTCAAGAAGGGGCGAGACACTCAGGAAGCCAGTGGTAGTGGAGGACCGGCCAAAAGGCCGCACTTTTAGTAGCAGCATCAGCAGAGACAGTTTCAGCCGCAGCAGTTCTAGCAGCCGAGACTTCAGCCAGCTCAGCATTAGCAGCCGAGGCAGCAGCAGCAG
This sequence comes from Iris pallida, assembly GCA_029216955.1. Classification (NCBI taxonomy): domain Eukaryota; kingdom Viridiplantae; phylum Streptophyta; class Magnoliopsida; order Asparagales; family Iridaceae; genus Iris; species Iris pallida. The sequence goes on from JANAVB010029819.1 coordinate 11,416,037, forward strand.
GCCCCGAGGCAACAGTCTACTAGTTGTACCTTCTGCAGGAAATCGGGGCATGGATGGACCGAGTGCAGAAAGAGGCTGGGGAAGTACCTTCTCTGCGGTTCGTCGGAGCATCAGCTGAGGGACTGTTCCCTCTTCGCAGACAGATCTGCACAGAGGCAGGAGCCAAGGCTCCAGTGGGACCGCAGAAGGGATCGATGCCGACTCAGCAGCAGCGGTTCGTGCAGCATCAGCAGCAGGCCAGGGAAGGCTAGCAGGGGCGAGCTTTCGCCATGGAAGCCAAAGATGCAGGCTATTGGGGAGCTGATTGCAGGTTCTGTTCTTCTTGACTCTATTCCAGCTTTCGTCTTATTTGATTCCGAGGCTTCCCACAGTTTTATGTCTGTATTATTTGCTGTTAGACACTGCTTTGTATCTGAATCATTACCTAGGACCTGTAAGATCACGACCTGGGGTGGTATTATCCTCGTGAGTGATGTTTTGTCACGACCCGCACCCTAGAGTAAGGGCACGAGACATGGGTACGTCCTGTCTACGCCGCAGTGTCGACGATAGAACGCTGTCCTAGGTCACAACATCTAACATATAATTCTAAGCAGTTTATACTCCCCGAATGGGGGTAACATAGCAGAAAGTAAACTCAATCACAACTAAGGTAGAAGAAAGCACGATATGATATAGAACTCAAGGAAAATACAGATGATCAGAAGAGTCTCAGTGTCTAAGATAACATCTCAGCAAATATCCAGAAATATAAGGTCTCAACTACTGAATATGAAAGAATATATACAATCCAGATCTTAAAGACAGAAATAAAGTCTAACTAAACTAGTCTCAAGACAACATAAGTAAGATAAAGCCTAACTAAGCTAGTCTAGGCAGTAGGGGTAAAGTCATCAGCTAGAGCTGGGTCCTCCTGAGAGTCCAGCTCACAAGTATCGTCTAGGGATGCCCCGTAGAAGGTATCCACACAGGCCTCCTTCTCGTCCTCTGTAATATTTACAACTGGTCCAGTCAGGACAGGAACGAGCACAATACATCTCAACAGATCATAGCAGGTTAGAAAATATAATCATGCAGTAAAGTAAGATACATGAACTGAAGAAATACAGTATAAACAGAGAGAGAACTGTAATAGAAATATCTACTATACATAGAGAACTAACAGTGGCTAGTGAGTCAGAGTACAATATAGACATGTAAATGGCATATGAGATTCTGATGCTACACTACGAAAAGATTCTGATACTACACTACTTGGATAATATTCACATGTCTACTTCTACTCCCCCGTACCCCCAATCAATACACAAGGATCCAGCCAGGTTATATTATGATTCCATGCAATGGCCCATAAGGGGTGATACATGGTAGGCCCATAAATGGGTAATTCTGGAAATGCCCATAAGTGGGTGATTCAAGGAGACTCTGTGATCATGAGAGTACATGTCACAAGTGATCAATGAACCAAGAAGTATAGTGATACACAATATAAGTGAAACATACAGAACATGTAATATCTGATGCTCCTGAAGGATAATATCTCAAGAAGGGATCCATATAGTACCAATCCGTGTAACCAACGTGACAGTATCAAGTAAAGTAATTTAAAGCATGAAAATAATTCTAAACAGGATATGAAATGATCAGAGAATGTACTTGTCACTTCCCGCTCCCAGAATATATATTTTAATACATGTACTGCTTTAATATTTATCATGTATTGTTCTGTAGTTAAACTCCATTAATTTTATGTTAATTAATTTTCTATAATTTTATTTCTGTATTTATTTTCTGTTTTTATATTCTGCTTTAGCTATACTTTGGGTTCATTTAGTATGTTGGTTTATCATGGACCGAAACAAACCCCCACCTACTACCACCCCTTCCATTTAAAGCCATTCCCTTTCTCTCTTCATTACTTCACCATTAATCTTCTTTTCATAACTCCTCCCCTACCAACCAGCCACCAAGGCAAGTGCCAAACTTGCTTCTTGATGGATCACCGTTATTATTGTTCCATCATCTTCCTTACTTGATTTTGAGTCTCTTTAGTACTTAGCATTTTCAATTTCCATGGTTCATTTCTTGTAGATCTAAGTTTAATGCATTTTCAGATTTCTTAGGTTTTGATCTAGTAAACTTTATTATCTTTAAGTTTTGATGGTTCCATGTTGTAGAGAATTTTGTTCTACCCCATTTTGACCTATGGAAGTCCAGATTTGGACTTGGAATGAAGGATTTATGGAGCTTAAGAACATGGCTTTCCATGGTTCTGTCCTTAGAAATTCGGAGAGAAGAACAGACCTTGGCCGCATGGTAATGCTTGACCGCATGAGTTTCCATGCGGCAAGTCTCTTGAGCCGCATGAAGTATTGGCCGCATGAAGTGTTGGCCTCATGAAGTGTTGGCCGTATGAAGTGTTGGCCGCATGGAGTCCTGGCCACGTGGCATTTTAATTCACATTCTGGCTGTATATGGACCCGAGTCCTACCTGACCACATAAGCCATCCTAGCCGCATGAGCTTAGATAGCCGCATGAGCTTAGTTAGCCGCATGAGCTTATCTGCCGTATGAGTTTTTGCCAGCCGCATATGCACTCATTTTTCAGCCGCATGGCGCTGACACTTCTCAGCCGCATGAGCCGCGTGTCTTTCCAGCCGTATGAACGCCCATCGAATTTTAGCCGCATGGCGCTGATCATTTCCAGCCGCATGGAGCTGATCATTTTTCAGCCGCATGGCGCATGAGGCTTCTTAGCCGCATATAGGCTTACACCTATTTGGCCGCATAAGACAATTTTGGTTTCGGCCGCATGGAATCACCCTTGCCTAGCCGCATACAACCCTCATTTCCCAGCCACATGAAGGCTAGCCATAATGTCTTTTGGCTGATTCTTGTTTCAGATTGACATTGATTGAGATTGAGTTATATTTGTTACTAATTATTGATTGATTTGGCATTTATTAACATTAATTATTGTCTTGGCATTAAAAAACAAGGATTGTCATCTCGATCTAGTAAATTGATCATGCGTTCCTAGTTGGAACTAAGAGACTGGCTAGTCGTCTTATTGAATTGAATGAATGAGACACGTTCATATTAATTATGAACTATTGTAAACGACTGGCTGATCCCGAATATTGACATACAGGCACATGCAGGCTTCAATTTATTTATTTATTATATTTATTTACTTTCCACAAAAAGCAGCATGTGTACTTTATGGTCAAGGCATGATTATTCTGTGGTTAATTTTGATTGTTGCATTACGCTATGTAAGACCTACAGCCTAACCGTACGGGTATCGTTGTAGAGTTGTGCATATCGTACCCCGTACACCAGTACTCATTTGAATGATCATGACCCACGGCATAGGATTTTGCTCAACATAGAAAATATTAAGTTAAATAAAATAATGATTGCATGGAGAGAATGGATTTACGAGTTTTTACATGGCAGTCGTCTTGGGACTAGTAGTGCCCGACAGGCCGGCTGGTCCCCACAGATACTACAAATCTGCCACACGGGCAGGGAGCGGTATCTGGTTATATTATTATTGTATATTGTATATTGATGACGGGCGTCCCGCTGGGCTCGTCTAATTCATGATTGGCGCAATTGATTGACTGGGTAAACTAGTCTTGCTTGCACATAGTAAGAACTAAGGAATCCTCTATTGCAAAATTCCAGGATAACTTGGAACTCACAATAGCAAGCCGTAGTAGTTGCATGGCCGTTAAATTGATTTGTTTGTGTATGTACCTACTCTGTTACCTAACTGGGATAATCAGAATGTCAGGACATGATGGGCCAACTTCTGTCCTTGTTTGGTTGGGAGGTTGGTTCGAAGTGTTGTGATGTTATGAGAATCCTAGTAGATAGCAGAGATCTATTATCATATTCTCTTTTTACTGGTTTTACTCCTCATATCGTGCTCCCTTGCGGTACTTGTTATTAGAGGTCTAACCTCTCTGGTTTGCATGGCCAGATTTAGAGCCAGTCCCCGAGGATCCAGCTTACTTCTACCTCCAAGATGGTCAACACTAGAGAAATAATCGCAGGAGGACTCGAGTGGGTTCCTTACTTCCCCGCTCGTTTTGTTAAATACTTTATACCTTGCCGTTTGGCACCGACATATTAGTCGGATTGTCTTATACCTACTTTTGCATAATTGTAACTAAGTCAGGCTGCAGCTGAAACAATTGTGTATACTTACTACATCATCTGGCTGTGTTTTGTAAAGCCAGATATCAAGAACATTTTGACTGAGCGTTTGGGACGCCTTACTGCTTTATCTTACATGTTCTCTATTTCTGTTTCTTGTTTGAATGATTGAGACAATAGATGGGAAGTAACCATAGTGAGACTTTATGTAGTATGCACCCCCTCGTCTTATTAGACAGTATTGACATTCCAGTATCCCTTGACTTCATTGATCCTTTATGTCCGGTCGTTTGATTATTTTTTTGTCCCTTTTCTTAGGGGCACTTCGTCCGCACCTGTCAGAACTGGACAGCAACAACATGGACAGCACGGACAGCATGACCAGGTTGGTCAGCAACAAGGGCCAGTACTACCTCAAGAGACTATCCAGGAAGAAGTGATATTGGAAGCAGCAGCTAGATCGCAGTATCCAGAGGTTCCACCACCACCAACAGTTCCACCTACCCTTGCGGAAATGGACACACCGGCTCTTCTGGAGATCATAAGAGGGATGATGGCTACTCAGCAATACTAGATGTTAGCCCAGCAGCGCATGTATACTCAGTTACAAGAGCAGAATATACTACTCAACCAAAGATTGGAGACGACATTAGAAAGAGGAGAGAGGCTAGATTCAGGAGCATCAACCAGATTTTGCAAGTACAACCCCTGCCGTTTCGAGGGCACGGAGGATGCTATTTTAGCAGATGCATGGCTTAAGGATATTGAGGCTATTCTGACAGCAGCTAAGGTGCCGGTAGAAGAACGTGTGGATCAGGTGAAGTTGTTACTTCAGGATCTCGCACGTGATTGGTGGGAATCAGAGGAAGTAGGTATCAGACGTCCCGTTGCTTGGGACGATTTTACAGCAAGATTCAAGACGAAGTACTATGGAGTTGTGGCGCAGTTTAAGCTGCAACAGAAATTTATCAACCTCAAGCACGCTGGCAAGACGGTAGATGCTTATGCAGTGGAGTTCTGCAGATTGAGTAGGTTTGCCCCAGAGATGGTAGCGACGGAGCGCCAGAGGGCGATGAGGTTCCAGCAAGGGTTTCATCTTGAGCTCTTGCAATTGATAGAGGGGCACAATTACCAGACTTTTGACGAAGTATTGACGGCAACTCGAAGACATGAGATCACCATTTAGAGGATCACGGCAAGGACTGGGGGTCAGAAGAGATCTCACAGTCAGATTGAAGGAGAAGGGAGAGCAGCGCCCCGAACAACATCACCATCCCCTGGCATTCGTATCCACGATGTGGCAATACGAGGGCCAGCACCACCACCCAGGCAGCCACAACAACCAAGAAAGAACCAGCAACCCCCAGTGGGCTGCACTTATTGTGGGAAGATAGGGCACACTAGAGATGTGTGTCGGGCATTGAACAGACTGTGTTTGATATATGGAAATCCAGATCATCGGGTTACCATATATTCCATAAATTCGAGGTCAGAAGGACCAGTACAGCAGTTTCCTGCTCTGCCAGCACCAGGGGCAGGACAGTATCGAGGACCAGCAGTGGCAGTGAGACCATTGGCCCAACGTCCGTTAATGTCGCAGGTTCAGATGTTTCGGCAGCAGGGACCGCCGATGCAGCAACACCAGCATAGACCACCCCAGCATCATCAAGGAAGGGGCTAGCAGCAGCACCAGGCTGGGCCGCAACATAGGAACCAGCAAGGAGGTCGAGGGCAGGCGTTCACTCTGTCCTTGGAGGAGGCATTAGCATCGGAAGATGTTGTGGCAGGTAACATTCTCGTCGCCTCATATCCCACAGTAGCATTGTTTGATTCGGGAGCATCATACTCATTTATATCTGCATAATTATGACACGGCTAGGAATGGAGTTCGAGGCATTGCCAGGGAGGTTGATATACTCACTGGTAATGGGCTCGTAGGAGTTAGTAGAGTTATTCTAGCGTGTAGTGTTGTAGTTACGGGCATTCCTTATCCGCCCAGTTGATAGAATTTCCTGTTGGAAATTTCGAGATTATCTTAGGCATGGACTGGCTGAAAGACAGTCATGCGACAATAGATTATCGTAGTGGGAGTGTATCTTTTGATATTCCAGGTATGAAGAGATTCACCTTAGTCAGATCAGAGGCAACTCAGCAAGAGCAGGGAGTAATAACGGCAATGGAAGAAGTTCAGGTTCCGAAGGTAGTTGAAGAATTCTTGACGTATTTTCCGAAGAACTTTCAGGTCTACCACCGGTTAGAGATATTGAGTTTAGTATAGAATTGGCACCTGGAACTAAACTGATATCAGATCGGGTTTACAGAATGACGGATTCGGAGCAGGCCAAGGTATACCAGCATATGAGAAACTGAAGGAGAAGAAGTTTATCCAAGCCAGCATATCACCATGGGCAGCACCAGTGGTACTTGTAGGGAAGAAGGATGGATCATCCAGATTGTGCATCGATTACATGAAGCTTAACGCGGCAACAGTAAAGAACAAGTACCCACTACCAAGGATCGACGACTTGTTTGATCAGTTGAGCAGGGCTAGAGTTTTCTCTAAGATAGATCTTCGTTCAGGGTACCATCAGGTGAGGGTTCGGAAGGAGGACATTCCCAAGACGGCGTTCAGGTCGAAGTATGGGCATTATGAATTCTTAGTAATGCCGTTTGGTTTGACCAATGCTCCAGCAATATTTATGGACTTGATTAACCGTATCTTTATGCCATACTTAGATCAGTTTGTCGTTGTTTTCTTGACGACATTCTCGTATACTCTGCTAGTGAGAAGGAGCATGAAGACCACCTCAGGAAAGTGTTGCAGGTTCTGAGGGAGAACCAGTTGTATGCCAAGCTCAGTAAGTGTGAATTCTGGACGGATTATATTTTATTTTTGGGTCATATCATATCAGGAGCTGGAGTAGCAGTAGATCCCAAGAAGGTAGAAGCAGTAGAGAGTTGGCCAGTACCCAAGACTGTAGCTGACGTACGGAGTTTCTTGGGATTGGCAGGATTACAGAAGGTTCGTGTCAGATTTTTCAAGACTTTCAGCACCCATGACCCGCTTGACACGGAAGGATGTGCCATTCGTCTGGTCAGCAGAATGCCAGGCATTATTTGAGAATCTGAAGCAGAAGTTATATCAGCACCTATTTTACATTGCCAGTTGGACCCGGAGGTTTCACTGTATATTGTGATGCGTCAGGTAAAGGACTTGGATGTGTCATGCAGCACGGAAAGGTGATAACATATGCATCTAGGCAGCTTCGGGACCACGAGAAGAATTACCCAACTCATGACTTGGAGTTGGCGGCAGTAGTATTTGCTTTGAAGCTATGGAGGCATTACTTATATGGTGATCGAGTGGACATGTACACAGACCAAAGTCTGAAGTACATTTTTACTCAGAAGGAGCTAAACATGAGACAGAGAAGATGGTTAGAACTGATCAAGGATTACGACGTTGAGCTTCAGTATCATCCAGGCAAGGCTAATGTGGTAGCAGACGCTCTCAGCAGAGAGACAGCTTTATGTGACAAAC
>JANAVB010029819.1:11423754-11648754 GCA_029216955.1 Iris pallida
CACACACACACACACAGATATATATATATATATATTATATATATTATATATATATATATATATATATATATATATATATAATATATATATATACACACACACATGTACTTGAACTTGTGAAGAGAGATTGTGTCTGTGTGTGTGTGTGTCGATGCCAGAGCTGCTGTTAAGAGTACAAACTGAGATAAATTGGTTATATACAAACTATAAATATATCATATTATATACATATATATACAAGTCTATATTAAAGGAAATTTATATATATATACATATCCTAATCTATACACATATATGTATAAGGGAGAAAGATTGTTGGTTTTACGTAGGGGGAAATGAAAACTCAGATCCGGAATGAAATAGCTCGATTCCGGAATGAAATAGATTGTTGGTTTTACAAGTCTATTAAAAATATTATATAATATATATATATTTATATATATATATAATATATATATATATAATATATATATATATATATAGGCAAATAGTGATATATATACATATATGATGGAAATAATTGAAAGTAAAATTAGGGACTAAAACCCACAAGTCCAGAATCTTAATAACTTCATATAAACTCTGAAAATATGAATTAAATCTAGAAATTTGAAATATCACAAACCAATTCAAATATATACATATAATCGAAATCGGAAATCCAACTCAATGCCCAAAATGCAATATAGACAACTAGAACTCACGAAACTTGGCAAACACGAAGGTGTCTATGTGTGTGACGTGCTCGGAACTCACAGGGTCGAAACCGTGTCCGTATCGTGTCCACGGAGCGCGTATCCGAAAACCAAACTCGCGTGTTGTGCACGTACGTTTCGCCAGATTGGACGTCGCACGCAATACGAGAAGCCTCGTGCTCGTGAACATAGATAGATAGGGTCCCGAGGCAGGTCTAGGATATGCTGAAAGACACCACGTCGCATCTACGCGATACAGCAACACGCGAACCCCCACGCGTGCGTGCCCTCGGGCGCGTATCGGGCCTCGTGGCTCGTGATTCGAGCCACCCGCGACTCAGGATCGAGTCCCTAAGTAGTATAGGTATAGGGATTCGTTCTCGTGCTCCTGGAACGGGTCCTCAACGTGTGTTTTCGCGTACGAAGGCCGTGTCAGCGACACTTTTCAGCCGCATGTACAGTGGGGCTGAACAGTACACACGAGATTCTCCGCACACGCTTCATGAAACGACGTGAAATTTTGTGGGCATGTGGACAAAGGTTTCCCCTATGTGCTGATAAATTTTCACGCAAAACGGAGTCCTGTGTCGAGTTATGACGCTCGGACAGCAGGGCATGCATGGAGCCGTGCACGGTCCTCGTGCATGCGTGTCTGTGTCCGATTTGGACACTGAAATCGTGTCGATTTCAGATCCGTCTTCACAAAATTTGTTATAAATAATATTAACAAGGAATTCGTGAAAACAGAATTGAAAAATAACACTTTTCAGTTCTAAGTGGCATTTCGTCGAACACATGTTCTATAGAACCGACACGTGTCCGATATGGCTATCAAACGAACTCACAATCCTACCAAAACTTCATGCACATGTCTGGTGTACCTAAATGGATGCATCTACAAAGAAAAAATTGAATTAACAGGTGTTTAAAGAGATTTACCTATTGAGTGTCAAAACTCAATGAAACGAGCCTCCAAAACATGTTGATACCGCTTTCCTCCAGTCAAACGCCTCCGATCCCTCGCTAGCAAGTCTCCAGTAGGTTCCTCTCCTCCCAACAGTCGCAACGCACTTTGTTTGGAAGGATTTGGTTGAGAAACGAGAGAACGGGCCTTTGGAAGAAAGAGAAGGGAAAAACTAGGGTTTTGGAATTGTGAAGGAGATTAGTTTCTACAAGGAGATAGGAGGCTGCTGTGTGGCCGGTCATGCAGGGGGGTATGTTAGAGTTAGGGTTTAGTCATGGGCCAAGCATCTTAAGTCGCTAAAGGCCCATTGACAAAAGGCTTTAAAGGATTAATGAAAAATAGATAAAAATGAATTAAATAATTCTTAAAAATAGGCAAGAATTCTAAATTAAATCTAAAAAGCCAATAATAAATCTAATTACATTATTAGGCTTCTAATCAAGGTTGACTAAGGTTATACCACCTTCTACCACCCGAAACATCAATCAAAGCTACACAACAATCAATAAAGATCAAATAATGCACAATGACTAAAATATCCCTAATTAGAAAAAGTGAGTGTGACAGGTAATTAGGTTTCTAATGTCATGGTTAGTCTCTAATCATGGTTAGTACGGTTAAATCGACTACTAACACAACACCAATTAAAATATTATAAATAATAAAAAAAAAAATTTACATAATTACCAAAATATCTTTATTTTAGAAAAGTGGTGGTTACAAATCTACCCTCCTTAAAATAATTTCGTCCTCAAAATTAAAGTGGTCGTACTCCTTCTAGGTCAAACCACCAACAATCATGTCTTAAGAAAACTTATCTAAATCGTGCAGTTGGAAAGATATCATACTGGGTTATGGTAGGTAATATCAGTCTGAGGTCTCATCTAGCCATTATAGTCATACTAGATCAAAAGTAGTTATAAGGTATCAAAACAAACAAACAATATGGTAGGGTACAGTAATTCATCAAGACAGGATAAGGTATAGGTGAAGAACTCACCTCTTACTAGTTTGGTAGCTGGAACTCTCTCATAGAGATATGCCTCGACTAGGGGCAGGTGTAGTAGGACAGTCTCGTATTTATGTGCAGTTGACCCACAAAATAGGCACAATCCTAGTCTCTTCCTACAGTCCTTCCATACGTGCCCAGGCTTCTTACAAAAGGCACATGTAGGCACTCGCTCAACTAGCCTCTGTTGGACAGGAATCTGAACCGGATAGGCTAGTCTAGGCTGGAAGTCGGGATACTCCTGAAGCTCTCTGGGTATATACTGCTCCTCATCCTCTTGGGGATAGGCTCTTCTCTTAAATACATAAAGTCCCACAACAGTTGGATACTGAGACTCTGCTCTCTCATAAGCTCAGCCTAAAGTCTCTGTACCTCCCACACATCCTGAAGAAGTTGTAAATCTGAGCCCCATCAGGAATGGCATAGGGTACCACTCTAGGAGGCAAAGGGAGGCCCTAGTCTCGCTGAACTGTAGCCCTCTCCTGAAGGATAGGAGATGGAGGAAAAACTCTCTGGTGAGGCTGCTAACACCTCTGAGCAATGAAAGGGGGAAGTACAATCTCGGTCTCATCCGGAACTGCAGCTGTACACTGGGGACAGACTCTGGTCATGGGTGCCATGTTGGAAAAAAATAAGGAAAATAATAAATCATCAGGCTGTATGGCAGTCTATCATCCTATATGAAAACTGGTAATTAAAAAAAACTAGGAATTACTATAAAGCGTTACTATTCTAAAGATGATCAAAACCGAAAGTTTAAAATACGATGTCAATAGCATTGAAATCCAATCACGATATATATAAAAGAAAATTTAGTCTCGACACGATCTAAGTGATCAATCTCTGGGTAAATCAAGATTTGGGCAAGATGGGGAACAAGGTCATCGAAGTCTGAGCACGAGATCCAAGGATGGAGATCTAGGTCACAATTAAATTTAATTCAATTGAGTACGACCCAAGATATTAATATGATAAGGAAAGGTGACCAAAGTCGATTGGTCATGATCAAGGGGTTAAGATTCAATGGTATTGAAAACTTTTAAAGGATAATTCAAAGATATGGAATAAGTCAATTTCCTCCTTTTGATAGGGAAAACAAAAGACAAGGTTTCATAGGGAAGTCAAGTTAATTATATCTCTCTGATACCATCAAGCTTATCTAATCATCATTTGCCAATCATATATTTATCTCATAAGTCCAAATATGAAAATCAACCTTTATATGACACCAAGAATTTATACCCTCGTTATGAAGATTGGACCTTGTCATGATCATCATAGGCTCAATTCCTAAATTTCAAAACATTACTCATGAAGCATACCCTTCTATTTATTAGCATTCAATACTAACCACTTAATCATCTTTAAATCTAAATTCTTCCACCTTGTCCTAAATTAGATTCGAAACCTCTAAATCAAGTTTATGAAATCCTTGAACTTGTTCAAATTACTCCTTGTGTTATTCAATCTAAAACCACTAGGCCTTACAAATTTATTTCTATTAAAATCAACTTTATATTTTCTTCAACGTACACCCTCAATATTATTCTCCTTAAATTTAAAATTTCCTCAAAAATCTCTATATTTTCTATAACTCAAAAATCCTTATGTTCTTTATGTTTTAACCATTTTCTTGCAATATCTTGTTCAATTTTGTCATCATCGCATACAGTTAAAATCTCTTCTCCATTACTAAATTCCTAAATTTAACATCATAATCTTAAAGTAAAACGTCTCAAGAATCAACAATCAAAAATTATCCAAGTCCTCAAAACTATTTGACCTCGAATATCCTCGTCAGTTAGAAAATACATCTATGAATTATTTATATCCAAAATATTTCTCTACGTGTGATCGTTTCCAATTGATAATATTGATCTCTTGATTTCATTCCCAATCTTTACAACATCTCTATCTCAAAGTTCTATATCAAGGTCCATCAAATTATATTTCTACCTAGATTATCATGAGATAACAAATTACGTCCTTTCCAAGCTAGATAATTTACGTTACTTCCTCGACCCTTCTAAGGTAAAAAGGTATAGAGATTCAAAGGTTTCAAAGTATAGATGACAGAATTAGATACAAGATAGGTGATTGATGTAATTGGGACAGAGTTAACTAAGATAAAGGAAAATGGTAATGCAAGAAATAATGGCAAGAAAGAAATAATGATAAAATCTGTTCTTGCTCATCTGTTCAAAAGTAATGAACCAATTTTAAGATATAATCTGATAACCATACACGTCTTTCTGAAATCATGTTGCTAGAATTTTGCCATGCCAGTAAGCATAGCTGCAATAAACAATAGAGTCTGTAACTAAGGTATACACCCTATAATCATGTTATTTAGAATTCTTACCACGCCAACCGGTATGGCTGCAAGAAAATCTAAATTCCATAACTAGGATAAGTATATCTAAATCAGGCTCTACGTCCTTGTCATGCTAGCCAGTATGACTGTGATAAATTCTAACTCCACAAATAAAGTAGACATTTACCTTTCTCACTGTCCTTGTCAAGTATGTTATCAGGTTGTACCCTAAATTCAAAATAAAATAAAAATAAATAAATATATATATATATTTAAATAAAAATTCAAAGTTAACAACTAATCATCAAGATTCAAAATTTAACAATGAATCCATCAAAATCAAATTCAATAACAAGGAGTAATGGGTGAATCGAATGAGTAATAGGTGAATCAAAAGATTCCAAATCAAAGTTAAAGTAAGATTCTTAAGGGTCGTCCCAGGAATCTCTCAAGGAATCCTAACAGAGATTGAGAATCCTCTCATTCTAAAACTTTACTTCCTATACTCTATAGCAGGCTCGTAGTAGTACAACTAAGTTACTGTACTACCACGACATCGCACTAATGCGAATCGGACCTGCATGGGCCACCACTAAAAATGTGTCACGACCCGCACCCAGTGTAAGGGTACGAGAAGTGGGTACGTCCAGCCTACGCCACAGTGTCGGCAGTATAATGCTGTCCTAGGTCCAACATCTAACATAATCTAGAATATGCTCTGAATGGAGAACAACCTAATAAGTAATCTCAATCACAAACTAAGATGGTAAAGATGATAAAAATCTCAACAGTGAGAGAGAAACACAAAAGAGACCACCATGCTGTCAGGAACCTCTCACTTGAGCTCTACACGAAGGATGTCCACTTGAGCTTCGGGGTAAAGTTTTGGCTCGGAGCAAGAATTGTTGATAGAGCACATCCACCATTTTGTCAGAAAAAATAGTAACGGTGAGAGACCCACCTGAGTAGGACGTATACTCTGATAATATCTCCTCCAACACTCAATCCTACTACTGATATCATTCTTGTAAAGGTGATCTCTAGAGTATAATCCTACTCAGATGGATCTCTCAGAGTATCCTCTCCGGTTGGGTTGTGTTCTGAGCCATCCGTTCTCACACTTAAAATACATATGAATTAGAACTGGTTTTGTATTTTGGCGAACCCAGGGATTTGATTTTGTATTTTGTATTTTGGTTTCTGTATTTTATCTCCAGCTCCATTTGCATTAACTACGGTACGACATGGTGATCAGGACGACATAGTCCCTGCAGCCATTCGACTGGCGAGGCAAAAACTATGTAGCCGTAGATAAAGTTGACTGTCATTCGACCCTCATCCTTCGGCAATGATGATACAACAACCTATCACTATATTATATAGTAGTAGATGATGTTTTAGTATTACATTATGTGAGTTCATCTTGATTCTGTTACATTTCAGATACTAGATACGATAAGAACATATACTACACCATATGAACAGAACATAGATGATTCAACTAATGTATGCTAGAATGAATCTTGGGTTGTGTTTTGAGCCATCCGTTCTTACACTTGGAGATACATCGAATTATAACGACGGATATTAGGTTACTCTTCAGGATAATTGATGTCTATTTTATATTAATTTGGTTTGGTCTATGATTCTTGGATAATTGGTGTGTATTAAATTCGTATGTGCATATTTGGTCTATGTGATTCTTGGATAATTGGTGTGCATTATATATTTGGTCTATGTGATTGTTTGATAATTGGTGTGTATTATATATTGGTTTGGTTTATGCATATTTTTGTGAACAGGGAAAGTGCTGCAATTTTTTCAAAAAAATCTCAGTTAGCGACGGACTAGTGACCGGTTAGAGATGGATATTTTCTGCTCCATTTGCATTAATCTACGGTACGACATGGTGATCAGGACATAGTCCATGCAGCCATTCGACTGGCGAGGCAGAAACTATGTAGCCGTAGATAAAGTTGACTGTCCTCAGACCCTCATCCCTCGGTAATGATGATACGACAACCTATCACTATATCTTATATAGTAGTAGATGATGTCTTAGTATTACATTATGTGAGTTCATCTTGATTCTGTTACATTCTTCAGATACTAGATACGATAAGAACATATACTACACCATATGTACAGAACATAGATGATTCACACTAATGTATGCTAGAATGAATTTTGGGTTGTGTTCTGAGCCATCCGTTCTGATCAAGCATCTCCTTCTCCTCTCCTCCACCATGGCTCTGGACCCATCTGCTCCTTACTACTTTCCTTCTTCTTATTTGACTCTCTCAGCCACATATGATATCCACCTCAAGTGTAGAGTCGGAGGAGAAGAAGTGGACAGGAAGAGGAGGGGGAAGTACAGTCGGCGGCATGACCCAGAGGAAGTATAAATGTTTTCTTCAACATCCGTAGGAGAACTATAAGGATATATCTTTTCACAACATGTCACCTTGTCAAAGACCCTTAATGTGAATATCATGTTACCGCGGTGTCGGAAGACTAACATGTCATAATTTTTTAAACCGTGTTTTGACATAATCCTCCCAACTCTTTCCTCCTATAGTAATCTTGCATTACTACATAGTAGGAAAGAGTTTGGAGGATTATGTCAAAAGACACGGCTTAGAAAATTATGACATGTTAGTCTTTCGACACCGCGGTAACATGGTTGTCACATTAAGGGTCTTTGACAAGGTGATATGTTGTGAAAATATATCCTTATAGTTCTCCTACGGATGTTGAAGAAAAACCTCTGTACTTTCCGGGTCATGCCGCCAGCTGTGCTGCTTCCTCCTCCTCTTCCTGCCCACTTTTTCTCCTGACTCTACACTTGAGGTGGATCATATGTGGCTGAGAGAGTCAAATAAGAAGAAGGGAAGTAGGGAGGAGCAGATGGGTCCAGAGCCATGTTGGAGGAGAGGAGAAGAAAGATGCTTGATCAGAACTTGAGGTAGAAAAGTTGTGACATTGATAGCATGAGAGAGGGAGAGGGTGAATGGAGGAAGGGAAGTGGCTGCATGCCTTTGGCTCACTCGAGCGGTATTTGTCCTCCGACCCTCATCCCTCGGCAATGATGATATGACAACTATCACTATATCTTATATAGTAGTAGATGATGTCTTAGTATTACATTATGTGAGTTCATCTTGATTCTGTTATATTTTTCAGATACTAGATATGATAAGAACATATACTACACCATATGTGCAGAACATAGATGATTCACACTAATGTATGCTAGAATGAATTTTGGATTATGTTCTGAGCCATTCTTTCCTATACTTGGCAATTAAGCATGTGAAATAGAATTGATTATGTTTAGTTTGTCTTACGATACAGATTTTCACATCCAAATTGAAATGGATCGTTACTTCGTTGATCGTACATAGATGTACTAGCGGATCAACCTCCTGGACCGTAGGTACTTATAAGTATTGACCGTATCGGATTAGTATCGATCTATCATTTTGGTGTGGGTCGTATCGGTTGGTATTGTTCTTAACGAATTGGTATCGTCCTATCCGATATGTATCGGCCGTATAGCTAGGATTCATATTGGGCTTATCGATTTGGTATCGGTCATATCCGATAGGTATCGGCCGTGTTGGATTAGTATAGACCATTTCGGATTAGTATCGTAGAAGGTTTAGTGACAACTGTACTTGGATTTCTCTCTTCTAGAGCTAGATTACCATTGCAAGAGAGTCACGAGAGCGTAGCTGGCTAGTTACAGAACATCCAAGTACAGTTGTTACTAAATCTTTCACGATACTAATCCGAAATGGTCTATACTAATCCAACACGGCCGATACCTATCGGATATGACCGATACCAAATCGATAAGGCCAATATGAATCCTAGCTATACAGCCGATACATGTACATATCGGATATAGGACGATACCAATTTGTTAAGGCCAATACCAATATGATACGTCCTATACCAAACCTATAGACCGATACTAATCTGATACACTAGATACTAAGTACATCCGGCCTATACCAGCGGATCCACCAATTACTGTACGATAGGCCCAACGACTACAGTTACATCCGGTTATTGGTGAGTACATGATTACATAGTAATTCTATTAGTCTTGTGATACAGATTTTTACTCTCTCATGCTACCAACGTCACAACTTTTCCAGTGCTGCTCCCTCTAATGATGATGAACGCAAAAAACTAACGTCACAACTTTTATAATTTGAGTAAATTTCTTTACCCTATATAAAAATTTCTGTTGTCAGAGAGATGGCTCCTAGGACTCGCCGAGGTGGTACTGCTAGTCGAGGAAGGGGCCGAGGCAAGAAACCCTTGGAGGTCGACACGAAGGAAGTCCCCGTTGTCAAACAAGAGCCGGTGACTGTTAAGAGGAGGTGTTACCAAAGGTCGAGGTCAAGGAAGAACCGATGACCATCAGGGAAGAGATTGCTCCCAAGGTTGAAGTTAAGGAGGAGCCACCGTCAGAGAGTAGTAGCATCGGGACCGACCCTCCTGTCCCTACAGAAGACCTCAACCAGATTGAGCCTTCGTATGCAAAGTGGCTGATAGAATGGTACATGCCTCAACGCAACTATGATCCCTGGCTGTGAGAATTTATCGTCTGACTTGTTGTCTTTGCTGAGGCCAAAGTCGATTTTCCTATGTGTTTTGGAATTTTGGAATATTTATGGAAATTTTAGAATATTTGTGGGAATTTTGGAACATTTTGTGCTATGATCGGATTATAACGACGGATATTAGGTTACTCTTCAGGATAATTGATGTCTATTTTATATTAATTTGGTTTGGTCTATATGATTCTTGGATAATTGGTGTGCATTAAATTTGTATGTGCATATTTGGTCTATGTGATTCTTGGATAATTGGTGTGCATTATATATTTGGTCTATGTGATTGTTGGATAATTGGTGTGCATTATATATTGGTTTGGTTTATGCATATTTTTGCGAACAGGGAAAGTGCTGCAATTTTTTTTTCAAAAAAATCTCATTTAGCGACGGACTAGTGACCGGTTAGCGACGGATATTTCCAGTTTTCGACTACTGTTCGACGGCATATCCGTCGCTAACTGGAGATTTGAAAATGTTTGCAGGTAGCGACGGATGTTCGACAAAATATTCGTTGGAAACGATCTGGTGGTGTATTGTTCGACGGCATAGCGACGACTTATCCGTCGCCATGGTTCTGGAAATAGCAAGCATTTCCAGAACGTGGTCGATGGATAATCCGTCCATATTCCGTCGCTAGTCCGTCCTTTGTTAGCGACGGTGATCGACGGAATAGCGACGACTTATCCGTCGCCATGGTTCTGGAAATGCCAAGCATTTCCAGAACAAGGTCGACGGATAATCCGTCAGTTAGCCGTCGTTAATCTGTCCTTTGTTATCGACGACGATCGACGGAATAGCGACGGAACGATACACTCTGATACGCAATTACGACGGTTTACCGACGGACCATTACGTCGCTATTGTCTACACAGTTCAGTATTTAATACTTGTAATGGACGAAAGTCCGTCGAAAAGTAGTCACTCATGCTTCGTATTGTGAAGTCGAAAAGCCGTCGCTATTCCGTCGCTTGACGACTACGTAGCGACGGACCTTTATTAGCGACGAGCTGATTGCCGACGGATAATTTTGGCCAAGACCTGTCAGTGATCGGTCGCTAATACAAATTTTCGTCGAACTGGCGACGGATCTGGCCGTCGCTAAATCGACAAATTTTGGTAGTGAAACCTTTAAAGCTCGACTTGTTGAGAAAGGTTTTACTCAAAGAGAGGGTATCGATTATGAGGAAACCTTTTCTCCAGTAGCCATGCTTAAGTCTATCCAGATTCTTTTATCTATTGCAGCTCATCTCGATTATGAGATTTGGCAAATGGATGTCAAGATAGCTTTCCTTAATGGAAGTCTTGAGGAAGACATCTATATGAAGCAACCAGATGGGTTCGTTGAAAAGGACCAAGAGCATCTTGTTTGTAAGCTCAAGAAGTCCATTTATGGACTTAAGCAAGCTTCTAGATCTTGGAACATATGTTTTGATCAGGTGATAAAATCCTATGGATTTGATCAATGTCAAGATAAATCATGTGTATACAGAAAGTGTGACAGAAACGTGGTAGTATTCCTAGTACTTTACGTAGATGACATCTTGCTCATTGGAAATAATGTGAAGGTGTTATATGATGTAAGGGTATGGTTATCCAAACAGTTTGATATGAAGGACTTAGGAGAAGTAGGTCACATCCTTGGGATCAAAGTTCTACGAGATTGTAAGAAAAGAATGTTGGGCTTGTCCTAAGCATCCTATTTTGATACTTTACTAACTCATTTTAGCATACAAAATTTTAAGAAAGATTTCTTACCTTTTAGGTATGGAATTACTCTATCAAATGAGCAGTGACCGAGGACACCTAAAGAGATAGAGAACATGAAAGCAGTTTCTTATGCTTCAGCAGTAGGAAGCTTAATATATGTAATATGCTATGTACGAGACCAGACATCTGCTTTGCTGTTGGCATGGTCAGCAGATATCAGTCTAACCCAGGACAAGAGCACTGAACTGCCGTAAAGCATATTTTGAAGTACCTGAAAAGGACTAAAGAGTATATGCTAGTTTACCAGGCAGATAGTCTACTTCCCTTTGGGTATACAGATTCAGATTTTCAGTCAGATAGGGATTCTAAAAAATCTACCTTAGGTTATGTATTTACTTTGGGAGGTGGAGCTATTGTATGGAGGAGTATCAAGAAAAAATGTATTGCTGATTCTACCATGGAAGCTGAGTATGTGGCAGCCTCTGAGGCAGCCAAAGAAGCGATTTGGCTCAGAAACTTCCTGTTGAATTTGGATGTAGTACCTAGTTTGCCTAAGGCTATTATACTTTATTGTGATAATAGTGGTGCAGTTGCAAACTCGAAGGAACCACGAGCCCATAAGACAGGTAAACACATTGAGCACAAGTACCACTTGACACGAGATTTCGTAAAGAAAGGAAAGGTTGCTGTGATCAAGATAGCATCAGCCGACAACCTAGCTGATCCCTTTACAAAGAGCTTACCGGCTAAGGCTTTTGATAGTCATGTTGAGGGAATGAGAGTCAGATGTGTAGCAGTATGGCTTTAAGTATAAGTGGGATATTTGTAACAGTATACTAAAAAGTAATACTTTGAGTATAAGTGGAAAATTGTTAGGGTTATATACTAAAAGCATCACTTTTATTAACTTTATTTCCTTAAATTTTGAATGAGAATCATATGGACAATGTTTGCATATTGTATTTGTTAGAAGTGTTGATGCAAGTGTCCGATACTCTATATTGTAGATAATATGGTGTGTGGTGTCACCCAGAAGATCATATTATCAGCTCCCTATAGAATATATAAATGGTTCACAACCTAGATGGACTTGGATAATCTATTGGAAAGGTTGTAGTGTAATCTGGTATTAGTCTATCTTGACTATAGGTTTACACTAGTACACTTTGTGTGTATTAAACAGGACCACTTGAGATTGTTCTCTTTGTACTGACTATATAAGATAACATACACCTCTATTATTTGAATGCTTGTGCTCTTAATCCGGATATAATAACCGACATGTATATGTAGTGTGCATTACTTTTACTCATAAAAGAGTGAGATTTATTATGGGTTAACAACCTCTATGAATTGGGTAATAATATTTTATGTATAATGGGCTATTGATTATAAAAGGAATCCTTGTCCCGATACGTCGGGTTGATGATGTCCCCTTAAGGAGCTCATAAGGATTGTCATGTAAATCCTGCAGGTGGATTATATCTGACATGACAAATAAAGTTGAGTGGTACTACTTAAGGATAAAAGATGTCGATCAATATAGTTGTCACTAACTTAATCTGATCGATGAACATTCGATATCTTAACATGGAGAGCCAAACGAGCATATAATACAAGGAGCCCATAATCATAATTTGGGATTAGGAAGGTAGTGCAACAATAGCTCATTATTGGACCGAGCTATTGTTAATGGGCCTGGGTTGTGTGTTCGGGCTGAACACAGGACACCCAGATCCGTTAGGAGACCTAACCCTAATTTCTCCTCGTGGTCCCTGCCGTAGCCTTATATATATATCCTCTATTCTCTGGCCGCCAAATCATTATTAGAACTAAGAAACTTTCTCCAAATTCGTGATCCACGTAAGGAGAGAAAGAAGGGGCTGCCAATAAGAAGAAAAGGTTGGAAGATCGTCGCCCACACAACGTCCAACACCCGAGGAAGGAATACATACAGAAGATCTTGGGGTCGTGACTACTTGAGATTACTAGGAACTGTTATCTTTTTTCCGCCGCAGGTATAATTCGTGAACCCTAGTTTCCATCTATAAAAGGTTAGCACACATTTATATCTGTTTAACTTTCTATCAATCAATACGCACATCAAACTAGGGTCCTGGAAATTTCTAGTTCCATCAGTTACTCCCCCGTAAAAAACATATCGGTTGAATATCTGAAAAAGTCTAGAAAGATAAGAACTCCAAAAATAATTTAGACCTAAACTTCAAACTGTAGCATAATAACTAATAAATTAAGAACACAATCAATGTAAGTATCTATCATATTACTCTCTCGTTTTGTCACATAAGCAAAATGACATAACAATTAAATAACACTACTCAGCACAACCAAGAGTAGAGCAGAATATTAACATTAAACAATGTAAAGTGCTGAAATAGAAAATATTGATATAATCTGAAGTAGATAGAGTTTTAACATAAATGTGAAATTAATTAGAAATAGTTGTGTTGATGAAAAATAATCAATATTAATGAATTAAAATACATAAATCATATACAATATTTCGAATTAGATGTAAGGGCCGGATCCTAATTAGCGGTAGTCTAAAGACTAGTACACCGTGTCGCTTCAGGCTATTTACACCTGTGTGACAGAAGGACCCTTTCGGCATATAACCAAAATAATTTCAACTAATTTTTGAGTCTTAATCAAATAATATTTAATTATATTACTTCAACATCCAAAATTCCTAATTCTCTTCGTATAAAGTTAAAACGATCTTCAGCCAAGGGCTTAGTGAAGATGTCAGCTAGTTGATGTTCAGTGTCAACAAATTCTAAATTAATATCTCCCTGTAAAATATGATCTCTAAGGAAGTGATGTCTAATTTCTATGTGTTTAGTACGAGAAAGAAACATAGGATTCTTCATGAGACTAATGGAACTAGTATTATCACAGTAAATAGGGATGTGGTTAAACAATAACTGATAGTCTTCCAAAGTTTGCTTCATCCACAAAATTTGAGAACAACAACGCCCTGCGGCTATATATTGAGCCTCGGTTATTGATAATGTAACAGAATTTTGTCTCTTAGAAAACTAGGAGACTAATAACCTTCCTAGAAAATGACATGTGCTACTGGTACTTTTAAGATCGACTTTGCATCCGACAAAATTCGCGTCTGAGTAACCTATCAGGTCAAACGAATTAGTTTTAGGATACCAGGACTAGTCGTCAAAGTTCCTTTAAGGTATCGTAGGATACGCTTAACGGCGCTCACATGTGATTCTTTAAGTCAAGCCTGATATCTAGCACATAAGCATACAGAAAACATAATGTCAGGTCGACTAGCAGTTAAGTATAGTAAACTAACAATCATACCTCTATACTTACGTACGTCAATTAGTGTACCACTTTCATCTATATCAAGCTTTGTAGACGTTTCCATAGGTGTTCTGATAGGTTTGACGTTATCCATGTCAAATTTATTTAGCAAGTCTTTTGTATACTTTGCTTGATTGATGAATATCCCTTATGAACTTTGCTTGATTTGTAGCCCGAGAAAGAATGTTAGTTCTCCCATCATGCTTATTTCGAATTCACTCTACATATACTTAGCAAACTCGTTACATAATATCTTATTAGTTGATCCAAAAATTATGTCATCTATATATATCTGCACTAATAAAATATTTTTATCCAAAGATTTTTATAAAAAGAGTAGAATCAACCTTCCCTTTTGAAAACTCGTGTTCAAGCAAGAAGGAACTAAGGTGCTCATACCATGCACGAAGTGCTTGTTTGAGACCGTAGAGAGCCTTGCGAAGCTTGAATACGTGATCAGGATTTTTAAAATCTTTGAAGCCAGGAGGTTATTTTACAAAAACTTCTTCACTTATAAAACCATTTAGAAAATCACTTTTGACATCCATTTGAAAGAGTTTGAAACCATAAAAACTTACAAAAGCACAAAACATACGAATGAATTCTAGTCTAGCAACTGGAGCATACGTCTCATCATAGTCAATGTCTTCTTCTTGATTATAGCCTTGAGTACTAGACGTGCTTTGTTGCGTGTGACTGAACCATTATCATCTAATTTATTTCGGAACACCCGCTTGGTACCAATGATCGAAAAATCAATAGGTCTGGGAATGAGTTCCCAAACTTGATTTTGTTCAAATTGGTTTAGTTCCTCTTATATTGCAGAAATCCAAAATTCATTATTAAAAGCTTCTAAAATATCTTTAGGTTCTATTTTGGAAATAAATGCAACATTAGCAACTATCTCTCTTGTGCTTGAGTGAGTAGTTACACCTCTTGATACGTCACCTATTACAAGTTCTTGCAGATGATTAGCGTAAACCGCAATCGTTTCGGAAGACCTTTCAGGTAGGATGAGGATGGTGTATCTTCTGATGTCCTATTGGAGGGAGTTTTCTCTTCTTTATTGTAACTATCATCATTGCGTTGACTATTCAGCGCATCGAATGTGACATTTATTGACTCTTCAATAACACGTGATCTCTTGTTGAATACCTTGTATCGCTTGCTTTTTGTCGCATATTTTAAGAATATGCCCTCATCATCTTTTTTACCAAATTTTTTAAGTTGTCTTTTATATTTAAAATGAAACATCTGCAACCAAAGACCTTGAAATAGCTGATGTTAGGAGTTCTATTAAACCATAATTCATAAGGGGTTTTTTAGAGATAGGTCTAATAAGAACTCTATTCAAAATATGGCATGCTGTATAGACAACTTCTGTCCAAAAATATTTGGAAGGTTATGCTGGTTAAGCATAACTCTGGCCATATCGCCCAGAGTTCTATTCTTCCTCTCCACAACGTCATTCTGTTGAGGAGTTCTGGGCAAAAGAATTTATATGATAGCCCATTTGAATCACAAAAGGATTTAAACTCATGGTTATCGAATTCTCCTCTATGATCACTTCGTATCCGATTAATCATGAATCCTTTCTTATTTTGTACCTTTTTACAAAATGATACAAATTTCAAAAAGGCTTCATTTTTATTTACAAGAAAGTAAACCTAAGTATATCGTGAATAGTCATCAACTATCACGTAAGCATATAGCTTACCGCCAAGACTGGCGACTCTACTTGGTCCAAACAAGTCCATTTGTAATAATTGCAGAGGTCTAGAGGTACTTACAACGTTTATTGATTTGAAAGTTGATCTAAATGCCTTGTTCTTTTTACTTTCGGCACAGACTATATCTTTTTTGAAAGTAATTTCAGGTAAGCCTCGTACTAGTTTCTTGGTGGACAATTTTGCAATAGTGTCTATGTTCGCATGTCTAAAACGAATATACCATACCCAGATTTCGTCTTGAGTTGTGAACAGACACTTCCCTGTATTGTTAGTCTTCTTTGACAGATATAGTACATATATGTTGTCCCTCCTTATTCCCTCAAAAAAAGTTATTCCAAAAGTTTTATTATAAACAAAATATTTATTCTTAACAAAATTAATTCTATAACCATGATCAGTCAGTTGACTAATACTTAGTAGGTTATGTTTTAATTCAGTTACCAAGCATGCATCTTTAATAATGGGTGAGGGGGAAGTACCTATGTTGCCAATTCCAATAATATGTCCTTTCAGGTTGTTCTCAAAGGAGACATGTCACAACCCGCATCTGATATAGGGACACGAGTGCGTAACAACGCCCACCCTACGCCATAGAATCGACGGTAGAACGTTGTCTATGTCACTAACTAACAAAATCACACAATGATATAATGTACATGTCATAGATCTCAAATTCGAATGGAGGACAAGTGTAAAGATAACATTGAAATACTCAATCATAATCTAAAGCATGATAAGATATCCAAGAAGTCTAAATACTACAAAATCTCAACAACAACTTCTAATACAAAATCAAAATCCAAGTCTCAAATTTAAATAACAAATCTCCATTATTACAAGTCAAAAGTTCTAACAGAGAATCTAAAAGCTATCCCTTCCTCGGATCTGTAGCAAGTGGAACACTGATCCTCTGAGCAATCATCTGAAAAATATTTTCAGTCAGGATGGAACGAGCACATCTCCTCTAGCAGTTCCAAATAAGTGATAAAGACTATAAAATAGTTATAAATAGTAATACTTGATGAACATGGAAGAGTGAGACAGGAAATAAAATAGAACAACAGTTTAACTAAAGGACAAAGAGAGTAAATACAATAAATCAGAAGAGCATGGTAAAAGAGATAATGAACTAGAGTAGATATGATGTGTGTCCAAATAGTAAAACAGAAGTCAAATGTGAATCCAAGTGTGTTTTGAAATACCGCTTTCAACATGTAAACGACTAAGGATAAATCTGGCACATCGCACGCTTGGCAAGCGTGCGATGGCTATCTTTCCATATTAGACCATTATGAGTGGTTCCAGTATGATTGGAAATGTTTACATGTCTATTCGAGTATTTTCCCGCCCCGACTAGTACAAATGAATCCATATCCTGACACATAAATAGAGTACAGGTCCAGCCAGAAAGTAAGTGGTGCCAGTAGGTAGTTCCAGTGAGTGGTTCCAGAAGTAGGGGTCAAACAAGTATAATACATGTGTCGCAAATGAATGAATCTAGAATACCAATCCGTATCATGACAGAGAATCAAATAATACTATACTAGAAGATGAATCATAATGATCATCAAATAAATAAAAACTATTAGAGAATGTACTCGCCTGTCGTCCAGAGCAGTGATAAGGATCGATGCCCAAAGTGGTGTCACACAAACCTATATATGAGATAAACAAAGTTATTTGGCGTTCTAGAGTGAACAATATGTTTGAATGCACTAACTACATGCTTCTAGGCCTTTTCTATGTCATGGGAAGTCAAACTAGGTTAATGCTAGTCAAACTAGTCAATTTTAGGTCAAACTTGGTCCACTTAAGTCAAACTTGGTTTAGTTTGGTTAGTCCATATATATATATATATATATATATATATATATATATATATATATATATATAAATCATCCAAATGCATATGAGCCTACACTCTCTCTATCAATCATCTGGCCGACTATCTACTCCTCTATTTATATGACCATCCCTTCCTACTGCTATTGCATTTTGTTACTGCTACCATATTCCATATATACACATACATGTGGATTCAACCTTAGTTATTTATACAAACTGAATTCATATATCTAAACTAACACTCATATACTACTACTAGATCACTGATACTCTCAAGATAACCTATATGGACTGACATATATGAGAAACTGGACTGTAAAAGAATAATGGACTTGGCATTAGGAAATATTTAGGCTAATAAACACTCAATTGGACTTAGGACTGAAACAGTTGACTGAATAGTGAATGAAATGGGACTGACCATGTGATATGAGGACTACACTCTGTGGAATTTAGAACTGAGTTCATAGGACTGAACTTAAGGAAAAGTGACTGATACTTGCATAAAGAGTGAATATATATATATATATATATATATATATATATATATGTATGTATGTATGTATGTATATGTATAGGACTGAACTATAAATGACCTTGGACTGAACATATGATGTAATGACTGATATAGACTAAACAAGTATGGTGACTGATACACAAAGGGAAAGGCTGATATTAACAAAATGAGGGACTAAACATCTATGATATTGAGTTATTAATGTAAAGGTGGACTAAAAACAAACAGGCTAACTGAATCTTGAAGGTATGGACTGAACACTACAGTTTCTGAATACTAAATAGAATAGGGACTAGTCATTTGGTATGGACTGCACTACTAGGTAATATAAGGGCCTGCACAGGTCCAAGTCTCCATTGCCAAAGACAATTTAACTCTCATAGATATAAATATACAGTTAGGATACACTTGGCACACACCTATATGTACATTCATTTCTCACAGGCGCCTATACTCCTATAGTGTACTGCTATGGCCTAACCCGAGCCTCTTTCTTCCTACATACAGGATACTAACATATCCTATAGTTGCTACAAATGGAATTAAGGACTGATACCCACCTCTCCCCCTAACACTCGCTAATGCACAAGACACACATAAAACACACACACAAGACACTGTGCACGGCCTATGGCCTGCACCCTGTATGCCACCCCCATATGTAGCTCGTACTTGTGTGCAAGGCCACATAGGCCCAAATCTCTATCCCTGTACTGCTGCTACCCTTTGGTACGGAGGGCTTGCATCCTCACCAGCACATGTGCTGCTGAATTGGACAAACCCTTCATACACTGTTACAAAAGGGATAGAGGATTGATACAAGGATATGTAAACCCCATTTACATGAGCTCTATGCTTGAGCCTCCCCCAACCTAGGATGTTCTGCCTACAATGCCTAAGCCCACTGCTACTAGAGCTATCCCATATTGCATACACTTGAATAAACTGTGCCCTGCTGCCTAGGGGCAGATGTAAAGGACTGATACTCAGAGTACAGTATGGGCCGGACTGATACAATAGAGAATATTGGGACTGAACAATTGAAGAACTGGACTGAACCAAGGACTAAACTGAACTGACCATATAAAGTATCTGAACAAGAATGAGGGATTGAGATATATGCAATGGAGGACTAATTTTATTAGAATATGTGGACATGACAATCTACAAGAAGAATGGACTGCTCTTTCCATTTGAGAAATGTGGAATGAGCTAAGCATGGGCTGATACATACTTCATATGGATTAAAACACATATCCAATAAGGGACTGAATGAAGGGATCATGTAAGACTGATCTAGGGATGCAATGAAGCTGACAAGATGATGAGTAATGGACTGAAACAGTGAGGTACCAGTCCAATGCAATAACAGCCCTTCACTTAAATAATTGATACACTCAAAGACTTAAATGATACCTGAATAATCTAATTCCTACTCATAATAATAACTAATAAAATTGTGAGGGCTACTACTGGATGGACTGATCTAAAGGGAATAAACTATGAGTTATCTGGACAAGGAATGAAAGGGACTCGACTGAACCTCGTGAAGGCAGTAGCTAATTTGATGTAATCAAGGTGAATAAGGACTGAACAAGTATTAATGGGTTGAACACAAATATATAGGACTGAACACAGTAATGCCAAGGAACTGATCCTCAAGACAGTGCACAGTGCACTATATGCCAACCCCAAATCCATATCACTAACACCAAACATTCCCAAATTGATTAGATACGATTACCAAAGCTAAACGATAGCAAAGCTCCTATAAGACAATGGTTAAAATTGAATTCAAGGTATTTAATGCTCTTATGGTCATTTCGGCAAATACTTTGTGTGCGTATCCGATACTCTCGTGATACGCACTCAAAATGGATTCAAACATGACCCAAGGCATGCCTACATGATCTATATCATTAGCATGACCTAATTTATCAATCCTACAAACCCCAGAATCCTATTCTCGAATTTCCTCCAATGTGAATCCACATGAAAAAGGAAAACCTCTAAAATAGGAAGATGAGAGCCTCAACTCCTCTCTAATGGCACCCTAATACAATGGGGTCCTAAATGAATGCCTCTACACTAATTTGATGGTAATTAATGGGTTAGAATGTTCATACCAATTGAGAGATAGGTTCCCAATTAAAATGGATCCAAGATTCAAAGTTTTTTAAGTTCTAAGTGCTCCAATCCCTCCAAGCTTGCCAATAGAGCCTTCTTCTCTCGAAGGGGAAGAGAATGAGACTAATTTGAAAATTTTTGGAGACAATTTGGTGGTAGGACGAATTAGAGAAGGAGCTTCCAAATTAGGGTTAGGGTTTTGAATGAAAGAGGAGGAAGATGATGAAGTGGGGCTTTATAAAGAAAGTGGGCTGCCATATAGCGCTTAATTTAGTGTTTTGGTTCAGTTGGAATGTCCACTAAGCCCCTCTCTAATGTCATGACAAGTTAGGGATTAAACCTTCATTCCTAGTCAGGTGTTTAGTCAAACCTTCTAGCTAATTCTTTTAATCTAGCTAGAGACTATCTAAGGTTCAATTAGGCTAGTCCTAATCATCTAGTTGGGTGGTCATGACAAGTTGGTTTAGGTCCTCTAGGATCACTAACCACTATTCTAATCTAATGGCTAACCATTATCCATATTCAAAAATATGACACATGCACTATATTAATTATTTAGTTAATTAACCAAAATATTTAAGTTTTAGTTTTGAAAATTAATTTACCACTCAAGATATAATATAAAATCATACTAATAACAATAATTATGAAAAATTCAAAAATACTCCTGTTCTGGAAAGTGGTGGTTACAAGACATAGCCTTCTTTCTCCATCGATAGAGTTGCAAACAATGTGTTATCATCTGTCATATACCTGGAGCAACCTCTATCGAGAATCCACTTGCTTCTAGTGGGAGCAGGAAGGTCCACCTACAACACAACTTGAAGATGTAACCTTGGTACCCACTTTCTTGAGGGTCTTGATATGTTAGTTTTTGGAACCCATACATATACATTCAGATCTACTAGCTTTCTAATCTTACACTGGTGTGATACATGTCCTTTTATACCATAATAGTGACATGTAGCAGAAGTGTTAGTGCTCGGTATAGTTCAAAGATCATGTATATGCATTTTTGAAGATGTGTGTGTTTTTTTATTGTGTGAAAAGGTATACATATATGCATGGCTTCTAGCAGTTCTAGTTGTGTTGGTCGTGTTGTGTTTGTGCTTAGCCTTGTGTTCACTTGAGCTATAGGTTTGACAACCTGTTTGCCCAGCTTAATCTCTAACTTTTTAGAGACGTCACATGCTTTATTGTATTTGGCTGTGAGTGCATCTATTCTTTGAGCAAAAATATTATATTTTTTTTCCTTTAGTTCATAGAGATCGTTAAGTTTTACATTTATTGATTAGCTTTCTCAAGCTTTTTAAGAGTATCATGTAAGCTTAACTTTAAAAAAGTAATCTAATTTGTGTCACTAGAAGAATCTCTAATATCTTCTGGCATTTGAGATTGCTTTGAAAACTCAGATTGTATAAATTTTAGCTCTTTCTTAGCACTTTTGTACAAATCCATCATTTTCCTCTGATCTTCTAACAGATCAGTGAAAGCATCTACAGTTCATCGAAAGTAAATTCTTCATAGAGAGTGTTCGATATCACCTTAGCATTTGTAGCCATAAAGCATAGGTTCGCTATGTTGTGAGGCTTCTCTTCTTCATAAGAGTCACTAGCTTCGCTTTCACACCAGATGCTAGTGTTAGCATAGTTTCTAGTCGAAGTCCTTCTCTTGCTCGTCTGATCATGCCTACTTCCCTTTTTTATAACAGGACAATCCTTCTTGATGTGACATGTTCTTTTACAGCTGAAGCAGATCTGTTCTTCATCGTCTCTGAAATCTTTCTTTTTTTTGACTTGACTTCTCATATCTAAGTAGTCTTCTAAAGTTCCTTGTCATGAGGGCCATCTGCTCGTTGTCTGAGTTGTCTGTCTCACTTTCATCGTCGGAGGATGTCTTGTGGTTAGCCTTAAATGCTATCGCCTTCTCTTTTGGAGCTAACTCTTCGAAATCTGTACGGTCTAGTTCATGCGTCATAAGCTTTTCCATAAGGATTTCAAGAGTCATTGTTGTAAGATCATTTCCTTCAATAATGGTTGCCGCTTTAGGATTCCAGTTCTTGGTTAGCCCGTAAAGCACCTTCCGAATCTTCTCATGATTGTTGTATTCTTTTTCAAGGAAAGATAGAGGATTAACAATATCTAGAAACCGAGTAAACATATTTGTGATAGTCTCATTAGGCTTCATTTTGAAGGTCTCATACTCTTGTGTTAGTCGTGAGATTTTGGACTCCTTCACTTGTGAAGTGCCTTCATGAGTGTCCTCAAGAAGTTTCCAAACCTCGTAAGATGTGACACATGTTGAAACCCTATTGAACTCAATTCTATCTACATCACAGAATAAAGTATTAATAGCTTTTGCATTAAGATTAGCTTTTTTTATTATTGTCAGTATATCTGTCAAATGCTTTTTCAACTAGTTCAGCATATACCACAATAGGTAGTGGTTTCTTATAACCATTCATGACAATAGACCATAAATCGAAATCAAGAGACTTGATATAAAAGCTCATACGTTTCTTCCAGTACGTGTAGTTTGTGCCATCAAATAGGGGTGGCTATTTATTGATTTGCTGGATATAAGGTTGCCATATCTCAAGGAGTTTTAATCCAACTAGAGATAAACTGTGCGCTGGTACCAATTATAGGATCGATGGCACCTCTAGATGGGGTGAATAGAGTACAACAGAAAATATTTACCAATTTTAAAACTAAGCAGGTGAAGTAGATATACAAATAAACTTGAATGCAAGGAAGTAAAACAATAAGTAAATTGAGGCAAAAAAGCAATACGCAAATATCAAGGTTTATACTGGTTTCTCTCTGAAAGGACTAGTCCAGTTTAAGAACTCTTGCTCGCTATAATCCACTATTTTGAGTAGAGATTATACCGCATGCTTTACTCCGAAGAACACGCCAACTTCAATACCGTCGTATTTTTACCGAAACCCACGATCAAACTTCAAAACACCTTTCTGAGAAAAGCTTTTATATGCAAGCTTATACAAATCGAATACTCCTAATCAAAAACCACCGGCACTAGAAGAATGGGAGTTGCCTTGGAGGTTTAAAGTTTCAGGCTCTTTAAAGTAGATAGAAAGCTTAGGAATAGATAGAGAAGATGAAGATTGAATGAGTAAGTAGAAATGGAAAATTCTTCTCTTTTTATAGGATTTTCTAGGATAGAGATCGGGCAGAACTCGGTAGGCTAACATTCATAAATTTGATCGTTGCAGATCCAAAAGAATAGGAAAATGCAGCTGACCAGGAGTGATCCTAGGAGATCAAATTCGGTCCGAGTTTAGGCAGAACTATGGTCGAGTTCGGTTGCTAGGGTTTTAGGGTCATTTGATTTGGTTTGGCTTTTGGATATAGGTTTGGCTTGGGATCAAAGAATGGATTGGCTTGTTTTTGGTTCAGAATAGAACTTCTAAATGCCAGTGATCTCGACACACAATTTTCTAGACTCAATGAAAGAAAAATACTGAATAAAGTGTAAAAATATTGTTGAGACAAAATCTGTGATCTTCTGTTTCTTTTTATATCGAGCTTGGAGTTTTAAGTCAATTATCAAAATCGATTTGACCATGGTTGAATGGGCCAACATCCCAGTCTAATCTCTAACTTTTTAGAGTGAGCACAAATTTCATCATATTTAGCTAAAAGAGCATCAATTCTACATGAAGCAACATAATACTTCTTCTTTTTTGATTCTAATTCCTCCTTAAGTTTAGCATTTTCTTGAGTACTTTTCTTAATACAATCACGTGCCTTACGTAATCTAAACTCAATTATGGAAATCTCAGTAGAATTATCATAAGTAGAAGTGTTTCTAGCATCATTCAATAAGCAAGTAAGCTTTTCATTCTCATGCTTATATGATAGAATATCCTTTCTAGTTTGCTTATACTTATCTAATACTTTCTTGTGTTCTTTTAATAGATCACTGAAAACATCAGATAACTCCTCATAAGAAAATTTACTCCCTTTATAGAAAGTAATATTTTATTCCTCGTTGGATAATATCATGGAGCATATATTTGCAGCTTGACGAGGTTTATCTTCTTCTTCGAAATCGTTTGCTTCGCTTTCACGCCATATGCTTGTGTTAGCGTACTTGTGTGACAACGACCGTTCATAATGATTCTCCTTTTTAGTTGCAAGATAGTCTTTTTTGATGTGGCCTATCTTCGTGACGTTATCACATACAAGCTCTTCTTCATATAAAGGTTTATGTTGAACCATAAATTCCAATGCCACCATGCACCCATTTGCATCATTATAAGGACTATCCTCCTCTCTGAAGTTGATAGCTTTGCTTTCGTACTTGCAATCATAAGTAGCTTCAAGAAGTTTCTAAATTTTATGAGATGTTGTGCAAGTAGTAATAAGATTGAATACATTTATGTCTACAACACAATAAAAAACATGCATTGCTTTTGCATCAAGGCTAGCTAACTTCTTCTCTTCCTCCATGTAACTATAGTAAGGCTTGTTAATAATAGAGGAAGTGAGAATAGAGGTGATAGTAGGCTTTTTGTAGCCATTGATGACAATTAACCATAAGTCAAAGTTTAGAGACTTCAGGTACAAGCTCATCCGTATTTTCCAGTATTTATAGTTTATTCCATCAAATAGTAGGAGTCTATTTGTGGATTGCCCTTCAGCTGTGAACATTGATTTCACGGCTATCATATATAATCTCTCTAGAGTGTTATATATGAATATAACCTGCTCTGATACCAATTATAGGAGCAATTGGTATAAGCAGTAATATCTATACAACAAGCACGCGCTCGGATACCAATTGTATGACCACTTAAAAATCACCACTTAAAAATAAGCAGCGGAAATAATCACCACTTAAAAATAAGTAGCTATAAACTATAGCAAATAAGAGACAGTAAATAAATACAGTAAAGTAGGAGATTACAGAATCAAACTCAGTGAACACAGCGATGTATTGTCACGACCCGCTCCCAATTTTAGGATACGAGTTCGTGGCCAAGTCCAGCCTACGCCGCAGCATCGGCGGTAGTACGCTGTCTATGATAACAATGGTCCACAACAAGCACAACACGCATATATATCATCCACAACTAAGCCAGCAATAATCACCAAAATATCCAATAGTCTTAATATTATAAATATAAAATAATCCACTACAACTCAGAAAGTCTCGGGAACAAACCCGGATAGCAGAAAATAAAATAGACAACTAAACTCCATAACTATAACTACTAATTAATGCGAATCCATAAGGAAGAAAATATGCTAATTCGCATCAGTACTGGAATCGGGTACGCCAATGATGTCAGGGTCGCCAACATACTCACTGTAGACCTCGGGGCAAATCTCGTTGTCTAAAGCTGAAAAATAGTTATCCAGTCAGGATTGGAACAAGATCACCATAACACTACATTACACAATATAGTATACAAGCATGAAGGAAAGATAAAAGGAATTTAACTGAAGATAAGTATAGGCATGACGTTGTACGATAAGAAAGTACATTTGAGACATGATAACAATATGAAGGAAGACTTGACATAACACTAAGACATGATGACAATAAGAAGGTAGACTCGACGAAAGAAGAACAATAGACAATAGAGCTAAAATAATCAAGTCACGTGTACTGTGTGTTTTAGAATACCAACTTTCAGCATGTAGACGGCTTGGGATATCCGTCAGTCATACGTGTGGTGCATGACTGATATTATGCAATCAATGTATAGGGGGTCTGTATTCGATTCGTTGACCACATGCTTACTTGTTGTATTCCCCCGCCCGACTCACTCATAATACATGTCCACTACGATAAATATTAGCAATACGATAAACTGTAAACAATAGGTAACAATGAGTAAGGCATGAACATGTATGTATATCCAACCGATTCTAACTCTCATGCACAATAGTAATCATGAACAATGACAATCACGAACCATAAGGGAGTAATAGTGAAAAGACGACACGAAGATACATGCAGTATAAAATAAAGGAAACATAGGTCACAATGATACTTGCCTGCTCCCATAGATGATAAAGTCACAACTCAAGACGTCGTAGCCCGATCTACCCCGACACAAAAACAATCACAAGTTAGATCAACGATTCCCACTCTAAAAATCCTAGAAAGTGGCTAATGGGTTAAATCAATTAATACTATTCCAATTCTGGAATAAATCATCTAAAAGCCTATTTTAACCTATTTAATTCTGAAATAACAATCTACACAAAATATTTGGCAAAGGAAATTTACGGTTCCAAATTCGGGACTCGTGGCACGCAAACCGAGACATACTGTTGACTAACTAGTCAACCATTATGAATTCAAATTTTGAGTGTGCAACATGGTAGATTTCAGCGCCATGACTACACTGGAATCGACCGTGCCGCAAAATCACGATTTGGTCAAAAGTTATCGCCATTATGGCTAACTATGACCAAATCGATGAACCGTTGACCAAATCTGACTTCTATGAATAAAATAAAATACTAGATGAAACTCTGAATTTCTGGAAAAAATTATA
The DNA here is from genome assembly GCA_029216955.1 of Iris pallida. Classification (NCBI taxonomy): domain Eukaryota; kingdom Viridiplantae; phylum Streptophyta; class Magnoliopsida; order Asparagales; family Iridaceae; genus Iris; species Iris pallida. The sequence goes on from JANAVB010029819.1 coordinate 11,451,171, forward strand.
TGTTGTAGAGCTCGGTATAAGCTTTCCAAAACTTCAAACGGATCGCGAAACGGAGTTCGGGATCACTCGAAATCTCGAAAACCGCACGACGTATTGATTTTTGGACAACCGACACTCAAATAATTATTCAGAAATTCGAGATCAAAATACCAGTTATATATTCAGTAACCTAACCTTAATACGCTTCTAACAAAAAAATGGCGCGCAAAAAGGACGTCTAGGTCAACGGCAAACCCTCCGCGAAGTCGAAGAACTCTACCGAACTCTCCCACTAAAAAAACTGCTGAATTAATTCTAGGGTTTTCGGAAAACCTAATTATATATTAATATATATAGGGATAGGGAGTCGGTGGCTGCGGCTAAGTCGGCTGCTAAGGTGGCATGTGTCACCATCCTGTGGTCCCCGCCAAGATCCTACGGCCCACAGCCCACGCGGCTTGGCTGCGGCTTCGAGCTTGGCTCGGATTAACATTGTGGCTCGGAGACCGAGCTCCACCCACCCTCTCTCACTGCCACGTGGGCCCGCCCCTCCCCGCTTCAGCGGCTGACGGGTGGGGCCCCCCTGCGGCTGACGGCTGACTGTGTATATATATATAGGAAATAGATTTTTAATTACAGAAAAATTAAATAAAAATCAAGAAAAATCCTAAAAATCCCAAATAAATCCTAGAAAATTCCTAAAAATTCCTAGAAAATTCTAGAAATTTTTTTGAGGGTTCTAGAGCCCAAATAATTTATTTGGCCTCAAAATACTCTCGGGTGCCTTCACAGAAATTCCTAGAAGCTTAAGAAAAATAATGAAACCATATATAAATTTATCTAAAAATCTCCTAAAAATCCAAGAAATTCTAAAATAATAAAATGATACTTTAGGGGCTGTCTGAGGACCCTGGAGACCATATATGTCCTAGTTTTACTATACTTAAGCTATAGGCTTAGGTACACACCCTTGTGATCCTAAATCAAATCTCCATTTACCTATGATTCAAACCATTATATAAATAATAATAATAAACAAAATAAATAAATAGAAATTAAAAAAATGCTCTCTAAAATAAATAAATAAAATTTCGGGAGACAAGTGCTACATGTATACTGGGGGATTACACCAGTCTCGAGTACTCTTGCTCGATATTAATCTACTACTCACAAGATAATTAAGATCTTGTAGTCTTTTACAACACCGTGCTTAGTGACAAGTGCACGACCGACTTTACAACACCGTGCTTGGTGACGAGCGCATGACCAACTCCCGAAGGTAATTAGAAAACTGGAATATTTTTTGAATACAACCTCCGATACAGCTCTTAAATACCAACTCTTGATTAAACAGAAACTTTACTGACTTGGATAAGAGTCGTAAAGTCTTAAATATGAAAGTAAAAAGCTCATAAAACTTTAGATAGAGAAGAGAAGAGATGAAATAGGATAAGTGAAATGAATGGCAATCCTAACTCTATTTATAGTATTTTTGGGGACCTAATTTGGACAGAGTTCGGATGCAAAAATCTCGCATTAGAACTTGGATACAAATATCAAGGGAATGGTTAAAACCACCCTGACCGAACTCGGACCGAACTCAGGTCGAGTTCTGGCCGAGTTCTATCTGAGTTCTCTCAGAACTATTTAGGCCTATTTTGATGGGTTTTGGGGTAATTTGGTATGTGGACATTTGGATATAGATTTATGGATAGGTAGGCTATATTTTTGTGGATTGAGATTAGCTAAGCCAACACCACTAGAAACCCCGAGGAAGGATTTAGTCAGGTTCATCTTTAGTTGATGTGCACGCATAAAATTGAAGACTGTCCTTAGATCTTGCAGGTGATCACCTCGCCAGCGACTTCTAACAGCAATATCATCGACATAACATTCGACTGTTTTGCAAAAGTATTTGCGGAATATGGTGCTCATAGCTTGTTGGTATAATACACCTGTAATTTTCAATCCGAAAGGCATCACTGTATAACAGAAAAGTCCCTTTGGAGTTCTGAATGACGCATGCTTCTCGTCATCCGAGAACATCTTGATCTGATGGTAAACTAAATTTTTGTCCATGAAGGACACGCGATCAAAGCCACATGTGTTGTCGATTATCACATCAGTGATTGGAAAAGAAAAAACATCTTTCGGGCAAGCGGATTTGAGGTCCCAGAAGTCTATACAAACACGGATTTTCCCGTTCTTCTTGGTAATGGAAATGATGTTGGCTACCCAATATGGATGTTGCTTCTCATGGATGAACCTACTTGTTATGACTTTATCTACTTCCTTCTCAATTGCGTCTATGATATTGGGACGAAAGCGTCATTGTTGCTGCTTAACGGGCTTAGTATTAGGTAGGTTGTTAAGTCTATGCATTGCGACCTGTAGGTCTAACCCCGATATGCCTTTGTAGCTCCAGAAGAAGACGTCGATGTATTCTTTGATAAGTTATACCAAGGATTCTCGATCTTCCCCTGATAGGCTTTTGCAGATGAAGATGGATTTGGGTGAGGATTCATCCCTTAAGTCGATTTGTTCGACTTCATCTTCGGTGGGAGGTTCTCATTGTTCGAAATGATATTTCTATAGAGATTCTATGTGAGACCCGTCTCGCTGTATCGGTATTTTATACGGATACGTGTTTATTTGAGCCGTATTTCGTATTTATCGATTTGTGTGATATTTTAAAATTTTCCTAAGTGTAGGATTTTCATGACTTGGTTTAACTTGGATTTGGTTTTATTTGGTTCGGTTCCACTTTGACTTGGTTTGGTTTAGTTTGGTTCTTTATGAGATGAGGCGTATGGTTTAGATTGAGTGGAAAGGAATGAATGGTGGAGATCACTTGAGCTTGTTATATAAGCCACTTTTTCTCTCTCCCTCCTCATTCACCCTTATTCATTTCTTTTCCACCAAACCCTAGCCATTAGAGAGAGGCAAGTACACCTTGCCGAATGTTGGACGATTTCTATTTTGTTTGTCCCATTCTCTTTATTGTCATATTCTAAGCATGTTTAGAACTTAAAGTTTTCTATTTTGATGGCTAGATTGTTGTAGATCTAACTTGAAGCAAATTTCAGTTTTCATGGGTTTTGATCTATTAAACTTCGTTATTTTCAAGTTTTGATGGTTCCATGTTGTAGAGTAGCTCGTTCTACCCCATTTTGACCTATAGAAGTCCAGATTTGGACTCCGGATGGAGGTTTTATACATCCTGGCAGCCATGGCTTCTTAGTGTATTTCTTCTCGAAAATTTGGAGAAGAAGCACAGTTCAGCCGCATAGGCAGTACTTGACCGTATGAATCCTCATGCGGCAAGCCTCTGGCCGCATGGCCTTCCCAACCGTATGAGACTCGCTTGAGCTGAGCCGCATGGACTTGAACGTCCCCAGCCGCATATGAACCGTCCTTGTTCAGCCGCATAGGGCTTCAATTAAACTCAGCCGCATAGACTGGTACTCCCCGAACCGCATAAGGAGTTCTGTCTGAGCCGCATGGAACTACTCGTTCTGAGCCGCATAAGGCAGACTCGTTTCCAACCGCATGTGGACTAGTCTCTTCCAGCCGCATATGACCCATCTCCTGCTGGCCGCATATGCGCCACATTCCTGAGCCGCATGAACCCGTATCATCTCGGGCCGCATGTACCCCGACCCGTCCTCAGCCGCATAGGACCCTGCTCATTCCCTGAGCCGTATGGACTCGGATTTCCTGAGCCGCATGAACCCTATAAATTCAGCCGCATGTATCTGATTAATCCTGCTGCATGAGCCAGCCTTGCCCGAGCCGCATGGCTCTGTCATGTCCTGTATTTTATATTTTGTTTATTTTAGTTCCAAGTCTTGCGGCTTTTTTTGTAACTTGAGTTCCTACGGAGTACACATTTATCCCTATTGTATATTTTTATGCCCATTTTATATCCTTATGCCCTTTTTCCTGAACTTGATAAATACTGATTTGATTGACATGATTGAAATGATAATTGTACATGAGTAACATGACACGGCAGTGACCTGTAGTGGTGCACTCTTGACAATGAACTTGACATGATAATTTGACGGTGAACTTGGCATGATAAACTTGATATGATATACCTGACATGCTTGATAGTGGCCCGCCGTGGTGCACTCTTGACCTGATAACTTGACCTGCTATACATGACACGGCAGTGACCCGTAGTGGTGCACTATTGACAAGTACCCTGATAATGCTTGATAGTGGCCCGTCGTGGCGCACTCTTGATAAGTAATAATGATAATGATAATGGCCCGTCGTGGCGCACTCTTGACAAATCAATTCATTGACCTGGACACCGTGGATGATTATGCTTGTATAAACTACTAGTCCGGTTGTGTCTTGCATCATGTCTAGGACATGATCCCTGAGTACCACGGTCAGGGATTCATACTGAATCTGGCTAGGTTAATGACTAGATTGATCAAATAGTTCATGGAGAATTTCCCAGTTACCTGTTGCCCCTTTGGTCCCGACCTTATATATATATATACATGAGATTTGTTGCTATCCGTCGAGATGAGCGCACTTCCAGCCCGCCGTCGAGTGTGGAACCTTAGGACACATGTATCTTACTACAGTGTGTCTGCTATATCATGCTATCTTTTCCTTTTCTTGCTGGGATTACTCAGGTAGTAACAAACAGGTAACCGGACTTAGAAATCTCATTGCATCTTGCTAGTAACTAGGCCTGTGATAACCCTAGTTAGTTAAAGTATCAAGCCGTACTTATTGCTTGGCCGTGAATGTTGGATGGAGTTCAGTCTGTCTAGTCTTGTCTTGATCTTGTACGAGATTGTTACATGTCCTGATTTCTTATTTATCCTGCCGATAAATGGTGGGAGAAACCAAGTTCTGTTCAGACGAAGGGTTACAATCCCCGGTCCTTGTTTGGTTTACGGGTGGTAACCTGGTTATCTGAATAGTCCCATGGTTATCCCATCGTATATCACCTTCCCAGAATAATGATTACAATGATTTTTACTCTAATACAATGTACTCTGTATTGTCACTCCCAGATTGTCACTTAATGATTTTTACCTCTATCAATAAATGATCAGAGACCAAGATCTGTTCAGGCGAAGGGTTACAATCCTGGTCCTTGTTTGGTTTAAGGGTTGTAACCTGGCTTCCAGAATCGTACCTTCGTCCTCTCTTCGTATATTGCCCAGTTCTATTTATTTAACATGTTCTCCAGTTTACTTTATGCTCAATGATGCTTTACTTACAGTCTCTCTATGGTCGAGATAAGTGCATTGGTACTGCACGACTCTCGATCCTCCTTTATTTATTGCTTCTCTCCCTGGTTGATTGCCTAATGATTGCTGGTTTTAAGTTCATAGTTCGGCCTCCTTTGTGGTACTTGCTATTTGGGGTCTGACCCCACTGGTTTTGCATGGCCAGGTTCTAATAGAAGAGCACGAAGGATCTACCGCACCATCTACTCGACGGTGACCAGCCGGAGCACCAGAGTGCTTCAGTGGGTTTCTTTTTCATTCTCCCACTGATATGTAAATTCTTCTTTTGTAACGTTTAGCCCCGAGGACGTGTTTAGCTCGTGTTTTGGTATTTTCTTTGATATTGTAGCCTACGGGCATAAATATGATATGTGTATTCTAGACTATAGCTAGTCCTTATTATGTACGACTAATGCTCTAGCTAGTCCTCAGTTCTGTGGTACTGGCTTCATGATCAGTCATGTATATATGGTTCGGGACGCCTTACTATTGTATGTATGATGATCGTACTCTTGCTCTTGTATAATTGCCTGTGATTGAGATACCTAAGATTGTTAAACCATAGGATTGACTGATGGCATGTAGAGTAACCCCCATGTCTTGACAGCTTATACGTGATTTCAGAGTATTAATGTACTTCGGGATTGCGTAGCTGGCTATGTCTGCCCCCGCTCTCCGGTATTCTGGTTCTGGGGCGTGATATGGTTTTAGTGTTGGCCCATGCAGGTCTCGATTTTCAGATTTGTGGGGGTTACCATGTTTAGATATCTCAATCATGATTATCCTTATTGATCTCCTTCGGATTATTCTCTATCTTTGATACTTGACTTGATATCTGTTTTGATCATTTATCATTCCTGTTCCCATGATTTGATCCTGTGTCCTTCAACTTTCAAGGGCACTGTTCTTGATCCTTCAGATTATCTTGTTCGTATTTGCCGAGGGCAGCTCAGCATTCTTCAGCTAGGCCAGTTATGGAGATCAGTCTCAGCATGCAGGCAGAGATATCAGTCCATCCCGATCAGCAAGCCGCTTCTGTCTTCGTATCTTGAGACAGGTGATAAAGTTCATGCATCTGTTTCAACTACGATGACACATCCTGGGTAGTGTCATGTCTTAAACTAAGTCATTGGTACCGACTTACCTTAAGGCTTGACTTTTATCCATTTTTGGAGTCAGCTTAGGCCAGCGAGGACGTTGGTTTCTACACAACTGACTCAGGAGTCATATTGATCCATATGCCTCCAGCCCTTCTTGATCATGATTGTATTTGTTCTTGTGCATTTATTTACTGCTTACGCGTTTATTTATATTACTGATTGTTTTACTTTACTATATGCCATGCTTGATTTATTGAGATTGTTGAGTTTTCTGGAGCTTTTATTTTGTTATCTTGCTCGACTAGCCTCAGGAAATTCCGAGGACGGAATTTTTCTAAGGTGTGGAGAGTTGTGAGACCCGTCTCGCTGTATCGGTATTTTATACGGATACATGTTTATTTGAGCCGTATTTTGTATTTATCGATTTGTGTGATATTTTAAAATTTTCCTAAGTGTAGGATTTTCATGACTTGGTTTAACTTGGATTTGGTTTTATTTGGTTCGGTTCCACTTTGACTTGGTTTGGTTTAGTTTGGTTCTTTATGAGATGAGGTGTATGGTTTAGATTGAGTGGTAAGGAATGAATGGTGGAGATCACTTGAGCTTGTTATATAAGCCACTTTTTCTCTCTTCCTCCTCATTCACCCTCATTCATTTCTTTTCCACCAAACCCTAGCCATTAGAGAGAGACAAGTACACCTTGTCGAATGTTGGACGATTTCTATTTTTTTGTCCCATTCTCTTTATTGTCACATTCTAAGCATGTTTAGAACTTGGAGTTTTCTATTTTGATGGCTAGATTGTTGTAGATCTAACTTGAAGCAAATTTTAGTTATCATGGGTTTTGATCTATTAAACTTTGTTATTTTCAAGTTTTGGTGGTTCCATGTTGTAGAGTAGCTCGTTCTACCCCATTTTGACCTATGGAAGTCCGGATTTGGACTTCGGATGGAGGTTTTATACATCCTGGCAGCCATGGCTTCTTAGTGTATTTTTTCTCGAAAATTTGGAGAAGAAGCACAGTTCAGCCGCATAGGCAGTACTTGACCGCATGAATCCTCATGCGGCAAGCCTCTGGCCGCATGGCCTTCCCAACCGCATGAGACTCGCTTGAGCTGAGCCGCATGGACTTGAACGTCCCCAGCCGCATATGAACCGTCCTTGTTCAGCCGCATAGGGCTTCAATTAAACTCAGCCGCATAGACTGGTACTCCCCGAACCGCATAAGGAGTTCTGTCTGAGCCGCATGGAACTACTCGTTCTGAGCCGCATAAGGCAGACTCGTTCCCAACCGCATGAGGACTAGTCTCTCCCAGCCGCATATGACCCATCTCCCGCTGGCCGCATATGCGCCACATTCCTGAGCCGTATGAACCCGTATCATCTCGGGCCGCATGTACCCCGACCCGTCCTGAGCCGCATAGGACCCTGCTCATTCCCTGAGCCGCATGGACTCGGATTTCCTGAGCCGTATGAACCCCATAAATTCAGCCGCATGTATCTGATTAATCCTGCCGCATGAGCCAGCCTTGCCCGAGCCGCATGGCTCTGTCATGTCCTGTATTTTATATTTTGTTTATTTTAGTTCCAAGTCTTGTGGCTATTTTTGTAACTTGAGTTCCTACGGAGTACACATTTATCCCTATTGTATATTTTTATGCCCATTTTATATCCTTACGCCCTTTTTCCTGAACTTGATAAATCCCGATTTGATTGACATGATTGAAATGATAATTATACATGAGTAACATGACACGGCAGTGACCCGTAGTGGTGCACTCTTGATAATGAACTTGACAAGATAATTTGACAGTGAACTTGGCATGATAAACTTAACATGATATACCTGACATGCTTGATAGTGGCCCGCCGTGGTGCACTCTTGACCTGATAACTTGACCTGCTATACATGACACGGCAGTGACCCGTAGTGGTGCACTCTTGACAAGTACCCTGATAATGCTTGATAGTGGCCCGTCGTGGCGCACTCTTGATAAGTAATAATGATAATGATAATGGCCCGTCGTGGCGCACTCTTGACAAATCAATTCATTGACCTGGACATCGTGGATGATTGTGCTTGTATAAACTACTAGTCCGGTTGTGTCTTGCATCATGTCTAGGACATGATCCCTGAGTACCACGGTCAGGGATTCATACTGAATCTGGCTAGGTTAATGACTAGATTGATCAAATAGTTCATGGAGAATTTCCCAGTTACCTGTTGCCCCTTTGGTCCCGGCCTTATATATATATATATACATGGGATTTGTTGCTATCCGTCGAGATGAGCGCACTTCCAGCCCGCCGTCGAGTGTAGTACCTTAGGACACATGTATCTTACTACAGTGTGTCTGCTATATCATGCTATCTTTTCCTTTTCTTGCTGGGATCACTCAGGTTGTAACAAACAGGTAACCGGACTTAGAATTCTCATTGCATCTTGCTAGTAACTAGGCCTGTGATAACCCTATTTAGTTAAAGTATCAAGCCGTACTTATTGCTTGGCCGTGAATGTTGGATGGAGTTCAGTCTGTCTAGTCTTGTCTTGATCTTGTGCGAGATTGTTACATGTCCTGATTTCTTATTTATCCTGCCGATAAATGGTGGAAGAAACCAAGTTCTGTTCAGACGAAGGGTTACAATCCCCGGTCCTTGTTTGGTTTACGGGTGGTAACCTGGTTATCTGAATAGTCCCATGGTTATTCCATCGTATATCACCTTCTCAGAATAATGATTGCAATGATTGTCACTCTAATACAATGTACTATGTATTGTCACTCCCTGATTGTCACTTAATGATTTTCACCTCTATCAATAAATGATCAGAGACCAAGATCTGTTCAGGCGAAGGGTTACAATCCTGGTCCTTGTTTGGTTTAAGGGTTGTAACCTGGCTTCCGGAATCGTACCTTCGTCCTCTCTTCGTATATTGCCCAGTTCTATTTATTTAACATGTTCTCCAGTTTACTTTATGCTCAATGATGCTTTACTTACAGTCTCTCTATGGTCGAGATGAGTGCATTGGTACTGCACGACTCTCGATCCTTCTTTACTTTTTGCTTCTCTCCCTGGTTGATTGCTTAATGATTGCTGGTTTTAAGTTCATAGTTCGGCCTCCTTTGTGGTACTTGCTATTTGGGGTCTGACCCCACTAGTTTTGCATGGCCAGGTTCTAATAGAAGAGCCAGAAGGATCTACCGCACCATCTACTCGACGGTGACCAGCCGGAGCACCAGAATGCTTCAGTGGGTTTCTTTTTCATTCTTCCACTGATATGTAAATTCTTCTCTTGTAACGTTTAGCCCCGAGGACGTGTTTAGCTCGTGTTTTGGTATTTTCCTTGATATTGTAGCCTACGGGCATAAACATGATATGTGTATTCTAGACTATAGCTAGTCCTTATCATGTACGACTAATGCTCTAGCTAGTCCTCAGTTCTGTGGTACTGGCTTCATGATCAGTCATGTATATATGGTTCGGGACGTCTTACTATTGTATGTATGATGATCGTACTCTTGCTCTTGTATAATTGGCTGTGATTGAGATACCTAGGATTGTTAAACCATAGGATTGACTGATGGCATGTAGAGTAACCCCCATGTCTTGACAGCTTATACGTAATTTCAGAGTATTAACGTACTTTAGGAATGCGTAGCTGGCTATGTCTGCCCCCGCTCTCCGGTATTCTGGTTCTGGGGCGTGACATTCTAGGCGTTGGGCTAAGGGTTCTTCTTCGAAGAATTCTAATGTTTGATTGTCGTCTTCTTCAAGAGGATGTGCGGATGTCATGTTGGCTGACAATACTTTTCTGAAGGTTGGGCCGATGCTGTTATTGGAATCCCAAGTTGAAGCTTCAGATGATTGGAAATGTACCACAGTCCCAGTCTGCGAGCCTTCTCGGGTTTTGGGAGTCGTTACGTAGCCTACTCCCCGTCGAGTGCGGTGGTAGTACACTTAAGGCTTTCCCTTTGGGATGGAAGCCGTAAGGGAAGGCGTCGTCCTTTGTCATAGTTCAAGCCTTTACCGTTGTTCAAGTCGTAACCCCTCCTTTGGATGAGATACTTTGCTTGATTAGTGCAATGGTATTTCTATATTCTACCTGTATCAGGCTCTAGTTCGGTTAGAGGAAGGCCCTGATAACGTTCCACTTTGACAAAGATGATAAGTTTTTCATCCCTTTTCCTGGACAGAACTATATAACAGGCTCCTCGGTAAGTGACGGCCCAATTTTATTGTTGACAGTCGTTACTTGTGTTTGTAACGATCCTAAGGCATTATCTAGAGTATATATAGCATTCCAATGTGAAAGATTAGAGTAGTTCAAAGATAGACTTTATTGATAAAATAAGGGATCTTATCCCGAGGGTTTACATCATCTAGTGAGGCTGCCTTAGTATGGGCAGATATATAATCCACCAGTTCTTCATCAGTGAGAACTGGAACAGCCTTCGGAGGAGGCGTAGGAGTCTTTCTCTGTATCTCGACTACCAGCGGAGCTGAAGTCTTGGGGGGAGGAGTTTCTGTAGACCTTCTCGGGAGTTTGACCCTGATAGGTTCATGAGCCCAGTCTGGGAGTTTGACGACCAAAGGAGTCGCAGCCTTTCTATGCAGCTTAGCCATGAGAGGAGCTGACATCTGGAGAGGTTTTCCTTTAAGCCTTACTCTCAATGGCGCTTTAGTCACTACTTCGGCCTCTGCTTCATCATCAACATCATTAGCCTCGTCGTCCAAGTGGACTGATTTGTTTAGATCTGAGTTAGTGAAGAATGCCTCGATTCCTATAAAGGGATCGACAACAGCAAACTTCGTCCTAACGATGTCATTGCCAGCTATATATTTTATGCACTGGTGGAGAGTGGACGGCACGACCATGTACCCGTGTATCCATGGACGTCCCAGCAAGATGTTGTAGGAGATGTCGGCATCAATGACATTATAGGTCACCTCAGTCTGGAGATCGCCAATGTGGCACTTTAGATGGATCTTGCCCAAGTGATTACTCTTTTCGACATTGAAGCTATTGATTGTAGTATTGGATGCAGTCAACCGGTGCATCGGTATCCCCAAATTTTAGAGCAGAGTTCAAGGGATGATGCTGAGGGAAGACCCCGAATCAATTTGTATCTGGTTCACCTTGTTGGCACAAGCGTACCATATGTAATACAGCGGCCTGTTGTACCTGTTATTCTTGAGTAGCATGTCCTGCTGAGTGAACGTAATGTTGGGGATGATCTCCCCCACACTATGATAGTATAGACATGCGACTTGGTCCACTTCAGGCTGTGGGACCTAGCTTATAAAAGACTCAGCATCCTTTAATGCTTCAAATAGAGCATCCCGAGTATCTTTGGAGAGTCGAAGAAACTCAAATAGGGATAGCCGAGCCAGAGTATTATCAAGTTGCGCCAATATATTAAAGTTATAGGGTTTAGTTAACCCTGAAGCACTATCTTTTCCTAGAGGCTTGTCAAAATGAGCCTCTTTTTGCTTTTATCTATCTGCTGCTGAAGGTTGGGATGGACCCTCCCCTTGGGCAGTAATAGTGGTGATCGGAGGCGCCTCTTCAGCCGAAACCTCATCCTACTGAGTGTTCTATTTAAACCATGTCACCACCGAAAAGTCTTCTTTCGGAGAGGCGGTGATCATCCGACGGGACTTGGGCTTCTTACCTTTGGTTTGGTGGTGGGGCATACCACCGATTGAATCAATTCCGGAGCTAGATCTAGGTGAACCCATATGATCTCGTCCCGAGACGTAGTGAGTGGCACCAGCCCACTCACGTTGTCATGAGTTGGTGGAAGGTTGGTTACTTCCATTGTCACCTTCGGGATGGGGACGCATCATCTTGAGCCTCAGTTGGTGGCAGGAAGCCAAACTGAAGGGACACCATATTCGTCGAGACTGTCTTATCCTCATAGTCGAGAGAGAGGACATTCACATTGATCATGTGTTGTATGTAGTTCTTCAGTATATAGCAGTCCCGTATTGGATGTCCGACGAACAGATGATATTGACAATACTTCGGGCCTTCGACTCTGTCAACTTCGTTAGAGCGCTTAGGCTCAGGCAACTTGATCTTATCGCCTTGTATAAACACCTCGAAAAGCTGCGTATCTTCGTCATTGAAGGAGTATATGTCCTTCTGTCTTGGTGCGGTTGGTGGCTTCTGAGCAGGAGGTGACACACCCTTAAAGGTATTGACAGTCAACGCTTGCTTCCCCTTGGGCCCGCGCCCGCTGTTATTGTTGTTGGAGGGGCGTTTCCTTTTATCGTCGAAAGAAAAAAATTGAGTCCTAGGAGATGAGCGTCTCGGGCCTTCATTTTGGTGCTCTTAGCACCGATAATGGGTGCAGTACAGTCTGTGTATTAGGTGGAATCGACGCAAAGTTTGACTGTCGACGTCATGTTCTTGCGGCAGGAATCCATTAACAGTGGCTCAGTACCGAGAGGTAGCCTTAAACATGCTTGATGGAAGCATTCAACGTAAGCTCGAACTGACTCTTTTTCCTTTTAGGTGACTTCTATAAGGGAAGACATAATCATATCCATTCCGCCATCATAGAATCAGGATAGAAAAAGGTGTTTCAGATCCTCAAATAAGGATATGCAGTTATCAGGAAAGCTACAAAACCATTCATAAGCTACTCCTTTCAATGCCTCAATGAGTAGACTTGTCAGCAAGGCATCGTCCTTCGGCAAGTATCCCGTCATAGAGTTGATGTATGTCAGATATCGACGGGAAGACTCTTTTCTATTAAAGGGCATTAGTGTTTGTAGTTTATACTTGGGAATATAAACCACGTTGTTCAACTCAAAAGGATATGGTTGACTAATCTGGAGCTTCTGACACTCCTCCATTTATCCTTATCCTCTATGCGAGTGTGTCACTACCACATTTTAGCTTGAGGATATTTTGGTCATTTTGAGAATTTTGGATTTATTTTGAATTATTGGAATGATGGTTGTTATTTTTGACCATTGCTAGTAGAGACTTTGGAGACTAACCTAGTTGAGACTTTGGAGCCTAACCTAGATGTTGACCTTGGCTATGCTGACTTGATTAGCATGGTGGGACCCTAGTCTAACTTAAGTAAACCCAAGTTAAGTTATTTTGAATCAAGTTTCATATAGAGAATACGTGATTTAGTGCATGGACTTTTGACTTAAGGATTGATTTCATTTATCATTGAAACTTGGCCCAAGCCCATTAGTCATAACCCTAACCCTAATTCTTTCCTTACTGGCCGGCCACATAGGGACCCCCCATTTAATATCTCTTCCTAGTTCTTGCCTCCTTTGCATCAAAACAACTTTTGGAAAGAGAGAGAGGTATTGGTCATTTTTCCCTAATTCATAACTCTTTCATTTTAATTCCTTTTTGACTCTAGTTTCTTGCATTAGAACCTAATCCCACTCTATTTTTCGTTCATAGAGAGAAATATTAGATTTGGTACAATTTGGAGTTTTTGGATTGCAAGAAGAATCTTCCTATTTGGAGCTTTTTTCTTGTGATTGATACTCTATAGGTAAACACCTTAAACTATCATTTAATCCTGATTTCTTTGCATGATAGCCTAGATCTAGGTGTCCCTAGCTGTGGTGTGTGTTTGGTAAAGTTTTGTATTGGTTTTGTGTCCGTATCGGACACGTATCATTTTCTATTTGTAGGTGTTTGTTGAAATACCAAAGAGAACTTTTATTTCATATTTTTGAAAACTATTTAAACAATATTGTAGCTATATATGTGTGATTTGATTTTGTTTTGCATTGAACACAAATCGTGTCGTCTTCGTATCCAATTTCTTATTGGACACGTAGCACGAGCAGTGTGTTCGATGCCCTGCTGCTCGAGGTTTCCTGCACACTGTACACGACACGATTTGACACAAAATTTCTTGGACACACGTAGCACATGTCTGACACGACATCCAAGAAATTTCATGCAATACAGTTTCGTATCGAGGGAGAAATCGCGTGTGCACGTGTTTCACACTGCACTGTGCACGCGTGTCTCATCCCTCTGATACGGGCTTCGCATCCCTCATGGACACGTCGTGGTGACGTGTCAGGGACATGAACGTGTTGCCCTACATTGGGCGAACACGGTGACACGAGCATGTGTCATGATTCGACTCGTGTCGTGTGCACAAATCCATGGCACGCACGCACCACACTATCAGTGCACTGTTTCAGTGTGCTCGTGTGTTGGATTTGTTTTGGACACGTTGTGTCCAGTTTATGGACACCATGACACTTCTGTGACACATACACATATGTCACATTATTTACCAACCAATTAATTGGGTTATTAACTGTGTTTTGATTTCGATTTTGTGTTTCCCCAATTTCTGATACTAGGTTCTGAAAACTGGTTTCCTTTGTTTAATTGTATTTTTAACTGATTTTATAATGATTAAATTATCATGTTAGATCACATATATATGTCTGATATTAAGTCTACATGTTGGAATTCATGTTATCTTAGATTATGGGTTTTCGAAATGCTAAAGGAATGTTAAAACTGAAACCGATTTCATGTTTACACACACACACAAGAAAACTGGAAACTGAAATCTGTGTATACACTGATTTTTGAATGACACACACATGTTTATACACCCCAAACCTATGATGTTAAATCTAAATGTATGTTCATAAACCTGAGAACACATTATGTTTACACACACATTGAAATGTCCTAGCCTATCACAGAAATCTGAATACACACTCACATTCACACTAACCTAAAACCTGAGAACACCCCACATGTCCAGCAACCTACACACACATCACCTAATCTACTACACACACAGGTACACTCTAACCTATCATAAATCTGGAAACACACACCCTATATCTACTGCTACCATATACACACTCACACACCCTCTAAAACCGAGAACACTCTAACTTGCCATACTCAAAAACAAAACACACATTGAGGCACTCACACACACAGAGAAAACCTATATACACACACATACTATTGTATACACACACACTCTACTGTTATGTACACACACATATGAAACACAAACATGTCACTGTCACTCTATCCCTCTCTCTATATATGTATATATATAAATATCTATATTCTTGTATGATAACATGTTTTATATATATATATATATATATATATATATATATATATATATATATTATATATAAATATCTATATTCTTGTATGATATATTTATGTTATATATATATATATATATATATATATATATATATATATATATATATATATATATATGAGGTGCCCCCCTTCCTGGAAAGATGGATTGGCGACAGTCTTAACCCGAACATTACTGCTTCCCCAAGCAATAGCAGGATCAAAGACCTGTGGAACCCCACCAATAACGATTGGAACTGGGATCTGATTCGCGAATGGTCCGGCAACGGTACGGTCGACAGCATTCGTCAGCACGGACTCACCCTTGGGACCGACGCTGACGAGCTGAGGTGGTCGCTGGCTGCTTCCGGTGCTTTCTCCGTACGATCGGCGAGATTCGCGATCCAAGTGAACGGCCAGGAACACTTCATTGCGCGATTCTGGCATTCTTGTATTCCAAAGAAATGGTCCTTCCTCCTTTGGAGAATCATCAGAAAGAAATTGCCTACCGACGAGATCCTTCACTCCATCGGTATTAGCCTGGCGTCTGCTTGCAATTGCTGCACCGAGCGTCAGACGGAGTCAATCGACCACGTCTTCAGGGAGGGAAGCCTCCCTGGCAAAATCTGGAGCTCTCTCAACCACAACTACAATATCAATCAAGGAAACGGGCGCTTTAACGATCTTCTAGCTACCTGGGGTGCCGCGTCCTACGGCCACCAGATCGTTGCAGCGGCTGCCACCTGGACAATTTGGAAGAACCGCAACAAAGCGAGATACGAGGGACACCAATTCTCTGTTGATCAGCTCATCCGAGAAATCCATCGGCAATGCCGCAAACGGAGCTCTCTCTGCTCCCACAGCCCTCCAGCATTCTGGCATCCGATCTCCGCTCTTTTTTGACGGGAGCGGCCGTCCCTCTCCCCCGTCTTTTCTTTTGGTGGTATACTTGTATCGGCTTTTCGCCTTGTATACGTGTCAGGCTTTTGCATTTTGAGCCTTGATTAATAAAAAGTGGGGGATTTCTTAAATATATATATATATATATATTTTTCTCTTAAATATATATATATATATATATATATATATATATATATATATATATTTATATATATATATATATATGTTTGCCTATATATGTTTGTATATGTAAATGTGGTGAGTACATATATGTGTATGCCAATATAGATTGGTACATGGCATATAGCCCTATATGGTTTTCCTATATGTATGCCTATGTATACATTATGTGTATATGGGTATGTATATACATGAGATTGTTTGTTGATAGTTTGTGTAGTGTTGTGACTTGTGTGAATGCTAGGATAGACATGGTTAGGCTTAGTGAGACTTGTCTGGGTTAGGATTTGACCTAGTTGACCTAGTTTGACTAGTGTAGTTGACTAGAGTTGACCAAAGGTTGACTTTAGCCTAGATTGACCCAAACATCATGTAGAATGCATTGTAGTATTCTATTTTACCATTTTGGATATGTTGTAACTTGTGTTGTTCTAAATAGGAGGCAGACACCTCTATTCAGACAGTATTTTCACTTCGGATACTCAAGATATCAGGCGAGTACATTCTCTGATTGTTTCATACTTGCTAGGACTATATTCTTGCTCTAGATTACTTTAATTGATGCTGACATGATGGAAACACAGATTAGTACTATATGGATCTTTTCATATGATGTTATTCCCCTCGGGAGCATCAGATACATCATGTCATGTGCGTTTTACTTTCATCATTTATTCCTGTGCTTTCACCATTCATGTGCACTCTCGTGATTCATGTACTCTCATGTTCACGGAGCCCCTATGTTTATATTCATGTGTACCCATTTATGGGCCCCTATGTGAAATCATGTAACATAACTTGAACGAATCCTTGTGTATTGATTGGGGATGGGAGAGTAGAAATAGTCATGTGAATATTTCCAAAGTATTGTAGCCTTGTACAACCTCTCAGGTTTATTATCAAGCCGTTCACATGTCTATCTTGTACTCTAAATCACTATTTCACTGTAGCTCTTTACTTATAGTAGATATTTCTATTACAGTCTTCTCTTTATTTCATGTCCCTTCTTTTAGCGTTTTATGTATTTTACTCTATTGCCTGTTTTATATTCCTATCATGATATGAACTATGTGAGATGTACTGTGCTCGCTCATGTCATGACTGGACCTGTCGAAAATATTACAAAGGGCGAGGATGAGGCATGTTGCACCACTTACTATGGGACAACACTAGAGGACACCTGTGACTTGGACTTCCAACAGGATCCATTACCTGCTGACGACAGTCCCATAGTTTAGTTATTTTATTTCAGTTGTATCTCATCTGGATATTTGTACTAGAGATTTTGGATTTGTGGATCTTGTTAGATGTTTATCTTAGACACTTTAGATTCTCTCTTTTATCGTATTTTATCTGTGGTTTCTGTTGATATTCTTATCTATCTTATTGTACATCTTCCTTAGCTGTGATTGAGTTTGTACTTTATATTATTCCTCCATTCGGAGAGTATAACTGTGTAATGTACCTTATAGTTGTTAGATGTATGTGACCTAGGACAGCGTTCTACCGTCGATACTGCGGCGTAGGCTGGACGTACCCACTTCTCGTACCCTTACACTGGGTGCGGGTCGTGACACGTTTTTAGTGGTAGCCCATGCAGGTCATAGATTTGTGGTGGTATTCGAACTAGAGTATCACTGCTGCCTGCAGTAGGATTAGGATATTTTTGAAGGTACTCAATCATATTAGGAAAAACTCTTAATCAGATTCCTTTTGTCTAAATTTGCTGCTTATTGTCTTCCCTTGAATATAAACTGTCCTCCTTTGCTATTTCGACTCATTCTCAGAAATTGTTTTCTTGTTTGATCTGTCTCCAGGATGGTCGAGACTAGATCTCATCGCCCAGGACAGGAGGATACTGATGAGAGGTCTGCCACCTTTCGTCCTGTGCAGCCAGTCCCGGTACCGCAGCACCAGTTATGCCAGCTGGGGTGGATGTTTCAGCTGTATTCGGAGGAGCCCCTCCACCAGCTCGCAGGCAGAGCCCAGTCATTTCAGAGATGCTCCAGCAGCAGCAGCCGCCTTAAGGATCCGTCGATGCAGTCCAACTGTTCACTTTCATCCAGCAGTTCATGGAGGCCCAGCAGGCTCAGCAGCAGCGTCAGACGGCAGAGTTCAGTTGGGGCAACGATCTGGCCCTGACGACAGTTGAGAGGGCTACAGCTCAGCCTCCGGCAGTTCAGCAGCAGCATCAGCCGAAGGAGAAGGGCATAGAGGATTTCCAGAAGTTGCACCCGTGAGACTTCAGGGGTACAGAGGGCATCCTGTACGTAGATGAGTGGATCGAGAACATGAAGGAGATCTTCAGGCTAGCAGAGATTCCTGCAAGACTGCAGATTGAGGCGGTGGCTAGTATGACGCAGGTCGAGGCTTTGGTGTAGGGCAGTCAGACTGTCGAGGAGTACGCCGGGGAGTTCTGCCGTCTGGACAGATTTATTGAGGGGTTTTTTGAGGCGACGAAGGCCCGGAGGTTCAGGAAGGGGCTAGTCAAGGAGGTGAAGTCCTATACCAAGAGTTCCTGCAGCGCCACTTTTGAGGAGATCCAGGTGGGTGCCTTAGCAGCGGAGGATGATCTTGAGCTGAGGCTCAAGAAGGGGCGAGACACTCAGGAAGCCAGTGGTAGTGGAGGACCGGCCAAAAGGCCGCACTTTTAGTAGCAGCATCAGCAGAGACAGTTTCAGCCGCAGCAGTTCTAGCAGCCGAGACTTCAGCCAGCTCAGCATTAGCAGCCGAGGCAGCAGCAGCAGGCCCCGAGGCAACAGTCTACTAGTTGTACCTTCTGCAGGAAATCGGGGCATGGATGGACCGAGTGCAGAAAGAGGCTGGGGAAGTACCTTCTCTGCGGTTCGTCGGAGCATCAGCTGAGGGACTGTTCCCTCTTCGCAGACAGATCTGCACAGAGAGCAGGAGCCAAGGCTCCAGTGGGACCGCAGAAGGGATCGATGCCGACTCAGCAGCAGCGGTTCGTGCAGCATCAGCAGCAGGCCAGGGAAGGCTAGCAGGGGCGAGCTTTCGCCATGGAAGCCAAAGATGCAGAGGCTATTGGGGAGCTGATTGCAGGTTCTGTTCTTCTTGACTCTATTCCAGCTTTCGTCTTATTTGATTCCGAGGCTTCCCACAGTTTTATGTCTGTATTATTTGCTGTTAGACACTGCTTTGTATCTGAATCATTACCTAGGACCTGTAAGATCACGACCTGGGGTGGTATTATCCTCGTGAGTGATGTTTTGTCACGACCCGCACCCTAGAGTAAGGGCACGAGACATGGGTACGTCCTGTCTACGCCGCAGTGTCGACGATAGAACGCTGTCCTAGGTCACAACATCTAACATTATAATTCTAAGCAGTTTATACTCCCCGAATGGGGGTAACATAGCAGAAAGTAAACTCAATCACAACTAAGGTAGAAGAAAGCACGATATGATATAGAACTCAAGGAAAATACAGATGATCAGAAGAGTCTCAGTGTCTAAGATAACATCTCAGCAAATATCCAGAAATATAAGGTCTCAACTACTGAATATGAAAGAATATATACAATCCAGATCTTAAAGACAGAAATAAAGTCTAACTAAACTAGTCTCAAGACAACATAAGTAAGATAAAGCCTAACTAAGCTAGTCTAGGCAGTAGGGGTAAAGTCATCAGCTAGAGCTGGGTCCTCCTGAGAGTCCAGCTCACAAGTATCGTCTAGGGATGCCCCGTAGAAGGTATCCACACAGGCCTCCTTCTCGTCCTCTGTAATATTTACAACTGGTCCAGTCAGGACAGGAACGAGCACAATACATCTCAACAGATCATAGCAGGTTAGAAAATATAATCATGCAGTAAAGTAAGATACATGAACTGAAGAAATACAGTATATAAACAGAGAGAGAACTGTAATAGAAATATCTACTATACATAGAGAACTAACAGTGGCTAGTGAGTCAGAGTACAATATAGACATGTAAATGGCATATGAGATTCTGATGCTACACTACGAAAAGATTCTGATACTACACTACTTGGATAATATTCACATGTCTACTTCTACTCCCCCGTACCCCCAATCAATACACAAGGATCCAGCCAGGTTATATTATGATTCCATGCAATGGCCCATAAGGGGTGATACATGGTAGGCCCATAAATGGGTAATTCTGGAAATGCCCATAAGTGGGTGATTCAAGGAGACTCTGTGATCATGAGAGTACATGTCACAAGTGATCAATGAACCAAGAAGTATAGTGATACACAATATAAGTGAAACATACAGAACATGTAATATCTGATGCTCCTGAAGGATAATATCTCAAGAAGGGATCCATATAGTACCAATCCGTGTAACCAACGTGACAGTATCAAGTAAAGTAATTTAAAGCATGAAAATAATTCTAAACAGGATATGAAATGATCAGAGAATGTACTTGTCACTTCCCGCTCCCAGAATATATATTTTTAATACATGTACTGCTTTAATATTTATCATGTATTGTTCTGTAGTTAAACTCCATTAATTTTATGTTAATTAATTTTCTATAATTTTATTTCTGTATTTTATTTTCTGTTTTTATATTCTGCTTTAGCTATACTTTGGGTTCATTTAGTATGTTGGTTTATCATGGACCGAAACAAACCCCCACCTACTACCACCCCTTCCATTTAAAGCCATTCCCTTTCTCTCTCTTCATTACTTCACCATTAATCTTCTTCTTTCTCATAACTCCTCCCCTACCAACCAGCCACCAAGGCAAGTGCCAAACTTGCTTCTTGATGGATCACCGTTATTATTGTTCCATCATCTTCCTTACTTGATTTTGAGTCTCTTTAGTACTTAGCATTTTCAATTTCCATGGTTCATTTCTTGTAGATCTAAGTTTAATGCATTTTCAGATTTCTTAGGTTTTGATCTAGTAAACTTTATTATCTTTAAGTTTTGATGGTTCCATGTTGTAGAGAATTTTGTTCTACCCCATTTTGACCTATGGAAGTCCAGATTTGGACTTGGAATGAAGGATTTATGGAGCTTAAGAACATGGCTTTCCATGGTTCTGTCCTTAGAAATTCGGAGAAGAAGAACAGACCTTGGCCGCATGGTAATGCTTGACCGCATGAGTTTCCATGCGGCAAGTCTTCTTGAGCCGCATGAAGTATTGGCCGCATGAAGTGTTGGCCTCATGAAGTGTTGGCCGTATGAAGTGTTGGCCGCATGGAGTCCTGGCCACGTGGCATTTTAATTCACATTCTGGCTGTATATGGACCCGAGTCCTACCTGACCACATAAGCCATCCTAGCCGCATGAGCTTAGATAGCCGCATGAGCTTAGTTAGCCGCATGAGCTTATCTGCCGTATGAGTTTTTGCCAGCCGCATATGCACTCATTTTTCAGCCGCATGGCGCTGACACTTCTCAGCCGCATGAGCCGCGTGTCTTTCCAGCCGTATGAACGCCCATCGAATTTTAGCCGCATGGCGCTGATCATTTCCAGCCGCATGGAGCTGATCATTTTTCAGCCGCATGGCGCATGAGGCTTCTTAGCCGCATATAGGCTTACACCTATTTGGCCGCATAAGACAATTTTGGTTTCGGCCGCATGGAATCACCCTTGCCTAGCCGCATACAACCCTCATTTCCCAGCCACATGAAGGCTAGCCATAATGTCTTTTGGCTGATTCTTGTTTCAGATTGACATTGATTGAGATTGAGTTATATTTGTTACTAATTATTGATTGATTTGGCATTTATTAACATTAATTATTGTCTTGGCATTAAAAAACAAGGATTGTCATCTCGATCTAGTAAATTGATCATGCGTTCCTAGTTGGAACTAAGAGACTGGCTAGTCGTCTTATTGAATTGAATGAATGAGACACGTTCATATTAATTATGAACTATTGTAAACGACTGGCTGATCCCGAATATTGACATACAGGCACATGCAGGCTTCAATTTATTTATTTATTTATTTATTTATTTACTTTCCACAAAAAGCAGCATGTGTACTTTATGGTCAAGGCATGATTATTCTGTGGTTAATTTTGATTGTTGCATTACGCTATGTAAGACCTACAGCCTAACCGTACGGGTATCGTTGTAGAGTTGTGCATATCGTACCCCGTACACCAGTACTCATTTGAATGATCATGACCCACGGCATAGGATTTTGCTCAACATAGAAAATATTAAGTTAAATAAAATAATGATTGCATGGAGAGAATGGATTTACGAGTTTTTACATGGCAGTCGTCTTGGGACTAGTAGTGCCCGACAGGCCGGCTGGTCCCCACAGATACTACAAATCTGCCACACGGGCAGGGAGCGGTATCTGGTTATATTATTATTGTATATTGTATATTGATGACGGGCGTCCCGCTGGGCTCGTCTAATTCATGATTGGCGCAATTGATTGACTGGGTAAACTAGTCTTGCTTGCACATAGTAAGAACTAAGGAATCCTCTATTGCAAAATTCCAGGATAACTTGGAACTCACAATAGCAAGCCGTAGTAGTTGCATGGCCGTTAAATTGATTTGTTTGTGTATGTACCTACTCTGTTACCTAACTGGGATAATCAGAATGTCAGGACATGATGGGCCAACTTCTGTCCTTGTTTGGTTGGGAGGTTGGTTCGAAGTGTTGTGATGTTATGAGAATCCTAGTAGATAGCAGAGATCTATTATCATATTCTCTTTTTACTGGTTTTACTCCTCATATCGTGCTCCCTTGCGGTACTTGTTATTAGAGGTCTAACCTCTCTGGTTTTGCATGGCCAGATTTAGAGCCAGTCCCCGAGGATCCAGCTTACTTCTACCTCCAAGATGGTCAACACTAGAGAAATAATCGCAGGAGGACTCGAGTGGGTTCCTTACTTCCCCGCTCGTTTTGTTAAATACTTTATACCTTGCCGTTTGGCACCGACATATTAGTCGGATTGTCTTATACCTACTTTTGCATAATTGTAACTAAGTCAGGCTGCAGCTGATAACAATTGTGTATACTTACTACATCATCTGGCTGTGTTTTGTAAAGCCAGATATCAAGAACATTTTGACTGAGCGTTTGGGACGCCTTACTGCTTTATCTTACATGTTCTCTATTTCTGTTTCTTGTTTGAATGATTGAGACAATAGATGGGAAGTAACCATAGTGAGACTTTATGTAGTATGCACCCCCTCGTCTTATTAGACAGTATTGACATTCCAGTATCCCTTGACTTCATTGATCCTTTATGTCCGGTCGTTTGATTATTTTTTTGTCCCTTTTCTTAGGGGCACTTCGTCCGCACCTGTCAGAACTGGACAGCAACAACATGGACAGCACGGACAGCATGACCAGGTTGGTCAGCAACAAGGGCCAGTACTACCTCAAGAGACTATCCAGGAAGAAGTGATATTGGAAGCAGCAGCTAGATCGCAGTATCCAGAGGTTCCACCACCACCAACAGTTCCACCTACCCTTGCGGAAATGGACACACCGGCTCTTCTGGAGATCATAAGAGGGATGATGGCTACTCAGCAATACTAGATGTTAGCCCAGCAGCGCATGTATACTCAGTTACAAGAGCAGAATATACTACTCAACCAAAGATTGGAGACGACATTAGAAAGAGGAGAGAGGCTAGATTCAGGAGCATCAACCAGATTTTGCAAGTACAACCCCTGCCGTTTCGAGGGCACGGAGGATGCTATTTTAGCAGATGCATGGCTTAAGGATATTGAGGCTATTCTGACAGCAGCTAAGGTGCCGGTAGAAGAACGTGTGGATCAGGTGAAGTTGTTACTTCAGGATCTCGCACGTGATTGGTGGGAATCAGAGGAAGTAGGTATCAGACGTCCCGTTGCTTGGGACGATTTTACAGCAAGATTCAAGACGAAGTACTATGGAGTTGTGGCGCAGTTTAAGCTGCAACAGAAATTTATCAACCTCAAGCACGCTGGCAAGACGGTAGATGCTTATGCAGTGGAGTTCTGCAGATTGAGTAGGTTTGCCCCAGAGATGGTAGCGACGGAGCGCCAGAGGGCGATGAGGTTCCAGCAAGGGTTTCATCTTGAGCTCTTGCAATTGATAGAGGGGCACAATTACCAGACTTTTGACGAAGTATTGACGGCAACTCGAAGACATGAGATCACCATTTAGAGGATCACGGCAAGGACTGGGGGTCAGAAGAGATCTCACAGTCAGATTGAAGGAGAAGGGAGAGCAGCGCCCCGAACAACATCACCATCCCCTGGCATTCGTATCCACGATGTGGCAATACGAGGGCCAGCACCACCACCCAGGCAGCCACAACAACCAAGAAAGAACCAGCAACCCCCAGTGGGCTGCACTTATTGTGGGAAGATAGGGCACACTAGAGATGTGTGTCGGGCATTGAACAGACTGTGTTTGATATATGGAAATCCAGATCATCGGGTTACCATATATTCCATAAATTCGAGGTCAGAAGGACCAGTACAGCAGTTTCCTGCTCTGCCAGCACCAGGGGCAGGACAGTATCGAGGACCAGCAGTGGCAGTGAGACCATTGGCCCAACGTCCGTTAATGTCGCAGGTTCAGATGTTTCGGCAGCAGGGACCGCCGATGCAGCAACACCAGCATAGACCACCCCAGCATCATCAAGGAAGGGGCTAGCAGCAGCACCAGGCTGGGCCGCAACATAGGAACCAGCAAGGAGGTCGAGGGCAGGCGTTCACTCTGTCCTTGGAGGAGGCATTAGCATCGGAAGATGTTGTGGCAGGTAACATTCTCGTCGCCTCATATCCCACAGTAGCATTGTTTGATTCGGGAGCATCATACTCATTTATATCTGCATAATTTATGACACGGCTAGGAATGGAGTTCGAGGCATTGCCAGGGAGGTTGAATATACTCACTGGTAATGGGCTCGTAGGAGTTAGTAGAGTTATTCTAGCGTGTAGTGTTGTAGTTTACGGGCATTCCTTATCCGCCCAGTTGATAGAATTTCCTGTTGGAAATTTCGAGATTATCTTAGGCATGGACTGGCTGAAAGACAGTCATGCGACAATAGATTATCGTAGTGGGAGTGTATCTTTTGATATTCCAGGTATGAAGAGATTCACCTTAGTCAGATCAGAGGCAACTCAGCAAGAGCAGGGAGTAATAACGGCAATGGAAGAAGTTCAGGTTCCGAAGGTAGTTGAAGAATTTCTTGACGTATTTTCCGAAGAACTTTCAGGTCTACCACCGGTTAGAGATATTGAGTTTAGTATAGAATTGGCACCTGGAACTAAACTGATATCAGATCGGGTTTACAGAATGACGGATTCGGAGCAGGCCAAGGTATACCAGCATATAGAGAAACTGAAGGAGAAGAAGTTTATCCAAGCCAGCATATCACCATGGGCAGCACCAGTGGTACTTGTAGGGAAGAAGGATGGATCATCCAGATTGTGCATCGATTACATGAAGCTTAACGCGGCAACAGTAAAGAACAAGTACCCACTACCAAGGATCGACGACTTGTTTGATCAGTTGAGCAGGGCTAGAGTTTTCTCTAAGATAGATCTTCGTTCAGGGTACCATCAGGTGAGGGTTCGGAAGGAGGACATTCCCAAGACGGCGTTCAGGTCGAAGTATGGGCATTATGAATTCTTAGTAATGCCGTTTGGTTTGACCAATGCTCCAGCAATATTTATGGACTTGATTAACCGTATCTTTATGCCATACTTAGATCAGTTTGTCGTTGTGTTTCTTGACGACATTCTCGTATACTCTGCTAGTGAGAAGGAGCATGAAGACCACCTCAGGAAAGTGTTGCAGGTTCTGAGGGAGAACCAGTTGTATGCCAAGCTCAGTAAGTGTGAATTCTGGACGGATTATATTTTATTTTTGGGTCATATCATATCAGGAGCTGGAGTAGCAGTAGATCCCAAGAAGGTAGAAGCAGTAGAGAGTTGGCCAGTACCCAAGACTGTAGCTGACGTACGGAGTTTCTTGGGATTGGCAGGATATTACAGAAGGTTCGTGTCAGATTTTTCAAGACTTTCAGCACCCATGACCCGCTTGACACGGAAGGATGTGCCATTCGTCTGGTCAGCAGAATGCCAGGCATTATTTGAGAATCTGAAGCAGAAGTTTATATCAGCACCTATTCTTACATTGCCAGTTGGACCCGGAGGTTTCACTGTATATTGTGATGCGTCAGGTAAAGGACTTGGATGTGTCCTCATGCAGCACGGAAAGGTGATAACATATGCATCTAGGCAGCTTCGGGACCACGAGAAGAATTACCCAACTCATGACTTGGAGTTGGCGGCAGTAGTATTTGCTTTGAAGCTATGGAGGCATTACTTATATGGTGATCGAGTGGACATGTACACAGACCATAAAAGTCTGAAGTACATTTTTACTCAGAAGGAGCTAAACATGAGACAGAGAAGATGGTTAGAACTGATCAAGGATTACGACGTTGAGCTTCAGTATCATCCAGGCAAGGCTAATGTGGTAGCAGACGCTCTCAGCAGAAGAGACAGCGTATTTATGTTGACAACACAGAAGCACATCTTAGAAGACCTTCAGGAGATAGGTATCGAAGTTATACTTCCTAGTGATGTAGGATTTCTAATGAGTCTACAAGTTCAATCTGACTTGGTAGATAGGATCAAGGCAGCTCAGGCACAGGACCCAAGGATTCAGAAGCTTAGGGCAGAATGTGAGTCAGGACTCAGGAAGGAGATGTGAATTCATGAAGATGGTACACTTAGGTTTGGATCTCGTCTATGTGTACCTAGTGGAGATATTAGACAGGAAGTTATGACAGAAGCTCACAGTTCCCAGTATTCTATACATCCTGGAGGGACCAAGATGTACCAAGATATCAAGCAACACTTCTGATGGAATGGAATGAAGAGGGAGATAGCTAGATTTGTTTCTCGTTGCTTGATATGTCAGCAAGTGAAGACAGAGCAGCAGAGACCAGCTGGATTACTGCAACCGCTTCCTATCCCGAAATGGAAGTGGGAGCACATCACAATAGACTTTGTGACCGGTTTACCGAGATCACCAAGTGGTAAAGATACTATTTGGGTGATAGTAGATCGGCTTACGAAGGTGGCACATTTTTTTTCTTTCAGAGTAGGGTAATCTACAGAAAAGTTGGCAGAGTTATATATGCAACAGATAGTCAGGCAGCATGGAGTCCCTGTCAGTATTGTGTCAGACAAAGATACCCATTTCACATCATATTTCTGGAAAAGCTTACATCATAGTCTAGGCACCAAGTTAAAATTTAGTACGGCTTACCATCCACAGACGGACAGGCAATCAGAAAGGACAATTCAGACTTTAGAAGATATGTTGCGAGCTTGTACCCTAGATTTTGGGGGATCTTGGGAGAGCCACCTGCACTTAGTCGAATTCTCATACAACAACAGTTATCAAGCCAGTATCCAGATGGCGCCATTTGAGGCACTATATGGTAAGAAGTGTAGATCGCCACTAGCATGGGATGATATCGGAGAAAGGAAGATGTTAGGCCCGGAATTGATTGTTCAGACGGTTGAATTGGTTAAGGGGATTAGAGAGCGACTTCGAGTTGCGCAGGATCGGCATCGTCATTGGGCGGACCAGCACCGTAGGCCGTTAGAGTTTTCTGTTGGGGACCACGTATTCTTGCAGATCTCACCTACCCGTAGGGTCATTAGATTTGGCGTTCGCGGGAAGTTGAGTCCGCGATACGTAGGACCATTCGTTATCCTTGATAGGGTAGGCGATGTTGCTTATCGTTTATCCTTTCCACCTTCGTTACGAGAGGTGCATGACGTGTTTCATATATCTCAATTGCGAAGGTATGTATCGGACCCTAGTCATATCCTTGATCATTCTGAGTTGGTTGTTGGTACCAACTTGTCTTACGAGGAGCAGCCGGTGTCCATTTTGGACCGTAGAGAGAAGATACTCAAGAACTGAACAATTTGACTTGTCCGGGTTGCTTGGGGTCATCACTCATTAGGAGAGTCAACGTGGGAACGTGAGGATGATATCCGATCACGGTATCCACATCTGTTTGACTCACAAGGTATATTTTTTCCCGTGTACCTTGATTGTCTTAACCCCTCATGCTTGTCACCCTATAGATAGAACTACTTGATATCGTAGATTGTTAATATGAATATGTTATCTTCTAGTTAACAATGAAGAATGATTGCTTGCTCAAGTTTCTTGTACCTAGATTAGCTTAGTTTTGATATTCCTATCCTGCTTGGAATTAAAATTCCGAGGACAAAATTTTTCTAAGGAGGTTACAGATGTCACTTCCCGCTCCCAGAATACATATTTTTAATACATGTAATGCTTTAATATTTATCATGTATTGTTCTGTAGTTAAACTCCTTTAATTTTATGTTAATTAATTTTCTGCAATTTTATTTTTGCATTTTATTTCCTGCTTTTATATTCTGCTTTAGCTATACTTTGGGTTCATTTAGTATGTTGGTTCATCATGGACCGAAACAAACCCCCACCAACTACCACCCATTCCATTTAAAGCCATCCCCTTTCTCTCTCTTCATTACTTCACCATTAATCTTCTTCTTCCTCATAACTCCTCCCCCACCAACCAGCCACCAAGGCAAGTGCCAAACTTGCTTCTTGATGGATCACCGTTATTATTGTTCCATCATCTTCCTTACTTGATTTTGAGTCTCTTTAGTACTTAGCATTTTTAATTTCCATGGTTCATTTCTTGTAGATCTAAGTTTAATGTATTTTCGGATTTCTTAGGTTTTGATCTAGTAAACTTTATTATCTTTAAGTTTTGATGGTTCCATATTGTAGAGAATTTCGTTCTACCCTATTTTGACCTATGGAAGTCCAGATTTGGGCTTGGAATGAAGGATTTATGGAGCTTAAGAACATGGCTTTCCATGGTTCTGTCCTTAGAAATTCGGAGAAGAAAAACAGGCCTTGGCCGCATGGTAATGCTTGACCGCATGAGTTTCCATGCGGCAAGTCTTCTTGAGCCGCATGAAGTATTGGCCGCATAAAGTTTTGGCCGCATGAAGTTTTGGTCGCATAGAGTGTTGGCCGCATGGAGTCCTGGCCACGTGGCATTTGAATTCACATTCTGGCTGTATAAGGACCCGAGTCCTACCTGGCCGCATAAGCCATCCTAGCCGCATGAGCTTAGATAGCCGCATAAGTCATCCTAGCCGCATGAGCTTAGATAGCCGTATGAGCTTAGTTAGCCGCATGAGCTTATCTGCCGCATGAGTTTTTGCCAGCCGCATATGCACTCATTTTTCAGCCGCATGGCGCTGACACTTCTCAGCCGCATGAGCAGCGTGTCTTTCCAGCCGCATGAACGCCCATCAAATTTTAGCCGCATGGCGCTGATCATTTCCAGCCGCATGGAGCTGATCATTTTTCAGCCGCATGGCGCATGAGACTTCTTAGCCGCATATAGGCTTACACCTATTTGGCCGTATGAGACTATTTTGGTTTCGGCCACATGGAATCACCTATGCCTAGCCGCATGCAACCCTCATTTCCCAGCCGCATGAATGCTAGCCATAATGTCTTTTGGCTGATTCTTGTTTCAGATTGACATTGATTGAGATTGAGTGACATTTATTACCAATTATTGATTGATTTGGCATTTATTAACATTAATTATTGTCTTGGCATTAATAAACAAGGATTGTTATCTCGATCTAGTAAATTGATCATGCGTTCCTAGTTGGAACTAAGAGACTGGCTAGTCGTCTTATTGAATTGAATGAATGAGACACGTTCATATTAATTATGAACTATTGTAAACGACTGTCTGATCCCGAATATTGACATGTAGGCTTCAATTTATTTATTTATTTATTTACTTTCCACAAAAAGCAGCATGTGTACTTTATGGTCAAGGCATGATTATTCTGTGGTTAATTTTGATTGTTGCATTACGCTTTGTAAGGCCTACAACCTAACCATACGGGTATCGTTGTAGAGTTGTGCATATCGTATCCCGTACACCAGTACTCATTTGAATGATCATGACCCACGGCACGGGATTTCGCTCAACATAGAAAATATTAAGTTAAATAAAATAATGATTGCATGGAGAGAATGGATTCCCGAGTTCTTACATGGCAGCCTTCTTGGGACTAGTAGTGCCCGACAGGCCGGCTGGTCCCCACAGATACTACAAATCTGCCACACGGGTAGGGAGCGGTATCTGGTTATATTATTATTGTATATTGTATATTGATGACGGGCGTCCCGCTGGGACTCATCTAATTCATGATTGGCGCAATTGATTGACTGGGTAAACTAGCCTTGCTTGCACATAGTAAGAACTGAGAAATCCTCTATTGCAAAATACCAGGATAACTTGGAACTCACAGTAGCAAGCCGTAGTAGTTGCATGGCCGTTAAATTGATTTGTTTGTGTATTGTACCTACTCTGTTACCTAACTGGGATGATCAGAATGTCAGGACATGACGGGCCAACTTCTGTCCTTGTTTGGTTGGGAGGTTGGTTCGAAGTGTTGTGATGTTATGAGAATCCTAGTAGATAGCAGAGATCTATTATCATATTCTCTTTTTACTGGTTTTACTCCTTATATCGTGCTCCTTTGCGGTACTTGCTATTAGAGGTCTAACCTCTCTGGTTTTGCATGGCCAGATTTAGAGCCAGTCCCCGAGGATCCAGCTTACTTCTACCTCCAAGATGGTCAACACTAGAGGAATGATCGCAGGAGGACTCGAGTGGGTTCCTTACTTCCCCGCTCGTTTTGTTAAATACTTTATACCTTGCGGTTTGGCACCGACATATTAGTCGAATTGTCTTATACCTACTTTTGTATAATTGTAACTAAGTCAGGCTGCAGCTGATAACAATTGTGTATACTTACTACATCATCTGGCTGTGTTTTGTAAAGCCAGATATCAAGAACATTTTGACTGAGCGTTTGGGACGCCTTACTGCTTTATCTTACATGTTCTCTATTTCTGTTTCTTGTTTGAATGATTGGGACAATAGATGGGAAGTGACCATAGTGAGATTTTATGTAGTATGTACCCCCTCGTCTTATTAGACAGCATTGATCGTATTATACGGTATTCATCTACCCGTAATACGTAGCTGGCTAAGTCATTCCCCCGCTCTCCAGTATTCTGGTTCTGGGGCGTGACAGTACTCGCCTGGTATTTGAGTATCCGCATGAAATGTACTGTCCGAGGAGAGGTGTCTGGCTCCTAATCAGAACATCACAAGTCACAACAAGTCTAAAATGATAACAAGATGCAATTCAATGCATTCTAAATGAATCTAGGTTAGTCTAGGCCAAAGTCAACTCTTTGTCAACTCTGGTCAACCCTAGAAGTCAAGCTAGGTCAACTATGGTCAAACTAGGTCTAACAAGTCTAAATTAGGTCAAACAAGTCATTCTAGGTCTAAACAAACCTACGCTAGTTAATACACACCATTACAAGGCTATGCA
The DNA here is from genome assembly GCA_029216955.1 of Iris pallida. NCBI lineage: Eukaryota > Viridiplantae > Streptophyta > Magnoliopsida > Asparagales > Iridaceae > Iris > Iris pallida. Next base: position 11,483,137 of record JANAVB010029819.1, read on the forward strand.
AGCCTGAACCAAGCCTATCCCAACTATATCACAATATAGCTATATGCTATATAACTAGCATACATTCATTCATGTCTAACTTAATTATCAATATACATATATGTTAGATACATATACAACACATAGATATATACATACATATTTTATATACATTACATTAGGTTATAGTACATATTCATTAGGAACCACCACCCATATATATATACAACTTGCATTCATATACATTACCTATATTATTCATAACACATTGTATAGATATATATATATATATATATATATATATATATATATATATATATATATATATATATATATATACATATTTTATATACATCACATTATAGGTTATAGTACACTCATTAACATGGGATACATCAACATATGAATCTCACATACATATATATATATATATATATATATATATATATACATAGAAAACAAGGAAAGGAAATGTGATTGTGTACATATATGTGTGTGTGTGAAGTGACATGAGAGTGTCACTTGAGGGTGTAATATAACATGTGTGTGTGTAGTCAATAAGGGAAAACAGTGTGGGTGTCATGTGCATGTGGGTGAGTGTGTGGGTGACTATGAAGGGTTTTTGAGTGTCACATGGCATAGGGTTTTATATGAAATAGGATGAGTGTCAATGTGATACCAATAGTGTCAAGGCATATAGTGTGACAGGAAAATGAATGAAGGTGGTTCACTGAACAGTGTGTGTTGGTGAGTGAGGTGTTAAGTGCACTGTGGTAGTGAAGGAAAGGAAAGGAAACCAATTTTATTCATTTCAGTTCAGTCCATATCAAACCAAATCAACAAAACCCATATTCAAACCCAACCAAAACACCAAATCACCCCAAACTTGACATATAGCTAGAACACATATAGGAGACTAACATTAGGGTTTTAAATCATGCTAATAACAATATTAAATGGGTTAATTTAACTGCCAAAGTTCAAATATCAAAACTGAAAATACTGAAACACAAAAAAACATATAACTTGGTATCACAAATTGGGTAATTGGAAATTAACCTTCGAAATCAAGTTAACATACAAACTAAAGGTTGGTAAATCTAAAATAGGGTGTGCACGTGTCTCAGGAAGTGTCTCGTGTCCGCCACAATGACACAAACGTGTCCAAAATCAATTAAACCCAAAACAGCATACACAGACACAGTACAATCTCGTGCACAAGTACACGCGTGTCATGCACTCGTGTAGCCTCCCTTCCCGGAAATTGTTGAATTATTTATTATTATTATTTATTTAATTTAAAGGATGGTTTTTATATAGTATTAGTATTATTATTGGATGTATTATGTTAGGCAAACGAAATGTTATTGGGATTAATTGGGTTTATAAGGATTATATTGTCATATTTAATGGTTATATCGAGATTTATAATTTATACGTATATACGTATATGTATACATATATATTATATATGAGTTGTGTGCATGTATATATAAATATATAGATTATATACGTGTATGTGTTTGTAAATACAAATATTAATATAATAAATGTGTTTGTATAAATATATAGTTATAAATATATGTGAGTATGTATATAGGAATATGTGTCGAATACGTGTATATATATGTATATATAAATATATATATCTAGGAGTGTATATATATATATATACGTACTTGTGTGTATATATATGTATACATATTGTATAAGGAAATAGAAAATAGAAAAAGAAAAGGGTAAGAAGGCCCAGCCCAACCATTACAAACCAAGGCCCAGCCCAACCATTACAAACAAAGCCCCAGCCTAAAATTTCCTTTCCCCAAACCAAACTCAGTCGAGCAAACCTGAGTCTTCCTGCTCGGTTTCCCCTTTGTAAAATATATATATACGCACACATAGAAAAGGTCGAGAAACGCTAAACCCTAGTACCAATTCACTGCCCCGCCGACCCCCTGCACTGGGCGCACACTCCAGCACCTGTACGCCGGAGTAGGACGTCGGCGGTCGCCGGAAATCGCCGGCCTAACCCAGATCGTGCGCGCGCGCGACATAAAACAGAGCGGCAGCAGCAACTCGAACCCCCTGCTTCACAGGTATGAAACTTCCTCCTCGCTCGAAGATTTTTGGAACCGTAAAGTCCTACGTTTAGACCACCTAACCTTCTCTGATTTCCAACCAATAGAGTCGGATATCGCGGAGCAACGAGCCCAGAAAATCGACTCAAAGTCGATGAAAAACCTGATTGGAAACAGGACCAATAGCAGTCCATCCATCCATGTTTGAAGGTCGATTCCGATCGATCTAGGGCCAGACTAGAAATTCTATTTGAACAGTTATTTAGACAACATGTAGGACAACAAAACCCTTTAGATAGATTAATTTTTCGTTTACAGTGTAATGAGTAATTAGATTGTAAAGTCTGAGAAAAATCTGTTTTCAAAATTAGAAAAAATCGCTCCACGCGACGTGCGTCACGCCAATCCGGACGACGTGGTCGCGTACCTAAAGGATCAAAAGCTGCGTAACGGCTTTGTGGTCGTGTAGGCTTTGACGGAATTCAAATTGGTCGCGTGTGCACGACGAATTTGATACGTATCCGTCAAAATTCACCGTATCGTGCACGTTGCAAATTCTCCAATTACTTTGTGCACGCTCGTCAGATCGAGACGAAACTTGTGCCATCAGGACCGTATCGTTTTTCTGGTCCTGTATGCCAAGTTTGGTCCAATTCTGAGACAGTTGAATCCGACGTCGTTTTACGGGTCCCGCGGTTCCACTCAACGGGCGATTTTGTGCACGGCCCGCCGGAATCCAATTTTGGACATACAGTTGGGTTCGTATCGGAAAACTGGATCCGTAGACATATAGTTTGACGACTTTAGAGACCGTTAACTCTGGCACGCTTTTCGGTGCAAAGCGGGTCCAACGGCGGACATCGTTTTTGCCCGAAATTACTGTTTTGCCCCTGTGTCCAGAATTGGACGTAAGGACAGGCAATTCTAGCTAATTTGACTATTCTGAGAACATTGGTAATGTTTATTTCAGCTTCCGGGGACTGTTGTACGGGTTTTGACTTTTGGGGCTCATTGAGTAGTTCAGATTGTCGGTTTCACCAGCAAAGGACCACAGGCGAGTACAGTTTATTGTCTGCATTTCGATATTGATCTTTACTATATTTCATTGATTAGTCATTGGTTATGTGATATTTTTATACTCTATTATAAATTATTGAGTCGGGAATGAGAAGTACCAAGGATGTGTGATCAGACCGTAGACCTTGTAGATCTCGTAGACATTGTAGATCTTGTAGACCTTGTTTACTTTCATGCAGTAGATCTTGTAGATCTTGTTTACTTTCATGCAGTAGATCTTGTAGACCTTGTTTACTTTCATACAGTAGATCTTGTAGACCTTGTTTACTTTCATACAGTAGATCTTGTAGACCTTGTTTACTTTATGCAGTAGATCTCGTAGACCTTGTTTACTTTATGCAGTAGATCTCGTAGACCGTACGGTGTAGTACCCCAGACCGATCACATGTCAAAGGTACTTCTAACGGTGGAAAGTATATTGGTCTATTTTTACTATTGATTTTCTCACGGCTTTACTGTTATTTTCAAAACTCATGATCAAAGCCTAACCTTTGTCTTATAGTCATTTTTCTTATTTGAAATTGCATTCAGTGAATTGTGCTCGTTCCATTCCTGACTGAAAACCAACATTTTCAGGTTAGCCGTGGATTCACTTAGCTTGGGAAGTGACGGGGGATACTTGCAGACAAAAGCCTAGAGACTAGCTAGATAGTTGAGTTGTAGTCATACCTTTATTTGTACAAGTTTATATTCTTCTACAAATGTAAAACTTGTAATCTTTGTAAGTTAAATTAATTATGTGAATGAGCATTGTTTGTGATTTTGATCTTCATGGCCGTGACAGCGTTCTACCGCCGACACTACGGCGTAGACTGGCTTGGACATGTCTCGTATCCGTTTAAAAAAAAAAATGGGTGCGGGTCATGACAAGTTTTTGTGGTGGCCCATGCAGGTCAGTTTTCGCAAATCATGCGAACTCGTGATGGTACTAAAGTTAGTTATACTATTGCGAGCCTGCGACTATAACATGCTCATTCACGGACAAGAATTAATTTAATTTAAGAGAATGACTAGGACTAGGAGTCCCTTACACAAATTGACCGATGGGTAGTATAGGTCATACAATTTAGATGAGGAGTTATTAATTTTGATAGTTTGTTAGATCCCCATAGGTACACCATTACCTCTTGATATGACGATATGATCCAATGTGAATAGATTATTCATTTGGTGAGATCGGACTTCCTAGGATTGATAATCTAACCTTGATAAATTGTTCAGCTCCTCCTCTTGACCCCTTAGGTATCATCCCCATACCCTAGTCCGAATGGCCCATTTAGTTCCTAGTTGCCCTAAGGATTAGTGTTTTTATACAATTTCTGATTATGTTACTCATATACGAACCCCGAGTTAGTTTCAATCCAAAAAGTTTTCCTCTGTGGTTTGAATACACAATGAATAGATATTAGAATGTTGTATTTCTTTTGTCCTCAGATATTTCTTTCCTGTTCAATCCTTTATTTTAAGGGTTGTAATTGATAAGACAAATGCTTACGCTCTAGTTCATGGTCAACTTGTTCGACTCTCTAGAAGCTCATGAATATTTTCAGATATAGTCAAAGGAATGTTAGTTAACTCATAATGGCAGGACAGCAGCGCACTGTCGCCATTTAATTGAATATTGGAGACTGTGGATACACTGCAGCCAGCAGCGCACTGGCGAGACACGACCCCTAGAGTTGGGATTTGTTTAAGAAATATAGGTTATAGAATATTATTAAGACTATGGCTAGTGGTCCTCTTTGACCATAGTCACACTGGTGTCAATATAAAGTAGAGTATCGGATAGCATGTCACATCTGAATCACGAAACCAAGGGTTTACCACAGCCCGATTTTACGGGCGAGGCGTAGTCCTCGGTGAAATGATTTCAGACATGATTACAAGTTAAGGATACAATAGAGGATAGGACAGTGCCCTGTGTGTTCCATAAGATCTGAAGCCAATATTGGTGAAAGTTGTAAGTTGGATAGTACGTCTCCCGTCTAGCATTCCGTGGTCCTTGTGACCTATTGACGAGGACATCGACTGACACTAATAGGTTTACCTAGAATATAGAATTTAGAATGTCCATAACCCATTAGTCGACCAAGTCCTTGTGGATCAGAAGATAGTAGGAAGACTGTATAAGCAAGAACACCAGGTGAAGTTCGATTCCCTCAAAACTCGTACTATTTGTGCCTCCTTTCAAAAATTTTGCATACTTATATTTGGACTATCTTAATCAATGCTGCTACTACAGCCTAGTTTTGCTAGCTCACTCTGTTCTCGAGCTTGATTCAAGGCATATGTTTAGTGGGGACGCCTGCTAACATATTGTCTAATCAGAATCAGTGTATTATGGTCTGATCAACCATGATGCATTGGTTCGCACCTTATTTAATTACCCTACGTGGACTAAGATATAGATGTCTCTAGGATCTCATCCGCGACTGCTTGACAATTCCTCTTGAATTATACGTTCGTCCTTGAATCACGTGATTGTATTCAGTAACATCTTTCTTGAACTCTTTATTATTTTTTTCTTTCACCGATTTGGAAAGACGGAAGCTCGTGATGGTAGAGAGATACAGAGTATTTCCATGGCTATGATAATGGTAGGCACAAGTGTAGCTACCATCGGCCAGTTAGGTGATTGAGTTACTCGTTCTCCCATTGACCCTCAAACTGTTATCGGGACTTTCAAGCCGTTTGAATTTGATAATGATTATGGTTTTACCCTTAGTCGTAATGCCAACCCAGGAGACTATCTATTCTCGAGAAACAATTCATTGTGTCTCTAAATATTTCTTGAATATTGCCTTTACTTTCAAACCTTAAGCCTTGAACCAACCCTTCCTCGACCGAAGCCACAGTTAGACATAAGATGAGTGGACAATAGGGTAATCATTTACCGTGACACTCATCCTGAGATTGGTTTCCAACAAATATTACTCTAGTTATGTAAATTTTATTATTAAGACCTAACTAGGGTTGGAACGCCACAGTCACTAGCTTAGCCAATGCCATAGCTTAAACACCCTATCTATCAGTTGTCAACAGCAATACACGATCACTACGACTCTTGTGACGATAGTCTGGCAGGTTGACACAAATGGAAATTCACGACTCAGTTGAAGAAATCTTGTGCCTTAGAGTTGGTTACCCCGTCGATAACTCTAATATACTATAGACGAGTAGATCATCATATTTTATCGACCATGTGTCATTGTACACACTCGTTCTCCATTTATTGAGGAACGATCCTTGACTTGACTTATATCTACCGTATCCCGATACGCCGTGCCTTATTCCCTATTAACAAAGGGTCGAGGTACAGTACCCGGACTTTGGAAACCCTCTAACCTCGATATTCCTAAGACCATGTCCTATTTCTAAGGTGGGTAGACTGTAAGCCTCCTAAGGTTTTAGGATATACGAAGATCACCGATTGATTAGAACAAATTTTTTATTTAGAATGATAGTTAGTGCTCTATGGACTCCCACTTTCCATTTAGATCATTTTGTGTCCCCGGCCGTGTCATTAATATTCGGAGCACGAGACTAGCTGTTATCTTCCGACAAACTGCATATACAAGATCTAGACAAGCCCACCTTCATCTAGGTATATCATGTCCCACAAAAACCCGTCCCTTGTACCCTATTTTTATGGTATGACTTTCAGGACAAAAGGATTAGCTATAACCATTACCATAAAACCGATATACTTTCCGACTTCCATTAGAGCCTCAACCTCCATTAGAGCCTCAACCTTGACCCAATTCTTTCGACCCAATATATGGTGGTGATCTACTCGAAGGCCACTACGCACTTGCCACTAGTGTGCCACTGATAGAGGTCTCTTGTGCTACTTAAACACAAAAGTCACCGAAGGCACATTTCGGACTTTAGGAACCTAGCTAACCAACATGACAGACAACTAGCTCAACCATTTGGGATGAATCCTATTCCAGGTCACCCTAACCTAGTAGAAATAGTTTTATCATTGGGATCTTGTCCAGCCCATATAGATTGAAATCCAAGGTTCATCCAACCTACGAGTGATGTCTAAATAGAGAACCCATTAAGACCCAATAGAACCCATTCATGCGTACCACCGTAATTGGTCTATAAAACCGAACTGTTTGAAATAGGTTCCTATACATATTACGTAGTCTTCCCGCTTAGATTATGAAGTCATTCGTAACCAATATTCCATCTACCTGGAAGTCGTGATACGAATTTGTATTGCATTTTATCCCTTGCTCGTGTGTTTAAATCACCACCGAAAAATATCACAATCTTGATTTCTCAAATTCTGTTCTATTATGGAACCTGTGTAGAATTTCGAGAACGAAACATCTGTATTGCACGGATTGCAAGACCCTCTAAGAAACAAAGTTATTTGACTTAGCAAGTAACTGGACTAGAGTAGCCAATCTAGCAAATAAGTCAATGGTTCATAAACTTTCATTCCATCTGCATCATGGGATACCCCCTACCGCCTTGGGAACTTCATATTTGCTTTCGATTATTCTTCCTTATCTTCACGTCCTCCCTATTTCGAAGCGAGGATGGTCATGCTTATTAGAGTTACCAATATTTCTTGGCTATTTGTGTGTGAATTGTTGCTTGTTAGGGTTATTTAATAGATAGGAAGGGATTATAGATGCCATAAGCAGTAGATAGTGATTGGAAGAAACTTGTGCATGTAGTTGGATGATTATAAAGATTTAGTGACATGAAATTCGAGGAAGTAGTCTGACCAAAGGTGGGTAGAAGTCCTCAAGGATTGCAGTTACAAAATGGCTAGGAGGAGGATATAAATTATTTCGAGGAATTAAATTTGAGGAGATTAAGGGAATACTAGACTTTGAAATCTAAGAAATAGTTATGAATTTGAATTTCGAGGACGAAATTATTTTTAAGGTGGGTAGATTTGTAGCCTCCCTTCCCGGAAATTGTTGAATTATTTATTATTATTATTTATTTAATTTAAAGGATGGTTTTTATATAGTATTAGTATTATTATTGGATGTATTATGTTAGGCAAACGAAATGTTATTGGGATTAATTGGGTTTATAAGGATTATATTGTCATATTTAATGGTTATATCGAGATTTATAATTTATACGTATATACGTATATGTATACATATATATTATATATGAGTTGTATGCATGTATATATAAATATATAGATTATATACGTGTATGTGTTTGTAAATACAAATATTAATATAATAAATGTGTTTGTATAAATATATAGTTATAAATATATGTGAGTATGTATAGGAATATGTGTCGAATACGTGTATATATATGTATACATAAATATATATATCTAGGAGTGTATATATATATATATGTACTTGTGTGTATATATATGTATACATATTGTATAAGGAAATAGGAAATAGAAAAAGAAAAGGGTAAGAAGGCCCAGCCCAACCATTACAAACCAAGGCCCAGCCCAACCATTACAAACAAAGCCCCAGCCCAAAATTTCCTTTCCCCAAACCAAACTCAGTCGAGCAAACCCGAGTCTTCCTGCTCGGTTTCCCCTTTGTAAAATATATATACGCACACATAGAAAAGGTCGAGAAACGCTAAACCCTAGTACCAATTCACTGCCCCGCCGACCCCCTGCACTGGGCGCACACTCCAGCACCTGTACGCCGGAGTAGGACGTCGGCGTTCGCCAAAAATCACCGGCCGAACCCAGATCGTGCGCGCGCGCGACATAAAACAGAGCGGCAGCAGCAACTCGAACCCCCTGCTTCACAGGTATGAAACTTCCTCCTCGCTCGAAGATTTTTCGAACCGTAAAGTCCTACGTTTAGACCACCTAACCTTCTCTGATTTCCAACGAATAGAGTCGGATATCGCGGAGCAACGAGCCCAGAAAATTGACTCAAAGTCGATGAAAAACCTGATTGGAAACAGGACCAATAGCAGTCCATCCATCCATGTTTGAAGGTCGATTCCGATCGATCTAGGGCCAGACTAGAAATTCTATTTGAACAGTTATTTAGACAACATGTAGGACAACAAAACCCTTTAGATAGATTAATTTTTCGTTTACAGTGTAATGAGTAATTAGATTGTAAAGTCTGAAAAAAATATGTTTTCAAAATTAGAAAAAATCGCTCCACGCGACGTGCGTCACGCCAATCCGGACGACGTGGTCGCGTACCAAAAGGATCGAAAGCTGCGTAACGACTTTGTGGTCGTGTGGGCTTTGACGGAATTCAAATTGGTCGCATGTGCACGACGAATTTGATGCGTATCCGTCAAAATTCACCGTATCGTGCACGTTGCAAATTCTCCAATTACTTTGTGCACGCTCGTCAGATCGAGACGAAACTTGTGCCATCAGGACCGTATCATTTTTCTGGTCCTGTATGCCAAGTTTGGTCCAATTCTAAGACAGTTGAATCCGACGTCGTTTTGCGGGTCCCGCGGTTCCACTCAACGGGCGATTTTGTGCACGGCCCGCCGGAATCCAATTTTGGACATACAGTTGGGTTCGTATCGGAAAACTGGATCCGTAGACATGTAGTTTGACGACTTTAGAGACCGTTGACTCTGGCACGCTTTTCGGTGCAAAGCGGGTCCAACGGCAGACATCGTTTTTGCCCGAAATTATCGTTTTGCCCCTGTGTCCAGAATTGGACGTAAGGACAGGCAATTCTAGCTAATTTGACTATTCTGAGAACATTGGTAATGTTTATTTCAGCTTCCGGGGACTGTTGTACGGGTTTTGACTTTTGGGGCTCATTGAGTAGTTCAGATTGTCGGTTTCACCAGCAAAGGACTACAGGCGAGTACAGTTTATTGTCTGCATTTCGATATTGATCTTTACTATATTTCATTGATTAGTCATTGGTTATGTGATATTTTTATACTCTATTATAAATTATTGAGTCGGGAATGAGAAGTACCAAGGATGTGTGATCAGACCGTAGACCTTGTAGATCTCGTAGACATTGTAGATCTTGTAGACCTTGTTTACTTTCATACAGTAGATCTTGTAGACCTTGTTTACTTTCATGCAGTAGATCTTGTAGACCTTGTTTACTTTCATGCAGTAGATCTGGTAGACCTTGTTTACTTTCATGCAGTAGATCTTGTAGACCTTGTTTACTTTATGCAGTAGATCTCGTAGACCTTGTTTACTTTATGCAGTAGATCTCGTAGACCGTGCGGTATAGTATCCCAGACCGATCACATGTCAAAGGTACTTCTAACGGTGGAAAGTATATTGGTCTATTTTTACTATTGATTTTCTCACGGCTTTACTGTTATTTTCAAAACTCATGATCAAAGCCTAACCTTTGTCTTATAGTCATTTTCTTTATTTGAAATTGCATTCAGTGAATTGTGCTCGTTCCATTCCTGACTGGAAACCAACATTTTCAGGTTAGCCGTGGATTCACTTAGCTTGGGAAGTGACGGGGGATACTTGCAGACAAAAGCCTAGAGACTAGCTAGATAGTTGAGTTTTAGTCATACCTTTATTTGTACAAGTTTATATTCTTCTACAAATGTAAAACTTGTAATCTTTGTAAGTTAAATTAATTATGTGAATGAGCATTGTTTGTGATTTTGATCTTCATGGCCGTGACAGCGTTCTACCGCCGACACTGCGGCGTAGGCTGGCTTGGACATGTCTCGTATCCGTTTAAAAAAAAAAAACGGGTGCGGGTCGTGACAACTCGACACAGGATACTTCATGTCTCGTGCACACACCCACGTGTTCGCCAGGTGTCAGGCTTCCTACGTGTCACCCTGATTTGGGTCGACGTGTCCCCGTGTCCGAGTTATCAACCCGTATCAGTGGCGACTGAACGCGTGAGCCAGTGCAGTGCAAAATCGATGCACGAGCTCGTGCTCCCTCGACACGACACGAGGGGTCGTGCCACTTGGGAAGTGTTGTGTCAGACACTGCCCCAACGTGTGTGTCGAGTTTTGTGTCCAGTGGTTGCGTGTTGTGTCCGATACAGCCCCCGAGTAGCAGGACACCGTGCACAGTGTCTTAACCGCATGTTCGTGTCCAAAACCCGATACGACATGATACTAAATGCAGCTCAGTCCCATAGAAATCCATAAACCACACCAAAACAATAATTCCTATTCAAAAACAATTTGAAAACCAAATCGAAATGCCCTTTGGGGCATTTCATCAAACACCTACAAGTAGGGACTGATACGTGTCCATTTAGGACACAAAATGGGCACAAAATCCTACAGAAATCTAGGGTTAGCTAGGGGACACCTAGATCTAAGTTAATATACAAAAATAACAGCATCTAATATAGAGTTTTAGGGATTTACCTATAGGTGTCCAAATGCAAGAAAAGCTTCAATAGGGGGTGTTCCTCTTGATGGCCAAACTCTCCCAAATTGTCCTAAAGCTGAGATTGAATACCATAAACAACAAGTATACCTAATTTAGAACCTATTGCAATTTGTTTGAGGGAAAAAGGAAATAAAATAGAATTTCTATGAATTAATGAAGTTGGGAAAATACCTCTTCCTAAACTTGTTCTTTCCTAAAGAGGCTAGCCCTAAATGGAGGAGAGTATTTATAGGGTGGGATTCCCTAGGTGGGCTGGCCGGCCTGTAGAAGTATGAAAAAGAAGAGAAAAATGATCCATACGGCCAAGGAGCCACATGCGGCTCAGGAGTCCCATGCGGCTCAAACACATAGGCAGCTCGAGTGGACTCCATGCGGCCCGTAGAGGGAAGCCACGTGTCTTTTTAGAACGGCTGTACCCAGCGTCATTCAAACACAATTAATGCTCTGACGGCTGACAGCTGATAGCTGACAGCCTTGACGTAAAGTAGTCATGATGACTGACACAAGAGCACTATCTTCCTAGGGAACTGGAGAAAATCTTCACAGCTTCGAGGCAAGTTTATGCGGCCAGACTAGACGAGTTCACGCGGCCAGTTCAGAGAAACCTATGCGGTTCAATCATGAAGGTCCCCCATACGGCTCGGCCATGAAGAAATCCATGCGGCTCGGCCATGAAGACTCTCATACAGCTCGGCCATGAAGAACCCCATGCGGCTCGGTCATGAACATATTCATGCGGCTCGGTCATGACAACCTTCATGTGGTTCGAGTATAGAGACTATTCATGCGGCTCAGTCATGAAATCTTTCATGCGGCTCGGTCATGACGACCTTCATGCGGCCCAAATATGAACGCTCCTCATGCGGCTCAACAATGATGGCATGACACGTGTCCTATAGATAATCAAATTTTGGGTCAGATCCCAATGATTTGGGACACGTGGCAAGAGAATGAATTAAATTGATTCATTTAGATTTACGGATATCAGCAAATCATCATAATGGGAATTTATTGCAATCAACATTAATTACTGACATAATTTGGCATAATCCTCATTAATGGCCCAGATCCTTCATGCTCAAGATTAACGGTCCAGATTGATCATTTACCAGGCCGCTGCCACTTTGAGAATGGGCAATCATTGTAAACCCTAATGATGCCCCCCACTATTATAAATAGCAGGGTGCCATTCCCTTGCAGAGGATATACGCACATACAGAGAGACGCTCCCTCAATAATCAAAGAGAAGAATACACAAAGATCAATCCAGAGAGAGAAGCCAGAAGAGCAATACGAGGAGAGCAAGAAGAGCATTTCTTCGTCAACGCCAAGCATCTCGTCACAGGAGCCAAGGCTACGTCCGATCGTCCAAGGAGCAAGGCAGAGCTGCCGTCGCTTTCCCGAGCCTCTATCGTCACCCCCCAGAATCAAAAATAAACAATTGTACTTAGATTGTTGTACCTAGGTTTTCGTCCCTAGGCTTTCTTTGTACAAACGAGTTTGTAACGTGAAGTAAAAGTCCAGTCCTCCCATAAAACTGTTCTGTACTTTTATATTTCATGGCAAACACGATGGCGACTCTGCTGGGGATAAACTTCTCCACGGCTGAGGAGTTGGTGACGCAATCGGATGCAGCCAAACTTGGCTCCACTCAACAGATGATGGTCGCCCGGTTCGACCAACAGGCATTTGAAGAAATGCTCTCCGACAAGAGCGCTGGCCCGGTCCAGAAGCGAGTCCGCACAAAGAAGGCCCGCAAGGAGTGGAGACCCCGATCATTCGTTCCTACTGAAGCTCTTGCAGAGATACCCTCTGTCGCTCAAAACGGTAGAGAAGACTCTCCTGCGACCCCACTTCAGACCATAGACGACTCTGTTGTCCCCAAGTACGGCAGAAGAAAATACTATGATGCTGGACTTACAGAGGAAAAGAGGAACTCTATGCAATCTGAGCCGCATAAGGGTGCTAGCCGCATGGAGAAAGCTCATGCGGCTACATCCGCCAGCCGTATGAAGAAAGTTCACAAGACCACATATGTCAGCCGTATAGGTTATGCGGCTACAGCTGCCAACCGCATGGATGAAACTTATACGGTTACTGAAATCAATCGCTTGTAGAAAACCTATGCGGCCACAATTGCCAACCGCATGCGGCCAGCCTGCACGGTCGTGACTCCTAGTCGCACAAGAACAACTCATCCGTCAGCTAAAGACAGCCGCATGCAGACAGCCTGTACGGTTTCCAATCCTAGACGCATAGCGTCTGTTCCACGCTTCTTTCGGTCAGTCTTCGACCGTCTCTCATGCGGTCCTGACCCTGATGGTTCTCTGGATGATAAGCCAGACTCTGTGGTATCCAACTTGGACTCTTCCTATTACGCACCCGTAAGTGCTAAAAGGAAGAAGTCTAGGGCAGCGCGAGCTCGCCAAGCCCAGTCAGCTGCCCCAACCTCTGACTATCGGAGCGTCCCGCTGATTATCACGCTGGCCTCTGATGGAAAGTTGTATAAAGGCAAGCATACGAGCTACCTTCGAATCAGGGAGCAGGCGGGAGGCCTACACACTCGCGTGCCCAGAATTCTCGAGCCAGCAAAGCCAGTGACTTGCGTGAGGCCATCCTCCACAAACACAAGGAAAGAGAAGATGCATCGGGGTGCAAAGAGTCCTCCCACGGACGTCACTGCACCCATGTTATCGTCAATTGCTGCTACAATAGCACGATGATGCAAGAAGACCGACAGTCTGTCTTTCAAAGACTACAACAGCCATCTTCAGAGGACGAGGCACTACCCGTCGTCTCCTGCAACTCTGCTCGGAAAGTCCCCGCTGATGGAAGGGGGAAGAAGACGAATGTTCCCAGCCCAAAGATCTCAACCACTGCGACTAAAAGACTGTCGTCTAAGCGGGTGCCCACCACCGGAGTTTTCCAAGGTACTCGCTCTAAGACGAAATCTACTACAGTGGGGGATTCGTCGTCCATAACGCAGGGGGTTGCTGGGGCTGGGGGTAGTACCCCTCCGAGCCTCCACATCAATCCGATGTTCCAAGAAGACGAGCCAGGGGAGACAACTCTCCCATCGGATACAGCAAACCTCGACGTCCCCGACGACATCCACAACTCCCCAGATGAGGCGAACTCGGAGGCTGGGGGTACTGTTCCTTCCGAGTCTGAATCAGAAGGGAACATACCTACATACCTCGATGACTTTTTACTACAGGGGTACGATTCGGTGGGCGCTTCCTCTACCGCTCCGTCTATCTCTCCTCATGTGAAGACGGTATTCATGACAGACAGCAACCAAGGTGGTTCCAGTGATCACCAGCACATCGACAGTCTCGAAGCCATATTGCTTGCTTTGGTCAAGTCTGTAGACAGGATTAAAGCTGCCCTTCCAACTCTGCAAGGAGGGATGCCTGGCCAAACAAGCGCGGGTCCCACGGTCAATGCGGACTCGAATTCGGCGGTACCAAACCCGGGCAACAATCCCCGGAAACAACGGCCCCTACCGCCGTGTACGAAGCACGCGAAGCGAGAAGAGAGGTCCAGGAGCTCCGAGCCATGTTCCACGCTCGAGAAAACTCTCAAGACCTCAGAATACGGCAACCATATCCTGCTGCATGGAGGGATGTTCCATTCCCACCAAGATATAAGTCGTTCAATATCAATCCTTATGATGGCAAGACCTCAGCAAGTCGGTACATCACTTACTTCGAGGTTACCACCGACCATCTGCCCCATGACGATGCCATTCTCACATGATTATTCATCGAGGCATTGGAAGGAGTTGCCTTCGACTGGTCTCACAACCTGCCGGACAACTATATCCACTCCTTCGTCGGCTTCAAGCGCATGTTCTTGGAGAGATTCTACGAAGTAGGGCAGGACATCACCATGTCCACCCTCATGGACGTCGTCCAAGGGGAGAAAGAGCTGACAAGGAACTACATCGAGCGGTTCTGCCAAACCGCCATGAAGTTGCCCTGTGGAAATCCAGATTCCTCCTTGATTGAAATTTGCCAAAAGAGACTCCTCCCAACAATCAGTCTCTGGATGGGCGAAAGTCAGTTCAAGGACTGGAAGACGTTCATCATCAGCGCCACAAGCGCCGAAGAACGATTGAAGAAGGCTCGCCAGCTGGGATTGCACATCTCGGACGGAGAGAACAAGGGCAAGCGTCCTAACACCAATAATGACAATAGGGGTAGTCCCTCCAACAATCGGGACGGCAGGGGCAAGCAGGCTATGGTGGCCGACACGACACAGAAACCTGAGCCAAAGCCGACAGACAAACAATGGCCGCAAATCACTTACTCCTTCGAAGACGATCACGTCAAGCCCATCTTGGACATGCTCATACAAGGGGACAGAATTCAGCTTCCTCCACCAAGGCAGGAACCGCGGCCGGCAGAGATGGAGAACCCAAAGTACTGCCATTATCATCGCTACGTCCATCATGCTACACACGACTTCTACCAGCTGAAACAGTACATCCAAAACCTCATCAATTCGAACGCTTTGGCCATCGATTTCGAAGAGGTAACGGTGGCAGCCAATATGGTGTCGGTACAATTCGGCAGCTTCCCTCCGACGGAAACTTAAGACGGGGTGGTCCCCATCCCTCTGGCGACAATGGAGATTACTAATCTTCCACCTCCCCGAGATCAGGCTGCTGGTTTAGTGCCCCTCTCCACATCACGAGGGGAGGTCATGTGGATCAATCCAGACTTGGTATCGGAAGTGACTCGCCCATATCGTCTTCTATCTACAAGAAAAAGAATGGAAAAATCAGATCCTGCCGCACAATCTCGGCAGACATCGAGGAAGCTACAGCCGTCGTCACGCGGTCTGGAGCGCAATCCCAACCTGTGGTTGACAATCCAGCTGAAAATCATCAACCCACTACAACTGATGCTCCGGGACCGGCTCAGCCTTCGACGACCGACAAGCATAGGCCGAGGGAGACTCGCTTCGACAAATCCCTTCGAAAAGAGGCAGCCCAAGGGCAGGAGAGGCCATACAACTTCGACATCTTGGCACAATTGGCCAACACACCGGCTAAGTTGTCATTATACGAGCTCCTGAGACTCTCTAAGGACGTTCGTATTGCATTGAGCGAAGCACTCCAAAATGCCGATGCCTATGTGGCTCAATCCAACCTCACCGGGGAGGACTCACCTGTGGATCTCCCGGACAGTGCCTGTACTGGCGCAATGCCAAACATCGTCTTCACTCCGCAAGATATGCTCATCAAAACTAATCTGCTCGATCGTCCACTATACTATACTGGATACATCGACGACGTAAAGGTGGATCAGATGCACATTGATCCTGGCTCTTCCATAAGCATTATCCAGAAGGATCTGCTACATCATCTCCGCATCCCAATGCATTGCCTGACGCCTACAAGCACCGCCATCAGCGGTTTCAATTCGGGAAGGAGCTACCCTATTGGGAAGATTCGTCTGAAGTATCAAATTGGCGACCTCCAATCCGAAGTCACCTGCTACGTCATAGATGCAGATACTTCTTACAACATCCTCTTGGGGCGTCTGTGGATACACGATTATATGATCGTGCCTTCCACGCTGCACCAGTGCTTCAAATATGTCAACAAATACGGCTTCGTGAGGACGGAATTTGCTGATATCGATCCCTTCAAAGGGGTCGAATCTTACTACTCAGACTCCTGCCTGTACGAAAAATCAAAGAAGCATCTTGGTGAAAGAGATGTAAAAGCTAGTACCGAGACAGCCACAGGATCAGAAGAGCCTCTGACGATCCACCTCCAAGCTCGCAAATCGGGCAGGTCTGCACCCCTTACCGCCACTTTGCGTAAGGACGCAATCAGCCTCTCGGCACAAGAAGAGCAGATGATAATCCGGCTGCCAAGGTCTGGCCAAGTGCCAAGATCTACAATGGGGCCACTAACAATCAGACTGCCGAGAGTCGGCCAGTCCCAAACGGAGAAGCTCGATCCCTCCGACAAGCCACTGACGATACGCCTTCCCAAGAAGGGTCGTCACCCCGATGCGAGGTCTGACACTTCTAGCTAACCAGCCACTCCTCGCCCCACATCGAGTACCAAACTGGGGGTCGCTAGTCTGCCAACAACTCCACGCTCAGCTCCATCAACTGAACCACGGACGATCAAGCTCCCCAGGTCATCCTCTCAGTCTTCATTCACACAGGGGGTGGCCGAAGAGGAACCGGAGTTAGCCAAGTATGTGGCTGCCCACACTGATGTTCCCTTCGCAGATGATATAATCCCCTAGAAAAGATACCTTACTTCATCAATAAAGGGCTATCTTTGAACTACCTCGAGCTTAATAAGCTTTGTACAATGTACGTTATGGAACACGGTATAGGCACTCACCTACACACACAGGTGACAAATGTCTACACCACAATCCCGCTTACTCCAGCAGAAGACGCTTACCGAATAGTCGAGGGAGGAGACCATCTAATCATCTTCGACCGAAAGGATGATCCGCATCCCTTCACCATAGAAGAAGTTGACCTTGGATCGGATACCGGAAGACTACCTCTGTATCTTTATAGCCCCCAATCTAAATATCTCATGTAGAAACAGGGGTATGATCTGGAAACGACGCCAGGCCTGAACTATGGTTCTGGACGACGATTACCTTTGAAGCCACCGGTCCCGGCTGGCAAACCACGGGACTACTATAGCAAGACTCGGTGTGGATTAGGGTACGTAACACCCACGACAACCACTGAAAGTTCAGATGAAGAATGTGACTGGCATTCACATTCGATCGGGTCACCAACCTCCGATTCAGATATCAGTATCGGAGACGCCTTCAGACAAGTTTTATCCGTCAACATGGCGTTTGCCGACGTCTATGAAGAAGACGAGGATATCCCCAAACTTCTTGAGCTAGAACCATGGACAAAACCGCTAGATGAACAATGGGAGAAGCGTTTCGAGCAAAGAGAACCTCCCACTGAAGATAAGGTCATACAAGTCAATCTTGGTGATAAAGCCTCCCCAAAACCAATCTTCATCAGCCAAAGCTTGACAGATGAAGAGCGAGAGTCGCTGCTCCAACTCGTCAAGGAGTATATCGATGTGTTCGCCTGGAGATATGGAGATATGCCAGGATTGGACCCTGAGATAGCACTCCACAAACTCAATATTCGTCCGGATGCAAAACCTGTCAAGCAACAGCAACGACGATTTTGCCCCGATGTCATGAATGCTATTAAAGCCGAGGTCAACAAACTGATAGCCAGCGACTTCATTCGCGAAGAGCAGCATCCAGACTGGGTAGCCAACATCGTACCAGTTCTCAAAAAAAACGGAAAGATCCAAATATGCATTGACTTCCGAAATCTGAATGAGGCATGCCCTAAAGATGAATTCCCTCTCCCTATCACGGATATTATGATCGACAACACCTGCGGCTTCGAACGTATGTCCTTCATGGATGGCTTCTCAGGATACAACCATATCAAGATGTTCCCTGACGATGAGAAGCACACATCATTCCGAACACCAATTGGTATATATTGCTACACTGTTATGCCTTTCGATTTAAGGAATGCTGGAGCTACTTACCAGAGAGCTATGAGCGTCATGTTTAAAGACCACTTACGTAAGATAGTGGAATGCTACGTCGACGACATCGCCGTCAAAAGCCGTTCGAAGGAAGATCATCTGCAAGATCTCAGGACAGTGTTCGACCTAATGCGAGCACACAACTTAAAGATGAACCCTACGAAATCATTCTTGGGTGTCTCCAGCAGGAAATTCCTGGGTTTCGTCATCACTTCTTAGGGCATTCACATCGTCCCCGAGAAAACAAAGGCAATCATGAAGATGGGTCCCCCGAGAAATCTCCGCGAACTCCGAGGCCTCCAAGGCAGGCTAGCTTACATCAGGAGATTCATCTCTAACCTCTCCCGACGATGTCATCCATTCACCCATCTCATGAAGAAGGGAGTCTCTTTCGTATGGGATGAGGAATGCCAGCGCGCTTTTGACAGCATCAAAGAATGTTTGTCGAACCCCCCAATCCTGGTAGCTCATGTTGCTGGGAAGCCATTCCTGCTATATATCCGAGCGCTGGAACATTCTCTTGGTGCTCTGTTGGCACAGAACAATGATGCGGGCCACGAACAATCTATATACTACCTTAGTCGAAAGATGATTGGGCCAGAATACCGGTACACGGCCGTAGAGAAGGAATGCCTTGCTCTCGTGTTCGCAATCCAGAAGACGCGACACTACGTCACGGGACAAACCATCCATGTGATATCGCGGATCAACCCCCTCAGGGTCCTCATGACCAAACCTGGGGCACTCAACTCTCGCCTTGCTACCTGGGCGATTTTACTATCACCATATCACATGATCTTCGTCCCGCAAAAGGCTGTTAAAGGCCAGGCTCTGGCAGACTTTCTAGCAGCCCATCCAGGTTCGAAGACGACTAGGGTATATGAAGAGATACCGGACGAGGTCACCAGTTCAAATGCAGTCTCCAATGATGCCATCTAGCGAATGTTCTTCGACGGCGCTTCGAGAACTGGACCCAAAGGCAACATCGTCGCTGGAGTTGGAGTGGTGCTGATTTTTCCCTCCGGCTTAGTGATCAATCGGGCCTACTCACTCACAGAGCCCTGTTCAAATAATGTGGCCGAGTACAATGCCTTGGTCATTGGCCTCCGGCTTGCAAAGGAACTGGGGGTAGAGTATCTTGAAGCATACGACGACTCGCAGTTAATCGTCAATCAGATTCGGGGGTCGTACGAGGTCCGCCACGAAGACATGATCCCGTATCATCGAATAACAATCGACATCATCTCGTCTCTGGGAGGATTCTTCATAGAATATGTTCCCAGACTCCAGAACATTGAGGCTGATGCCCTAGCTGGTTTGGCCGCTTTCCTGGCTGTGCCAAATTACGCTCGTCATCAGGTCGACATAATAGGCCGTAAACTGGTCTGTCCTAAGGATAACGTTCAATGCATGGAAAGCTACTCTGCCCTTTCGGTCGACGAAGCACCAGACTGGAGACAGCCGTTCATCGACTTCGTAGTATACGACATCCTGCCAGAGAATCCGAAGGAAACTACTTCTATCAGAAGACGTTCTCTCAGATTTTTCTATGATACGGAGACGAAAATGCTGTATCGCCGATCCTATGATGGGTTGCTGCTTCGGTGTCTATCAAATACAGAAGCCAAGGAAGTTATGCGCGAGGCCCATGATGGTGTCTGCGGAGCCCATCAACCTGGCCCAAAACTGCAAGACAGCCTTCGTCGAATGGGCTATTACTGGCCCACGATGCTTGCAGACGCAATAGATTATGCACGAAAGTGCAGAGCCTACCAAATCCACGCCGACTTCATCCACCAGCCATCTGAATTCCTGCATCCGATCGTGGCCTCTTGGCCATTCCAAGCATGGGGTATGGACATCGTTGACCCAATCACCCCGCCTTCGTCCAAAGGACACCGATTCATACTCGCAATCACCGATGACTTCTCCAAATGGGCGGAAGCCATCCCATTGGCAGAGGTAAAAAATTCAAACGTGATCAGCTTTTTTAAGCATTATGTCAACTACCGCTTTGGACTGCCCCGAAGGATCATTCAGGACAATGGGCCACAGTTCGCAAGCCACGCATTTTATCGGTTCTACGACAAGCACCGAATTCAGAACATTGCTTCGATACCTTACAACCCAGCAGCCAACGGGTTAGTAGAAGCATTCAACAAGACCATAATCAAGCTACTCAAGAAATTCGTGTCCTCTAACAAGCGAGACTGGAAAGAGAAGCTCGGCAAATGCTTATGGGCGTATCGCACCATAGTTCGAACAGCTACCGGGAATACACTATTTTTCCTGGTGTACGGGAGTGAGGCGGTCCTCCCATTAGAGACTCAGATCCCCTCACTCCGCGTCGCCCTCACACATCAGTTGACGACAGACGAAAACCACCATCGCCGACTACAGAAATTGGAGTCCCTAGAAGAGAAACGCCTGTTAGCTCAACAGCGAATCGAACTATATCAGGCCAGAATCTCCGGAGCTTTCAACAAGAAGGTCAAGGTCAGAACATTCCAAGTAGGCGATCTCGTTCTGGCGGTTCGGAGGCTGATGGTTATGACGCATAAAACCGCCGGTAAATTCCAACCAAAATGGGAAGGCTCGTTCATCATCGAAGCCGTATTCTCCAACGGCGCCTACCGCCTCGCAAAGCAAAATGGAGACTTGCTCATGTTGCCCATCAACGGCAAGTTTCTGAAGAAGTATTATGTCTGAAACAAAATCCTCGAAACATCTCAGAGTGTCGAGTTATGTACCTTTTCGTACCTCTGAACTTACATTCTGGTTCCATACATAGAGTTATATACCCGCTGGTACCTCTGAACTCATTCCCCACATCTTCCATACATAGAGTCATGTACCCGCTGGTACCGCTGAACTCACCTTTATAGTTCTCCGAATTTTTGAGTCACATACCCTCTGGTACCGCTGAACTCATTTTTTCAACATTCCAGATCATCGAGTCATGTGCCCGCTGGTGCCACTGAACTCACGCTTTCACAATATCGAGTCATGTACCCGATGGTGCCTCTGAACTCATATCCCGGTCACTCTTTCAGAAAAGAAAGTCATGTATGATCATACCTCTGAACTTTCTTTCTGGAGGAGATCCTCCCCTATGATCCAATACCCGCACTTTCAGTGGACAAAAAAGGGTAACCGATCCACAAATTCCCAAAACGGCCATGTCCTCATTACCTCTGAGTCGTTTCACTTCCGCCAAAAACAAATCACCCCTACATAAAACTTCCATGTCCTCATTACCTTTGAGTCGTTTTATGTACCCCCTCTTCATTGAGCCCACTCCTGCCATGTCCTCATTACCTCTGCGTGGGAAGGCTCCGTAGAAGAAACCTTCATACTTGCCATGTCCTCATTACCTCTGAGTAAGTATGTCGGTTCCCTTTCAACCTATTATCTGTACCCACAACCGGAGTACGACAAGGATAATAGGTCCACAAATGTCCTCTGTTGACCACAAATATCCTCTGTTGACCACAAATGTCCTCTGATGACCATAAATGTCCTCAGTCGACCACAGATGCTGTAGTAGGTCTCCAGTATACGCCCATCCCTTCCCTATCATGCCGGGGAGCCCAGTTGCTCCCTAGCATTCTCTCGAATACCAAAAACTTCTATAGCTGTCTTATCGCGAAGTTGTTCTAGGTATTCCTCTCCAAAACTTGTTACTCGTACCTAAAACCAAGGTACACCCAGGGTAATAGGTCCACAAATAATCCCCTAGCAGGTCCAATTCTACAAATACCACAAGTACAAGAAAGAGAAGATGAGTTGAAACATGCTCATTTATTCAAAATTCAAAGTACTACATCATCTGGGATCATATCCCTTGACAAAAAAAACAGTGAAAGAAAACAGAAAACTGATCACTGCTCCGGGGCACATAACGCCGTGAGATGGTCCGTCAGCAAGGCAACCGACCGCTCAAACCTCTGTTTAGCTCGACGCTCCGCCTCTTGGGTCAGCACCGCCGTATCCTCCAGATGAGCATGAGCTTGCCAGTTGTCCTCGAATTTCTTGAAAGGCCGCTCCAGGTTAACAGAAGATCGGGAAACCTTCTCGGCCTCCCGAACGATTGACACCTGTTCCACATGAGCAGCCTTCAGCTCTGACTCTAGGAAGGCCAATTCCCTCTGAAGTACGAGAATCCGCTCCTTCGTGTCAGCTATTCCACGAGAAGCAGCCTCTTCTCGAGCCCTACAAGCTTGACTTCGACGACCCAGCCTGTCATACGAAGCAGAAAGCTCGTCAAGGTCCCCCTTCACAACTGGCCCGGCAGTGTCTCGAGCGAGCTTTATCCTATCCCGAGCGGCAATAAGGAAGCCCCGCTCCCGTTCAATCGCAGCAGGAAGTCAGCCTGCCGTAACACCAGCAATCGGGTCACGAGCTGATCAGCCTCTGCCAACTTGGGCTCCAGGAGCGCAGCCAACCCCACCCCGCCAGGAAGAGTCTTCAAAGTTTCAATCTGACCCCGAGCGCACCGCAGGGACATAGAAAAAGGGATCTCCCGTTCTACGGCAGCATCTACGCCCCTCTTTAAATGGCGATAGAAGCTGTCGACCACATCCTGCGACACCTCGTCCAGAGCCTCCGAAGAAGCCGGCATCAACGGGAGTGTAGCTGGCAACACTGAAGAAGACGTGACAGAATCTGCCACTCCTGCCACGAGGGAAACAAACTCTGTACGGAAGAAAGCCTGAACAGCGGCCAACTCCTCTTCAGCAGTCCGCAGAACTTGAATGCTCGGCAGGGCCGAGAAGTCAATCTCTAAAGTCGTATAAGCAGCAGAGGATGAGGCGGAGACCATCGCTCCCGGAACAAGCTCCACCCCAATCTGCCCGGAGTTGGCGGGAAGCCCCTCGACATGAGTCGGTGAAGGAGAAGAAACGCTCCTTTCCCCCAGATCACAGCAGGCCGAGCCTTCCCCAAGAACATCCGCTGTGGGAAGTAAAGGGTCAGGACCTGTAGGGCCAAGACAACCATGAATCGATTTGACCTGGAGGATATGTTGATAGAGCAAATAAGCCCCCTCACTAGTCAATATTTGGCTTATCTTACCAGCGGAAGAGTGTGGAGGCTGAGGTTCACCTACGGCCACCACAACCCCTCTACCAGCGGCCTCCGAGTCGAATATAATAGACTCCTCCGCCCCGGCACCCTCAGGAGGGGATGCGACGAGATCGGCGTCGCCTTGCTGAAATTTAGCAATCTCAGAGACAGGCCCGAGGAAACCTTCGTCACCCCGGACCGAGGCCTCAGCAACTTGGGAGTCCTCAGCCGCCGCTGAGAGAGCCCCCGCAGAAAGGACCGCGGTACACATGCCACTAATCAGAGCAGCAAGGGCCGGATCAACTCCAGGGGCAGCAGACGGTTCATGAGAACCTGGTTCGTCAGACGCCTACAAAGAAAAAATGATTAGGTCATATCTCCAAGAAAAAGAAAACCACAACAAGGAGATAGCTCCAACGTAGTCTTACCTCCGGAACATCGTCAGCATTTTCACACCTCTCGGTAATAAGCAACCCACGAGACCTAACGGCGGCTCTTTCACAGAAAAGGTCATTCTGCCGTCAGAAGGCTCACGTCTGACTCGTTTGCGTGAGGGACCAGGCACAGCGGGAGGCTGTCCTTCCCTCACTACTTCCTCTTGTGTAGCAAGCGACGGATCCTCCGCCAGTTCGTCTGGTGTGGCAAGCGGTTGATGCGCTACTTCTTCACCCCCAAAAGAAAGAGAGTCTTCGCTATCATGATCATCATCCTCTTCAGCCGCCTCGGAAGATTCTGATTCAGGGAGGGGAGTCTGGAGCGCTTGTTGCTTTCTAGCCTTAGCCCCCTTGGGCTTTTCCTCTAAACCGGTACCCACGATGAAACTGGTACTCGGATCGAAATTAACAGGAGGCTTGTTCGCCATAACATGGTACAAGGCAGCCACGTATAAAATTTCCCTCGGCGCCTTAGTATCAGGAACGGAGAAGCTGTCCCGAGTATGATAAGCGTCATAATAATTCCACGCCCTGACACCATCAAGAACGCTACCTTCAAAGCCCAAGCAAGGGCTGGGACAGTCGAGGAATAACTGGCTGTAGCCAAATTGGCGGGAAAACCTACTAGGCAGGTAGGGCTCCAAGTACACATTATCGCGGTTACGATAAACCAGATGCGCGGGGCGAATGTTGCGCAACCAGGTGAGCATCTTCGGAGATAGAAAGTGAGGAGGTCCGGTACCATCAAGGTGTACATCCCTCACTTCTTCATCAAAAAAATGAGGAACAGACACGAAAAAGCCACACCCATCCACCCTCGCCAGCACCCTCCGACAAGCTGGCATAGTACTGTATTCCCAAGGTCGGTGATGGCATTGGAAAAGGAAAGCGTCTTCGTCTGTAGTATCTTCCGCTGTTCCAGATCCCATCAAAGACTTGTAGTGCATCAACAACCACCCCATCAAATAGTGGAAAGGTAGCTCTATGCGCTCAAAGTCCAGCGTCTTCTTGCGGGCAATAACCTTGGAAGAGAATGTTCGAAGACCATGGTGTATGTTACACACCATAGCCGGGAGAAGAGCCAGTCTAACTCCAAATACCAGCTTAACGGCAGGGAGAATGAAGTGGCGGCTGATCCTCTCAATAGAACCTGCCCCTCCCGAGACTACGTAGTTCCGTAGCCATATCATCAAAAATCCAGCCAGGAGCGCTTTCTCAGATATCTGCCTGGTACCGTAGTAAAAATAGCTAAGAGAGTCAGCTTGACTCCCGAATATGTCGCTATTAGACCGCGACTTCTTGACGCTCAACATCAGGTCTTTTATCTCTCCCTGGGTTTGAGGGGTTCGAGGAATAACCTCGCTAGAAGGGCCAACTTTAAAAAGATAATTGACCCAGGATGTGGTGTGGGGAGCGTTCCCTTCTGAGCTATCCTCCTTTTTTATAGCCATCTGGTGACAAGCACTATGATGGCATAGCAACTTCTGGTACACCGCAACAAAACCTAGAAGTCGTCGGTTCAGGTCCTCGAACTCCTCGTTCGACGGGGTATACACCTCGAAAGGCTCGTTCCTCCACGAAAGCTTGGAGACAGTATATATCTCATGGAGAGCAAGCCCCAACTCCCCTTCGGGTGCGAAGAACGTCCCCGTTCGCTGGTTATACATCTCCAAGAGCGCCACGAACAATGGCTTATTGATAGAAAGCCCGTGACAGGTGCCCCGGATGGAATGATAGAGTCCCACCTCCCGCAGGAATGTCTCGTAGGTCTGCAGAACCCAAGTGGTCAAGTGGGCCCACGTAGAAGTGGGGTTTATCCAGTTCAGCAATGCCAGTCTGCCAACGGGATAAGATTATTTGCGAACGAGCCGATTCAGGAATGTATCAGCTTGAGTGAATGAGAAGTTGGGACCATATACGTTCATGAAAGTACCTGGGGCCAGTCCTACCCGCGTACGCTGACCCAATGTTCGAGTTATAATGGATGTCGCCCATCAACATTCCTGATTGGGTAGGAGTTAAGTTACACACCATCGTCCTGTCCAATAATACCATATTGAACCACGACAGAGGATAATGACGCTCCATGAGAGGAATATGGATCGCCATCCCATCCAAAGTAAAATCCCAGTTCTCAAAGATCTCTAATACTCAGGGATTCTTTATGATTAAAGCGTCCCCGAAGAGGAATGAGGGCTTCAGGTATGATCCATCCAACTTCCCAGAATTCATCATGGCACGAAGATAATGGAGGGTCTGATTCTCGATGGCGTTCAACCTCCCCGAAGGCTCATTAGCAGGAAATTGATTCAGCACGTACTTAACTAAGTCATCAAGACGCACGCCCAAGGCAAACTGATTCGAACCCACTAGGAGTTCCCCCGCAGGATTTACTGGCAGATTCACTGAAGAAGAGACGAAAGAAATAAGATTAGAAGATAGTCAAAACAAAAAGCATTTGAAAGATTATTTAAGTCTATGCGACTCGGGTCGTCACAGCCTCATCTATGCGGTTCAAAGTCAACGCAGACTCATGCGACCCTGAACAGATAGACTCATGCGGCTACAAGCAGATGAGCTTATGCGGTTCAAAAGTGAACTACGCTCATGCGGCCCAATCCGAAAATATATATACGGTTCAGATCGAGTATGACAAGCCCGTGCGGCCTCCTGGACGAAGTGTTTATGCGGTCATATCGACGAACCTTGTACATACGGTTTGTGCATAAATTATGCAGCAGAGCCATGGCAGTTAGGGTTCTAAGGCAATGCCCTTACCAGCAATAGGTAGATGAACGTCGGGATGAACAGAGTGAACAGCGGCCAGCGGAGGAGTGGCCACGTTTGTCGCCACAGTCGTCGCAGAAGCGACCGCCTTGCCCTTCGCGGCCTTCGACGCAGCAACCTTCTTGGGAGCCATAGGTGCTTAGGAAAGAAAGGAGTTAGAAAGATCGAAGAGAGCAAAGGAGATTCCTTAGAACGAAAGTGTTCCTATTTATAGACAAGGAAGGAACGCCTCGATCCGCGTGCAATATGATGACCGACTCTTCGGTCATCGAGGTAAAATGGCTGAATAATAGCCTGACTCTTGGGATCCTGGCCCAAGAAAGCGGCTCTTAAAATCTGCAGCAAATCAAGAGCATTAAATGCAGAAGATTCACAGAAGATTTGCATACGTGGCAGGAAGATGTGGCAAGAAGCTCATGCGGCCAAAACAGCCCATGCGGCTCAGAAAGTTATACGGTTGGGGTAATCATGCGGCTGGTCAACTCCATGCGGCTAGGACAGAATACATCCATGCGGCTCTGGCATAATCATGCTTCTTAGTCAAAGTATTTCAATTTTGCAAATTGAAAACTTTGAAGGGGGTCTTGTAGAAGCATAAAACAGAAGAGAAAAATGATCCATGCGGCCAAGGAGCCGCATGCGGCTCAGGAGTCCCATGTGGCTCAAACACATAGGCAGCTCGAGTGGACTCCATGCGGCCCGCAGAGGGAAGCCACATGTCTTTTTAGAACGGCTGTACCCAGCGTCATTCAAACACAATTAATGCTCTGACGGCTGACAGCTGACAGCTGACAGCCCTGACGTAAAGTAGTCATGATGACTGACACAAGAGCACTATCTTCCTAGGGAACTGGAGAAAATCTTTACAGCTTCGAGGCAAGTTTATGCGGCCAGACTAGACGAGTTCACGCGGCCAGTGCAGAGAAACCTATGCGGTTCAATCATGAAGGTACCCCATGCGGCTCGGCCATAAAGAAATCCATACGGCTCGGCCATGAAGACTCTCATACAGCTCGACCATGAAGACCCCCATGCGACTAGGTCATGAACATATTCATGCGGCTCGATCATGACAACCTTCATACGGTTCGAGTATAGAGACTATTCATACGGCTCGGTCATGAAATCTTTTATGCGGCTCGGTCATGGCGACCTTCATGCGGCCCAAATATGAACGCTCCTCATGCGGCTCAACAATGATGACAGGACACGTGTCCTAAAGATAATCAAATTTTGGGTCAGATCCCAATGATTTGGGACACGTGGCAAGAGAATGAATTAAATTGATTCATTTAGATTTGCGGATATCAGCAAATCATCATAATGGGGATTTATTACAATCAACATTAATTACTGACATGATTTGGCATAATCCTCATTAATGGCCCAGATCCTTCATGCTCAAGATTAATGGTCCAGATTGATTATTTACCAGGCCGCCGCCACTTTGAGAATGGGCAATCATTGCAAACCCTAATGATGCCCCCCACTATTATAAATAGCAGGGTGCCATTCCCTTGCAGAGGATATACGCACATACAGAGAGACGCTCCCTCAATAATCAAAGAGAAGAATACACAGAGATCAATCCAGAGAGAGAGAAGCCAGAAGAGCAATACGAGGAGAGCAAGAAGAGCATTTCTTCGTCAACGCCAAGCATCTCGTCACAGGAGCCAAGGCTACGTCCGATCGTCCAAGGAGTAAGACAGAGCTGCCATCGCTTTCCCGAGCCTCTATCGTCATCCCCAGAATCAAAAATAAACAATTGTACTTAGATTGTTGTACCTAGGTTTTCGTCCCTAGGCTTTCTTTGTACAAGCGAGTTTGTAACGTGAAGTAAAAGTCCAGTCCTCCCATAAAACTGTTCTGCACTTTTATATTTGATGGCAAACACGGCCATAGTGGGTTAGGGTTAGGGTTAGGGTTAGGCAATAGCTAATGGGCTTTGGGCTTAGTTAAAATCAATGGTTCAAAACCATAAGTCATGACTTATGACTAAAAGCCTTTCTATTCTAACTTGAGTTTAATGACTAACCATGGGTTAACTCTAGTCTAACTTGGGTTACATGACCTAACCAAGTCCAAACACATCTAGGGTTAGCTTCTAGGTTAGTCTACCAAGTCAACACTAGTCAAAGTCAACCTAGTCAACCATCATTCAAATAATTCCAAAATAAATCCTAAAAATTCCCATAAATTCAAATAAATTATAATAAATTCAAATAACCTTAAAAATGACAAAAATACCCTCAAACTAGAAATGTGGTAGTGACAAATCTACCCTTCTTAAATGAATTTTGTCTTCGAAATTGAAATGCGAAATACAACTGATGAGAAGGATAGAAAGTATACCTCACGGTACAAAAAGATATGGGTAACGCTCGTGCATCTCATCCTCCCGCTCCCAGGTAGACTCTCCTGGAGAATGATGCCTCCATGCGAAGCGTACCAAGGGTATCACCTGGTTTCTCAGAACCTTCTCCCGTCGATCCAGTATCTCCACTGGCTGCTCTGGATAGCTGAGAGAAGGTCCAACCTCAATCTCCGAATGATCGAGCACATGGCTAGGATCAGCTACATACCATCTCAACTGTGATACATGGAATACGTTATGGACCCCCACTAGTGCAGGTGGCAAGTCTAGCCTATAAGCCACGTCGTCGACTCTCCCGCTGATAACGAAAGGGCCGATGAAGCGCGGGCTAAGCTTCCCACCTCCACCAAAATGTATCGTACCACGAGTCAGATATATCCTCAAGAAAACCTAGTCTCCAACCTAATCACAAGCAAGGTCTCAATTTAATTATGATAAACAAACATGATCAATAAATAAACAAACAACCTAAATCTAATCCTACTCTAAACTGTACCTCAAACTCCAACGGCCTCCGGTGGCTATCGGCCCAGTACCGATGTCTGTCCTGCGCCACACGAAGTCTGTCCCTGATGAGCTTCACCTTCTCGGCTGCGTCAACAACCATCTCTGGTTCCAATAAAGCTCGCTCACCAACATCATCCCAAGATAAGGGTGTACGACACCTACGCCCGTACAGAGCCTTGAAAGGTGACACCTCAATGCTGGCCTAGAAACTGTTATTGTAAGCAAACTCCACCAAATATAGATGATCCTCCCTGGAACCTCCAAAGTCCAAGACGTACATCCGCAGCATATCCTCGAGCGTCTGAATAGTCCTCTCTGACTGTCCGTCCGTCTAGGGGTGGTATGCAGTACTAAACTTGAGCTGAGTGCCCAAGTTGGTCTGTAGACTCCTCCAAAAATTGGAAGTAAAGCGACTATCTCGATCCGAGATGATGCTGACCAGAATCCCATGAATCCTGACTATCTGCCGCATATACATCTCTGCAAGCCTCTCTGTAGACGTACCCACCTTGAATGACAAGAAGTGGGCCAATTTGGTCAACCTGTCAACGATGACCCAAATCGCGTCCATCCCTCCTAGTGTACGCAGTAATCCAGATACGAAATCCATAGAGATATGCTTCCACTTCCACTCGGGAATGGGCAATGGCTGCAACAATCCACCGGCCTCTGCCTCTCTGCCTTGACCTGCTGACAGACCAAGCACTAAGCTACGAAGCGAGCTACTTTTCGCTTCATCCCGTACCATCAAACATGCTCTCTCAGATCTTGGTACATCTTGTTGGCACCAGGGTGTATATAGTACTGAGATTTATGGGCCTCCTGCAAAACCTGCTCCCTGAGATCTCTGCTGGGCACACATAACCTGGAACCGTGCCGCAAGGCACCATCCTCTGCAAGAGAAAACTCGCCATCCAGCAATCCTGCTCGAACCTGCTCTCGGAGATACCGCAGAGCAACGTCCTCAAACTGTGCCGACTTGATCCTCTCCACCAAGTCTGACTGAATCTGTATGCCCCACATCTGTATCTGCACACCGGGCATGATCACCTCAATCCCAGCCTCTCCAAGTCTGTAAGCAAGTGCCGATCCATAGTCAAACACATGGCCGTCGGATACCTACTCAAGGCATCGGCAACCATATTGGCCTTCCCTGGGTGATACTGAAGTGATATATCGAAGTCTTTCATCAACTCTAGCCATCTGCGCTGCCTCATGTTCAGCTCCTTCTGAGTGAACACATACTTTAAGCTCTTGTGATCTGTAAAAATCTACACCCGCTCCCCATACAGATAATGCTTCCATAACTTCAGAGCAAATATCACTGCTGCAAGCTCCAGGTCATGGGTAGGGTAGTTCTTCTCATAGGGACGTAATTGCCTGGAAGCATAGGCAATCACCTTCCTATACTGCTGTAAGACACAACCCAGCCCCTTCCCTAAAGCATCACTATAAATAGTGAATCCCCCTGGTCCTGAAGGTAATGTCAGAATCGGAGCTGTCGTAAGTCGCTTCTTCAACTCATCAAAAGCTGCCTGACACTCCTCTGACCAAACATACTCAGCATCCTTCCGGGTCAACCGAGTCAACGGCTCTGCAACCCGGGAGAAATCCTGCACAAATCTTCGATAATATCCTGCCAGCCCCAAGAAACCCCTGATCTCTGCCACTGAAGTCGGCGCTGCCCATGCCTCAACTGCTACAATCTTCTTGGGGTCAACTAAGATCCCATCTCCAGTCACCACATGCCCCAAAAAGTTAACCCGGTCCAAAAAAAACTCATACTTAGAGAGCTTCCCATAAAGCTGCTCCCTCCTGAGAGTCTCCAGCACTATCCTCAAGTGCTCCTCGTGCTCCTCCTCAGCCTTGGAATATACCAAGATGTCATCAATAAACACCACCACAAACTGATCTAGGTACTGGTGGAACACCTTGTTCATTAGGTTCATAAACAGTGCTGGTACATTGGTTAGCCCAAACAGCATAACCAAAAACTTAAACTGCCCGTACCGCATCCTGAAAGCGGTCTTAGGAATATCTTCCCTTTTCACCTTCACCTGGTGATATCCTGACCTCAGATCAATCTTAGAAAATACCCGAGCTCCGCTCAACTAGTCAAAAAGATCATCGATCCGCGGCAGTAGGTATCTGTTCTTGATCGTGAGGTTATTGAGTGCCCTGTAGTCAATACACATCCGTACCGACTCATCCTTCTTCGGCACAAACAATACTGGTGCACCCCATGGCGACGAACTCGAACGGATAAAGCCCTTATCCTGCAGCTCATCTACCTCCTTTTTCAGCTCTACCAATTTACTGTTGTTCACTCGATAGACGTGCTGAGAGATGGGTTCCGCTCCTGGAACCAAGTCTATCGAGAACTCAATGTCTCTGTCCGGTGGCAATCCAGGCAACTCTTCTGGAAAAACATCCATATACTCTGCTATCAAGGGGTGTGGAATCGTCTGCTCCTCAACCGAGACTCCACAGAAAACTCCGCTGCTTGCTCCGCCTGACGTCTGGAGTACTCGAACTCTGGCTCCCCCGGCACTCTGAAGAGAACTCTACCCCCCTCTGCAATCAATGCTGGCGTGGTGCCTGCTCAACCAATCTATACCGAGTACTATATCGTAGTTCGACAATGGCATTACGAGCAGGCTCACCTCCAACTCACGGCCTCCCAAAACAACAATCCGACCCTTACAAACATCACTCACAAGGATAATGCCACCCCCGATCGTGATCTTGTAAGTCCTAGGCAACGATTCAGCTATGATACCGTGTCTAATCGCAAATGATACTGATATGAAGCTATACGAAGCACCAAAATCGAATAATACAAAAGCTGGACTGGAGTCGAGAAGAACCGAACCTGCGATCAGCTCTCCTATCACCTCTGCATCCCCGGCCGCCATGGCAAAAGCTTGCCCCTGCTGGCCTCCCCTGGCCTGCTGCTGGTGCTGTACGAACCTCTGTTGCGATATCGGCAGGGCTGGTCCCCTCTGCTGGCCTGCTGGAGCTCT
This sequence comes from Iris pallida, assembly GCA_029216955.1. Taxonomy (NCBI): domain Eukaryota; kingdom Viridiplantae; phylum Streptophyta; class Magnoliopsida; order Asparagales; family Iridaceae; genus Iris; species Iris pallida. The sequence continues at coordinate 11,516,380 of JANAVB010029819.1, forward strand.
GACTGCTGCTCCCTGAGATGCTCGTCCCATGCGACACTCCCTCATCTGGTGGTCTACTGAACCACACACTAGGCACTGGCCCAGCCTCTTCCCGCACTCATTGAAGACATGCCCGGGCTTCTTGTAGTAAGCACAAGTGATAACCTGTCTCTGGCTTTTCTGGTGATGTATCGGCTGCTACTGCTGGTGAACTGGCCTCTGTTGGATCGGCTACGGCTGGAACTGCCTCGGCTGCTGGTGCTGAAAGTGAGGCCTCTTGGCCTGGCCTCCGCTGCTGCTGCCCCCAACAGGGTCTCACCCCCTCTTGAGCCTAAGCTCAAGATCATCCTCAGTCAATAAGGCTCCTGTCAAAATCTTCTCAAAAGTGGCATCCCTGTTGCCCTTGGTCAAGGACTTGACTTCCTTGACCAGACCCTTCCAGAACCTCTGGGCCTTCGTCGTCTCGCTCAAGCCCTCTACGAATCTGCCGAGGCGGCCGAACTCCCCAGCGTACTCCTCTACTGACAGGCTCCCGTGAACTAAGCTCTCGAACTACGACTCCAAGGCTCGGAGCGCTGAATATGGAAAGAACTTCTTCTTGAAGAAGCCCTTGAACTCCTCCCAGGTCTGTCTAGCTACCCCCATCCTGGGGTCTGACTGATACCAGGTGCGAGCAAGATCTCGCATCTGGCTAGCTGCTGCCTCTATCTGGAGATCTGACGGTATCCGGGCCAGACGGAAGATCTCCTCTATATGCTCGATCCACTCGTCAGCATATTGGATCCCCTCTGTCCCTAGGAAGTCTCTGGGGCTCATCTTCTGGAACAGCTCTATCCCCGGTGTCCTCGGCTGCTGAACCACTGGTCGGGCTGCAACTGTCGTAAGAACCAACTCCATGCTCCTGTCCTGTCGGGCCTGCTGCCGGTCCATAAACTGCTGAAAATAGGAGAACATCTGTGCCGCATCCACGTATTCTGTAGGCGGCGGCTGCTGGAAGGGCACCTCCGAGATGACTGGGTCCTGCCTACGAGCTGGTGGAGGCATACCCCCTGCTGATGCTGCTGGAGCCTCAATACGAACAGAAGTGGCAGGAGCTGCAGTCTCTTGTCTCTACTGAACTGGCTGAGAGGTAGCAGCCCCTCTACAGCATCCCCATGAATGGTACGCTACGACCGCGTCTCCACCATCCTGAAGATAGACCAACAAGAGTATCAATTTCTGAGAAAGAAGCGATATAACAAAGGCGGACAGTTAAAATTCAAAAGAATCAGTTGACAATAAGGATTTAGATGGCAATAAAAGAGTTTTTTCTAATATGATTGAGTACCTTGAAAACTAATGTCCTATATCCTACTGCAGGCTGTAGTGATACTCTGGTTCGAATACCACTACACTTCTAGTCTAGACCTGTATGGGCCACCACTAAAAACGTGTCACGACCCGCACCCTAGAGTAAGGGCACGAGACGTGGGTACGTCCAGCCTACGCCACAGTGTCGGCGGTAGAACGCTGTCCTAGGTCACAATATCTAACAATATAATTCTAAGCAGTTTATACTCCCCGAATGGGGGTCACATAGCAGAAAGTAAACTCAATCACAACTAAGGAAGAAGAAAGCACGATATGATATAGAACTCAAGGAAAATACAAATGATCAGAAGAGTCTCAGTGTCTAAGATAACATCTCAGCAAATATTCAGAAATACAAGGTCTCAGCTACTGAATATGAAAGAATATATACAATCCAGATCTCAAAGACAGAAATAAAGTCTAACTAAACTAGTCTCAAGACCACATAAGTAAGATAAAGCCTAACTAAGCTAGTCTAGGCAGTAGGGGTAAAGTCATCAGCTAGAGCTGGGTCCTCCTGAGGGTCCAGCTCACAAGTGTCGTCTAGGGCTGCCCCGTAGAAGGTATCCACACAGGCCACCTCCTCGTCCTCTGTAATATTTTCAACAGGTCCAGTCAGGACAGGAGCGATCCCAATACATCTCAACAGATCATAGCAGGTTAGAAAATATAATCATGCAGTAAAGTAAGATACATGAATTGAATAAATACAGTATGTAAACAGAGAGAGAACTGTAATAGAAATATCTACTATACATAAAGAACTAACAGTGGCTAGTGAGTCAGAGTACAATATAGACATGTAAATGGCATAGGAGATTCTGATGCTACACTACGAAAAGATTCTGATGCTATACTACTTGGGTAATATTCACATATCTACCTCTACTCCCCTTACCCCCAATCAATACACAAGGATCCAGCCAGGTTATGTTATGATTCCATGCAATGGCCCACAAGGGGTGATACATGGTAGGCCCATAAATGGGTGATTCTGGGAATGCCCATAAGTGGGTGATTCAAGGAGACTCTGTGATCATGAGAGTACATGTCACAAGTGATCAATGAACCAAGAAGCATAGTGATACACAATGTAAGTGAAACGCACAGAACTTGTAATATCGGATGCTCCTGAAGGATAACATCTCAAGAAGGGATCCATATATTACCAATCCGTGTGACCAACGTGACAGTATCAAGGAAAGTAATTTAAAGCAGGAAAATAATTCTAAACAGGATATGAAATGATCAGAGAATATACTCGCCAGGTATTTGAGTGTCCGGATGAAATATACTGTCCGAGGAGTGGTGTCTGGCTCCTAATCAGAATAGCACAAGTCACAACAAGTCTAAAATGATAACAAGATGCAATTCAATGCATTCTAAATGAATCTAGGTCAGTCTAGGCCAAAGTCTACTCTTGGTCAACTCTGGTCAACCCTAGAAGTCAAACTAGGTCAACTTTGGTCAAACTAGGTCTAACAAGTCTAAATTAGGTCAAACAAGTCATTCTAGGTCTAAACAAACCTACACTAGTTAACACACACCATTACAAGGCTATGCAAGCCTGAACCAAGCCTATCCCAACTATATCTCAATATCACAATATAGCTATATGCTATATAACTAGCATACATTCATTCATGTCTAACTTAATTATCAATATACATATATGTTAGATACATATACAACACATAGATATATATATACATATTTTATATACATTACATTAGGTTATAGTACATATTCATTAGGAACCACCACCCATATATATATACAACTTGCATTCCTATACATTACCTATATTATTCATAACACATTATATAGATATATATATATATACATATTTTATATACATCACATTATAGGTTATAGTACACTCATTAACATGGGATACATGAACATATGAATCTCACATACATATATATATATATATATATATATATATATATATATATATATACATAGAAAACAAGGAAAGGAAATGTGATTGTGTACATGTGTGTGTGTGTGTGTGTGAAGTGACATGAGAGTGTCACTTGAGGGTATAATATAACATATGTGTGTGTAGGCAATGAGGGAAAACAGTATGGGTGTCATGTGCATGTGGGTGAGTGTGTGAGTGACTATGAAGGGTTTTTGAGTGTCACATGGCATAGGGTTTTATATTAAATAGGATGAGTGTCAATGTGATACCAATAGTGTCAAGGCATATAGTGTGACAGGAAAATGAATGAAGGGGGTTCACTGAACAGTGTGTGTTGGTGAGTGAGGTATTAAGTGCACTGTGGCAGTGAAGGAAAGGAAAGGAAACCAATTTTATTCATTTCAGGTCAGTCCATATCAAACCAAATCAACAAAACCCATATTCAAACCCAACCAAAACACCAAATCACCCCAAACTTGACATATAGCTAGAACACATGTAGAAGAATAACATTAGGGTTTTAAATCATGCTAATAATAGTATTAAATGGGTTAATTTAACTGCCAAAGTTTAAATATCAAAACTAGAAATACTGAAACACAAAAAAACATATAACTTGGTATCACAAATTGGATAATTGGAAATTAGCCTTCGAAATCAAGTTAACATACAAACTAAAGGTTGGTAAATCTAAAATAGGGTGTGCACGTGTCTCAAGAAGTGTCTCGTGTCCGCCACAACGACACAAACGTGTCCAAAATTAATTAAACCCAAAACAGCATACACAGACACAGTGCAGTCTCGTGCACAAGTGCACGCATGTCGTGCACTCGACATAGGACACTTCGTGTCTCGTGCACACACCCACGTGTTCGCCAGGTGTCAGGCTTCCTATGTGTCACCCTGATTTGGGTCGACGTGTCCCCGTGTCCGAGTTATCAACCCGTATCAGTGACGACTGAACGCGTGAGCCAGTGCAGTGCAAAATCGATGCACGAGCTCGTGCTCCCTCGACACGATACGAGGGGTTGTGCCACTTGGAGAGTGTCATGTCAAACACTGCCCCAACATGTGTGTCGAGTTTCGTGTCCAGTGGTTGCGTGTTGTGTCCGATACAGCCCCCGAGTAGCAGGACAGCGTACATAGTGTCTTAACCGCGTGTTTGTGTCCAAAACCCGACATGACACGACACTAAATGCAGCTCAGTCCCATAGAAATCCATAAACCACACCAAAACAATAATTCCTATTAAAAAACAATTTGAAAACCAAATCGAAATGCCCTTTGGGGCATTTCATCAAACACCTACAAGTAGGGACTGATACGTGTCCATTTAGGACACGAAATGGACACAAAATCCTACAGAAATCTAGGGTTAGCTAGGGGACACCTAGATCTAGGTTAATATGCAAAAATAACAGCATCTAATATAGAGTTTTAGGGATTTACCTATAGGTGTCCAAATGTAAGAAAAGCTTCAATAGGGGGTATTCCTCTTGATGGCCAAACTCTCCCAAATTATCCCAAAGCTGAGATTGAACACCACAAATAGCAAGTATACCTAATTTAGAACCTATTGCAATTTGTTTGAGGAAAAAAGGAAATAAAATAGAATTTTTATGAATTAATGAAGTTGGGAAAATACCTCTTCCTAAACTTGTTCTTTCCTAAAGAGGCTAGCCCTAAATGGAGGAGAGTATTTATAGGGTAGGATTCCCTAGGTGGGCTGGTCGGCCATAGTGGGTTAGGGTTAGGGTTAGGCAATAGCTAATGGGCTTTGGGCTTAGTTAAAATCAATGGTTCAAAACCATAAGTCATGACTTATGACTAAAAGCCTTTCTATTCTAACTTGAGTTTAATGACTAACCATGGGTTAACTCTAGTCTAACTAGGGTTACATGACCTAACCAAGTCCAAACACAACTAGGGTTAGCTTCTAGGTTAGTCTACCAAGTCAACACTAGTCAAAGTCATCCTAGTCAACCATCATTCAAATAATTCCAGAATAAATCCTAAAAATTCCCATAAATTCAAATAAATTATAATAAATTCAAATAACCTTAAAAATGACAAAAATACCCTCAAACTAGAAATATGGTAGTGATATGTTTGCAGAGGGCAGAGTGTTATTTTGGGAGGCTGGGAGTTGGAGGTGAGTCTGCTCGTAGTGCCACTACCAAACTACGATATTGTATTAGGTATGGATTGGTTGAGCAGGCATCACACCAGCATAGATTGTCGTTGGGGTAGAATTCTGTTCGGAGCGCCAGGAGAGCCAGAGTTCGAGTTCACCCGACGGCAGACGGAGAAGAGCAACGGACTTTTCTGCGAAGTTTCAGTCGAGGAGCAGGCGGTTCCACATCCTTTGATTGTGGAGTTCATGGACGTCTTTCCAGAGGATTTGCCAGGACTTCCACTGGACAGAGACGTTGAGTTCTCGATAGACTTGGTTTCTGGCGCAGAATCGATTTTTCAACATGTCTATCGAGTGAACAATAGTGAGTTAGTGGAATTGAAGAAGCAGGTGGATGAGCTGCAGGACAAGGGCTTTATCTGATCGAGTTCTTTACCTTGGGGTGCACTAGTACTCTTTGTAGCCAAGAAGGATGGGTTGGTACGGATGTGTATCGACTACAGGGCACTCAACAACCTCACAATCAAGAACAAATACCCACTGCCGTGCATTGATGATCTCTTTGATCAGTTGAGCGGAGGTCGGGTTTTCTCAAAGATTGATCTGAGGTCAGGTTATCATCAGGTAAAGGTGAAGAAGGAGGATATTGCGAAGACCGTATTCAGGACATGGTATGGTCAGTTTGAGCTCTTGGTTATGCCGTTTGGGCTGACCAACGCCCTGGCGGTATTCATGAACTTTATGAACAAGGTGTTCCACCAGTACTTGGACAAGTTCATGATGGTGTTCATCGATGATATCCTGGTGTACTCAAAGACTGAGGAGGAGCATGAGGAGCACTTGAGAGTGGTTCTGGAGACACTCAGGAGGGAGGAGCTTTATGGCAAGCTCTCGAAGTGCGAGTTCTTTCTGGACAGAGTTGACTTCCTGGGTCATGTGGTGACTGGAGATGGGATCTCAGTGGACCCGAAGAAGATCATGGCAGTTGAGGCTTGGTCGGCACTGAGTTCAGTAGCAGAGATCAGGAGCTTCTTGGGATTGGCAGGCTATTACAGGAGGTTCGTGCAGGATTTCTCTCGGATTGCAGAGCCATTAACTAGGCTAACCCGGAAGGTTACAGAGTTTGTTTGGTCAGAGGAGTGTCAGGTATCTTTTGATGAGTTAAAGAAGCAGCTGACGACAGCTCTAATTCTAACATTGCCATCAGGATCAGGAGGGTTCGCTATCTACAGTGACGCCTCAGGGAAGGGTTTGGGTTGTATCTTGCAGCAGCATGGGAAGGTGATTGCCTATGCTTCCAGGCAGTTACATCCCTATTAGAAGAACTATCCTATCCACGACTTGGAGTTGGCAGCAGTGATTTTTGCTTTGAAGTTGTGGAAACACTACTTATATGGAGAGCGGGTGGAGATCTTCACAAATCATAAGAGCTTGAAGTATGTGTTTATGCAGAAGGAGCTCAACATGTGGCAGCACAGGTGGTTGGAGTTAATAAAGGACTTCGATATTTCACTACAGTATAACCCAGGGAAGGCCAACGTAGTTGCCGATGCCTTGAGTAGGTATCCGATAGCCATGTGTTTGACTATGGATTGTCACTTGCTAGCAGATTTGGAGAGCCTGGGGATTGAGGTGATTGTGCCAGGAGTTCAGATGCAGATGTGGGGCCTTCAGATTCAGTCGGACTTGATGGAGAGGATCAAGTCGACGTAGTTCGAGGATGTTGCTCTGCGGTGTATCCGAGAGCAGGTTCGAGCAGGGCTGGTGGATGATGAGTTTACTCTGGCAGAGGATGGTACTTTGAGGTACGGTTCCAGGCTGTGTGTTTCCAGTGGAGAGCTCAGGGAGCAGGTCATGCAGGAGGCCCACTGATCTCAGTACTCTAAACATCCAGGTGCCAACAAGATGTACAGGGACCTGAGGGAGCACGTCTGGTAGTATGGGATGAAGCGGGAGGTAGCTCACTTCGTAGCCAGATATTTGGTCTGTCAACAGGTCAAGGCAGAGAGACAGAGGCCAGGAGGTTTGTTGCAGCCATTGTCCACTCCAGAGTGGAAGTGGAAGCACATCACGATGGATTTTGTTTCTGGATTGCCGCATACACTAGGAGGGAAAGACGCAATTTGGGTCATCGTAGATAGGTTGACCAAATCGGCCTACTTTTTGCCATTTAAAGTGGATACATCTACTGAGAGGCTTGCAGAGATGTTGTCACGCCCCAGAACCAGAATACTGGAGAGCGGGGGCAGACATAGCCAGCTACGTAATCCCAAGGTACGTTAATACTCTGAAATCACGTATAAGCTGTCAAGACATGGGGGTTACTCTACAAGCCATCAGTCAGTCCTATGGTTTAACAATCCTAGGTATCTCAATCACAGACAATTATACAAGAGCAAGGAGTACGATCATCATACATACAATAGTAAGGCGTCCCGAACCATATATACATGACTGATCATGAAGCTAGTACCACAAAGCTGATGACTAGCTAGAGTATTAGTCGTACATGATAAGGACTAGCTATAGTCTAGAATATACATATCATGTTTATGCCCGTAGGCTACAATGTCAAGGAAAATACCAAAACACGAGCTAAACACGTGCTCGGGGCTAAACGTTACAAGAGGAGAATTTACATATCAGTGGGAGGATGAAGAAGAAACCCACTGAGGCACTCTGGTGCTCCGGCTGGTCACCGTTGAGTAGATGGTGTGGTAGATCCTTCGGGCTCTTCTATCAGAACCTGGCCATGCAAAACCAGTGGGTCAGACCCCAAATAGCAAGTACCACAAAGGAGGCCGAACTATGAACTTAAAACCAGCAATCATTAGCAATCAACAAGCAGATAAGTAAAGGAGGATCGAGATTCGTGCAGTACCAATGCACTCATCCCGAACATAGAGAAAACAGTAAGTAAGTCATCATTTGACATAAGGTAAACTGGAGAACATGTTAAATAAATAGAACTGGGAAGGTGATATACGATGAGATAACCATGGGACTATTCAGATAACCAGGTTACAACCTGTAAACCAAACAAGGACCGGGGTTGTAACCCTTCGTCTGAACAGAACTTGGTTTCTCCCACCATTTATCGGCAGGATAAAATAAGAAATCAGGACATGTAACGATCATGTACAGGACAGGGCGAATATGAACAATCAGGTCATGTGACAATCTTGTGCAGGATCAAGTCAAGACTAGACTGAGTTAAACTCCATTCAATCAATCACGGCCAAGCAATAAGTACGGCTTGATACTTTAACTAACTAGGGTTATCACAGGCCTAGTTACTAGCAAGATGCAATGAGATTCTTCCAAGTCCGGTTACCTGTTTGTTACTACATGAATGACCCCAGCAAGGAAAAGGAAAAGATAGCATGATATAGCAGACACACTGTAGTAAGATACATGTGTCCTAAGGTACCACGCTCGACGGCGGGCTGGAAGTGCGCTCATCTCGACGGATAGCAACAAATCCCATGTATATATATATAAGGCCGGGATCAAAGGGGCAACAGGTAACTGGGAAAGTCTCTCCATGAACTACTGGATTATTCTAGTAATTAGCCTTAGTCCATTTCAATATGAATCCCTGACCGTAGAAAACCAGGGATTCATGCCCTTGACATGATGCAAGACGAGACGGGTTCATTTGTACAAACACAATCACCCACGGTGTCAGGATACTAATTAATTCTTGTCAGGAGTGCGCCACGACGGGCCACTATCATTATCATTATTACTTATCAAGAGTACGCCACGACGGGCCACTATCAAGAATTATCATGTCAAGTTATCACTGTCAATTATCATGGCAAGTTCATCATGTCAAGTTTATTTCAAGAGTGCACTACGACGGGTCACTGTCAGGCATGTCATAGTCAAGAAGGGGAGAAACTTGCACAGTTAAAATAATAATATAATATAATATATATATATATTCTTGAAGCCAAGGAGAAACTCTACAACTTTCATGTTGGGAGTGGGAAGAAATTCTGACCACAATTCAGGCAAATAAAACATTTAAACAATCAAAGTGGGACTCATGCGGTCCAAAAGTGGGAGAACAAACATGCGGTCAAAGAGAGTGGGAGGCCACCCATGCGGCCAGCCAAAACATATGCGGCCAGAAAATAGTTGAAGGGGGGCCATGCGGCCAGCAAGAAACATTCATGCAACCAGAAAAGTCAAGGAGAGAGGAAACCGCAATAAATGCAAGCTTCCACTCAAGCCAAAAGAAAAGGGACACGTGGCCACTCATGTACAGGGGCCATGTGGGACTCAACAATTAATGCAGTAAGAAAAGTTCACGTGAACCTTTTAAATATTGGTTCACATGACCAAGCAATTATTACACATATTATAATATGCCATCCCAGTATAAGGCCATGTGGCCAAGAATATTAAGCATACATCAAAGATTGCATGCATGCAAATTGAATATACCATGGTAACAAAGCCATATGTGGCTCACTAATATTCATGCGGCTACAAGAATTAGCCATGCAAATATTTAAGTTAATGCATTAAAAATAAATGCCATGCAAAAAGTGCTTAAGTAAAGCCTTAAAGTAATACATTCAGCTAAATGTATTAAACAAATGCTTTAAAGTAAAGCATTCAGTTAAAAGTATTAAGCATTTGTTAAATGTATTAAGCAAATGCTTTAAGTAAAACATTTAGTTCATGCGGCTCCTTAGCTTGAACTTGTAAACAATTAATTGATTTAACTGAATGGCTTGCATGCTCACAAACAAATGTCCATGCGGCTCCTAGTGCGTTATATGCGGCTGACATATGCATGCAAATGCAAGCTAAGCCTATGCATGCAGCAAAGATTAAGGGATAGGGCCAAGACAAATTTTTATTTTTATTATTATTATTATTATATATATTTTTATAATGCAAGTCATTATAAGGCCATGCGGCTCCTTACTAATATACATGCGGCCATAATTTACCAAGTAACAGCAGACATGCAAAAGCAAGCAAAAGTATGCAAGCTAAATGCTATAAAATATTAATCTTTCTTATGCATGCAAAAAGCATGCAAGCTACTGGCCATAATATTAGAGTTGACCATATGCGGCTGGAAAATGCAAGGCAATTAATTAAATAGCCCTGCAATTAATGCATGCTAGCAAACGTGGAAAAAAATGGCCATGTGGCCAAGGCAATGAATTAATGCTCATGCGGCTGGGTTTATCCATGCGGCAGGGAAGAACACTTGCCGCATGAAATAGTCATGCGGTCAAGTACCGTTCTTCTCCTCCACTTTCCGAGAAGAAGAACACCATGAAGCCATGCTTTCAAGTTCCTTAATCCCATCATCCAGTGTCCAAATCTAAACTTCCATAGGTCAAAATGGGGCAGAATGAAATTCTCTACAACATGGAACCATCAACTAGCCGAAATATTCAAGTTTACCAGATCAAAAACCCATAAAAACCGAAAATACCACAAAGTTAGATCTACAACAATCCATCCGGTAAAACCGAAAACTCCAAGTTCTAAAGATGCTCAGCATATAACAAGGAAGAGAATGGAACAAACGAAATTGAAATCGTCCAACATTCGGCAAGGTGTACTTGCCTTGGGCTGGAGGAAGAAGATGAAGATGGAAATAAAAATAATGGAGGAGAGAGAGTGGTAGGTGGCTTATATAACAAGCCCAAGCAATCCCCACCATTCATTCCTCTCCACTAACTCTAAACCATACACCTCATCTCATAAAACCAAACTAAACCAAGCCAAGTCAAAGTGGAACCGAACCAAATAAAACCAAGTCCAAGTTAAACCAAGTCATGAAATTCCTATATCTTAGAAAATTTTAAAATATCACACAAATCGAAAAATACGAAATACGGCTCAAATAAATACGTATCCGTAAAAAATACCGATACAGTGAGACGGGTCTCACAACTCTCCACACCTTAGAAAAATTCCGTCCTCGGAATTTCCTGAGGCTAGCCGAGCAAGATAACAAAACAAAAGCTCCAGGAAACTCAATAATCTCAATAAATCAAGCATGGCAAGTAAGTAAAACAATCAGTAATGTAAAATGCGTAAGCGGTAAATAAATGCACAAGAATAAATACAATCATGATCAAGAAGGGCTGGAGGCATATGGATCAATATGACTCCTGAGTCAGTTGTGTAGAAACCAACGTCCTCGCTGGCCTAAGCTGACTCCCAAAAATGGATAAAAGTCGAGCCTCAAGGTAAGTCGGTACCAATGACTTAGTTTAAGACATGACTCTACCCAGGACGTGTCATCGTAGTTAAAACAGATGCATGAACTTTATCACCTGTCTCAAGATATGAAGACAGAAGCGACTGGCTGATCGGGATGGACTGACATCTCTACCTGCATGCTGAGACCGATCCTCCATAACTGGCCTGGCTGAAGAATGCTGAGCTTCCCTCGACAAAACACGAACAAGATAATCAGAAGGATCAAGAACAGTGCCCTTGAAAGTTGAAGGACACAAGATCAAATCATGGGAACAGGAATGATCAACGATCAAAACAGATATCAAGTCAAGTGTCAGAGATAGAGAATAATCCGAAGGAGATCAATAAGGATAATCATGATTGAGATATCTAAACATGGTAACCCCCACAAATCTGAAAATCGAGATTCAGACCTGCATGGCGCCACCACTAAAACCATGTCACGCCCCAGAACCAGAATACTGGAGAGCGGGGGCAGACATAGCCAGCTACGTAATTCCAAGGTACGTTAATACTCTGAAATCACGTATAAGCTGTCAAGACATGGGGGTTACTCTACAAGCCATCAGTCAGTCCTATGGTTTAACAATCCTAGGTATCTCAATCACAGACAATTATACAAGAGCAAGGAGTACGATCATCATACATACAATAGTAAGGCATCCCGAACCATATATACATGACTGATCATGAAGCTAGTACCACAAAGCTGATGACTAGCTAGAGTATTAGTCGTACATGATAAGGACTAGCTATAGTCTAGAATACACATATCATGTTTATGCCCGTAGGCTACAATGTCAAGGAAAATACCAAAACACGAGCTAAACACGTGCTCGGGGCTAAACGTTACAAGAGGAGAATTTACATATCAGTGGGAGGATGAAGAAGAAACCCACTGAGGCACTCTGGTGCTCCGGCTGGTCACCGTTGAGTAGATGGTGCGGTAGATCCTTCGGGCTCTTCTATCAGAACCTGGCCATGCAAAACCAGTGGGGTCAGACCCCAAATAGCAAGTACCACAAAGGAGGCCGAACTATGAACTTAAAACCAGCAATCATTAGCAATCAACAAGCAGATAAGTAAAGGAGGATCGAGATTCGTGCAGTACCAATGCACTCATCCCGAACATAGAGAAAACAGTAAGTAAGTCATCATTTGACATAAGGTAAACTGGAGAACATGTTAAATAAATAGAACTGGGAAGGTGATATACGATAAGATAACCATGGGACTATTCAGATAACCAGGTTACAACCCGTAAACCAAACAAGGACCGGGGTTGTAACCCTTCATCTGAACAGAACTTGGTTTCTCCCACCATTTATCGGCAGGATAAAATAAGAAATCAGGACATGTAACGATCATGTACAGGACAGGGCAAATATGAACAATCAGGTCATGTGACAATCTTGTGCAGGATCAAGTCAAGACTAGACTGAGTTAAACTCCATTCAATCAATCACGGCCAAGCAATAAGTACGGCTTGATACTTTAACTAACTAGGGTTATCACAGGCCTAGTTACTAGCAAGATGCAATGAGATTCTTCCAAGTCCGGTTACCTGTTTGTTACTACCTGAATGACCCCAGCAAGGAAAAGAAAAAGATAGCATGATATAGCAGACACACTGTAGTAAGATACATGTGTCCTAAGGTACCACGCTCGACGGCGGGCTGGAAGTGCGCTCATCTCGACGGATAGCAACAAATCCCATGTATATATATATATAAGGACGGGATCAAAGGGGCAACAGGTAACTGGGAAAGTCTCTCCATAAACTACTGGATTATTCTAGTAATTAGCCTTAGTCCATTTCAGTATGAATCCCTGACCGTGGGAAACCAGGGATTCATGCCCTAGACATGATGCAAGACGAGACGGGTTCATTTGTACAAACACAATCACCCACGGTGTCAGGATACTAATTAATTCTAGTCAGGAGTGTGCCACGATGGGCCACTATCATTATCATTATTACTTATCTAGAGTACGCCACGACGGGCCACTATCAAGAATTATCATGTCAAGTTATCACTGTCAATTATCATGGCAAGTTCATCATGTCAAGTTCATTTCAAGAGTGCACCACGACGGGTCACTGTCAGTCATGTCATAGTCAAGAAGGGGAGAAACTTGCACAGTTAAAATAATAATATAATATAATATATATATATTCTTGAAGCCAAGGAGAAACTCTACAACTTTCATGTTGGGAGTGGGAAGAAATTCTGACCACAATTCAGGCAAATAAAACATTTAAACAATCAAAGTGGGACTCATGCGGTCCAAAAGTGGGAGAACAAACATGCGGTCAAAGAGAGTGGGAGGCCACCCACGCGGCCAGCCAAAACATATGCGGCCAGAAAATAGTTGAAGGGGGGCCATGCGGCCAGCAAGAAACATTCATGCAACCAGAAAAGTCAAGGAGAGAGAAAACCGCAATAAATGCAAGCTTCCACTCAAGCCAAAAGAAAAGGGACACGTGGCCACTCATGTACAGGGGCCATGTGGGACTCAACAATTAATGCAGTAAGAAAAGTTCACGTGAACCTTTTAAATATTGGTTCACGTGACCAAGCAATTATTACACATATTATAATATGCCATCCCAGTATAAGGCCATGTGGCCAAGAATATTAAGCATATATCAAAGATTGCATGCATGCAAATTGAATATACCATGGTAACAAAGCCATATGCGGCTCACTAATATTCATGCGGCTACAAGAATTAGCCATGCAAATATTTAAGCTAATGCATTAAAAATAAATGCCATGCAAAAAGTGCTTAAGTGAAGCCTTAAAGTAATACATTCAGCTAAATGTATTAAACAAATGCTTTAAAGTAAAGCATTCAGTTAAAAGTATTAAGCATTTGTTAAATGTATTAAGCAAATGCTTTAAGTAAAGCATTTAGTTCATGCGGCTCCTTAGCTTGAACTTGTAAACAATTAATGCATTTAACTGAATGGCTTGCATGCTCACAAACAAATGTCCATGCGGCTCCTAGTGCGTTATATGCGGCTGACATATGCATGCAAATGCAAGCTAAGCCTATGCATGCAGCAAAGATTAAGGGATAGGGCCAAGACAAATTTTTATTTTTATTATTATTATTATTATTATATATATTTTTATAATGCAAGTCATTATAAGGCCATGCGGCTCCTTACTAATATACATGCGGCCACAATTTACCAAGTAACAGCAGACATGCAAAAGCAAGCAAAAGCATGCAAGCTAAATGCTATAAAATATTAATATTTCTTATGCATGCAAAAAGCATGCAAGCTACTGGCCATAATATTAGAGTTGACCATATGCGGCTGGAAAATGCAAGGCAATTAATTAAATAGCCCTGTAATTAATGCATGCTAGCAAACGTGGAAAAAAAATGGCCATGTGGCCAAGGCAATGAATTAATGCTCATGCGGCTGGGTTTATCCATGCGGCAGGGAAGAACACTTGCCGCATGAAATAGTCATGCGATCAAGTACCGTTCTTCTCCTCCACTTTCCGAGAAGAAGAACACCATGAAGCCATGCTTTCAAGTTCCTTAATCCCATCATCCAGTGTCCAAATCTAAACTTCCATAGGTCAAAATGGGGCAGAATGAAATTCTCTACAACATGAAACCATCAACTAGCCGAAATATGCAAGTTTACCAGATCAAAAACCCATAAAAACCGAAAATACCACAAAGTTAGATCTACAGCAATCCATCCGGTAAAACCGAAAACTCCAAGTTCTAAAGATGCTCAGCATATAACAAGGAAGAGAATGGAACAAACGAAATTGAAATCGTCCAACATTCGGCAAGGTGTACTTGCCTTGGGCTGGAGGAAGAAGATGAAGATGGAAATGAAAATAATGGAGGAGAGAGAGTGGTAGGTGGCTTATATAACAAGCCCAAGCAATCCCCACCATTCATTCCTCTCCACTAACTCTAAACCATACACCTCATCTCATAAAAACCAAACTAAACCAAGCCAAGTCAAAGTGGAACCGAACCAAATAAAACCAAGTCCAAGTTAAACCAAGTCATGAAATTCCTATATCTTAGAAAATTTTAAAATATTACACAAATCGAGAAATATGAAATACGGCTCAAATAAATACGTATCCGTAAAAAATACCGATACAGTGAGACGGGTCTCACAGATGTACATACGATAGATTGTCAGGATTCATGGAGTTCCGGTCAGCATCGTCTCAGATCGGGATTGTCGCTTTACTTCCCATTTCTAGCAGAGTCTACAGACTAGTTTGGGCACTCAGCTCACGTTTAGTACTGTATACCACCCTCAGACGAACGGACAGTCAGAGAGGACTATTTAGACGCTTAAGGACATGCTGCGGATGTGCGTCTTGAATTTTGGAGGATCTTGGGAGGATCACCTGTACTTGGTGGAGTTTGCTTACAACAACAGTTTTTAGGCCAGTATTGAGATGTCACACTTCGAGGCACGGTACGGGCATAGATTTCGTACACCCTTATCTTGGGATGATGTTGGAGAGCAAAATTTATTGGGACCTGAGATGTTTGTTGACGCAGCCGAGAAGGTAAAGCTCATCAGGGACAGACTTCGCGTGGCGCAAGACAAACACCGACATTGGGCCGATAGCCACAGGAGGCCTTTAGAGTTTGAGGTACAGCTTAGAGATAGGATTAGAAGTAGGTTGTTTGTCTGTGATTGTTTGATCATGTTTGATTATTTTATAACTTGAGACCTTGTTTGTGTTTAGGTCGGAGACCTAGTTTTTCTGAAGATATCTTCGACGCTTCATCGGCCTTTCGTGATCAGCGGGAGTGTCGGTGACGTGGCATACAGGCTAGACATTCCACCTGTACTAGTGGATGTCCACAACGTATTCCACATATCATAGTTGAGACGGTACGTGGATGATCCTAGCCATGTACTCGACCATTCGGAGATTGAGGTGGGACCTACTCTCAGTTATCCAGAGCAGCCAGTGGAGATTTTGGATCGCCGGGAGAAGGTACTGAGAAACCAGGTGATACTTTTGGTTCGTGTCGCATAGAGGCATCATTCTCCAGGAGAGTCTACCTGGGAGCGGGAGGATGAAATGCGCGAGCGATACCCATATCTTTTTGGACCTTGAGGTATGATTGTTTATCCTTCTCATCAGTTTAGTTTTGCCTTTCAATTTCGAGGACAAAATTCTTTTAAGGAGGGTAGATTTGTCACTACCATATTTTAGCTTGAGGGTATTTTGGTTATTTTGAGAATTTTGGATTTATTTTGAATTATTGGAGTGATGGTTGTTATTTTTGACCTTTGCTAGTTGAGACTTTGGAGACTAACCTAGATGTTGACCTTGGCTATGCTGACTTGATTAGCATGGTGGGACCCTAGACTAACTTAAGTCAACCCAAGTTAAGTTATTTTGAATCAAGTTTCATATAGAGAATAAGTGATTTAGTGCATGGACTTTTGACTTAAGGATTGATTTCATTTATCATTGAAACTTAGCCCAAGCCCATTAGTCATAACCCTAACCTAATTCTTTCCTTACTTGGCCTGCCACATAGGGATCCCCCCTATTTAATCTCTCTTCCTAGTTCTTGCCTCCTTTGCATCAAAACAACTTTTGGAAAGAGAGAGGTATTGGTCCTTTTTCTCCAATTCATAACTCTTTCATTTTAATTCCTTTTTGACTCTAGTTTCTTGTATTAGAACCTAATCCCACTCTATTTTCTGTTCATAGAGAGAAATCTCATATTTGATACAATTTGGAGTTTTTGCCATGCAAGAAGAATCTTCCTATTTGGGGCTTTTTCCTTGTGATTGATACTCTATAGGTAAACACATTAAACTATCATTTAATCCTGATTTCTTTGCATAATAGCCTAGATCTAGGTGTCCCCTAGCTGTGGTGTGTGTTTGGTGAAGTTTTACATTGGTTTCGTGTCCGTATCGGACACGTATCATTTCCTATTTGTAGGTGTTTGTTGAAATGCCAAAGAGAACTTTTATTTTATATTTTTGAAAACTATTTAAACAATATTGTAGCTATATATGTGTGATTTGATTTTGTTTTGCACTGAACACAAATCGTGTCGTCTTTGTGTCCAATTTCCTATTGGTCACGCAGCACGAGCAGTGTGCTCGATGCCCTGCTGCTCGAGGTGTCGTGCACACTGTACATGACACGATATGACACAAAATTTCTTAGACACATGGAGCACATGTCTGACACGACACCCAAGAAATTTTATGCAATATAGTTTCGTATCGAGAGAGAAATCGCGTGTACACGCGTGTCTCGTCCCTCTGATACGGGCTTCGTATCACTCGTGGACACATCGTGGTGACATGTCAGGGACACGAACGTGTTGCTCTACGTTGGGCGAATACGGGGACATGAGCACGTACAATGATTCGACTCGTGTCGTGTGCACAAATCCATGGCATGCACGTACCACACTGTCAGTGCACCGTTTCAGTGTGCTCGTGTGTTGGATTTGTTTTGGACACGTTGTGTCCAATTTATGGACACTATGACACTTGTGTGACACATACACATGTCACATTATTTACCAACCAATTAATTAGGTTATTAACTGTGTTTCGATTTCGATTTTGTGTTTCCCCAATTTCTGATACTAGGTTCTGAAAACTGGTTTCCTGTGTTTAATTGTATTTTTAACTGATTTTAGAAGAGCAATGCTACAGTTATAACCAAACTTTTACAACCTTCTTACAACCGCTCACCCATTTTCTGACATGTGGGCCAGGTGGTGGCCTGGCCCACATGTCAGCAAATGGGTGTAAGTTGTGAGAAGGTTGTAAAAGTTTGGTTATAAACCAAACATTTCCTATTTTAGAATGATTAAATTATCATGTTAGATCACATATATATGTCTGAGATTAATTCTACATGTTGGGATTCATGTTAGCTTGGATTATGGGTTTTCGAAATGCTAAAGGAATGTTAAAACTGAAACCGATTTCATGTTTACACACACAGGAAAACTGGAAACTGACATCTGTGTATACACTGATTTTTGAATGACACACACATGTTTATACACCCCAAGCCTATGATGTTAAATCTGAATGCATGTTCATAAACCTGAGAACACATTGTCTTTACACACACATTGAAATGTCACAGCCTATCGCAGAAATCTGAACACACACTCACATTCACCCTAACCTAAAACCTGAGAACACCCTACATGTCCAGCTACCTACACACACATCACCTAATCTACTACACATACAGGTACACTCTAACCTATCACAAACCTGGAAACACATACCCTATATTAAATGCTACCATATACACACTCACACACCCTCTAAAACTGAGAATACTCTAACTTGCCACACTCAAAAACTGGAAACACACATTGAGGCACTCACACACACACAGGAAACCTATATACACATACACACACTATGGTATACACACACACTCTACTGTTATGTACACACACACATGACACACACACACTCTTGTACACACACACATGAAACACACACATGTCACTGTCACTCTATCCATCTCTCTCTCTATATATATATAAATATCTATATTCTTGTATGATAACATGTAATATTTTATATATATATATATATATATATATATATATATATATATATATATATATATATATATATATATATATATATATATATATTTTAAAACAGACACTCTTTATTCCATCAACCAAAGTACAAGGTACAATCAAAGAGTAAGTTCTAGCTACAGGATCAAAGATAAAGGAACTAGCTATAGAAGAGGAAGCTCAGCATGCGAACAACGAATCATCGACTTCTTCACCTGGCATTTCACTTCAGAAATCAACTAGGCAGAGGAGTAGGAGTAAGCTTCATACCGATCCTTGTTTCGGTTTTTCCATATTACCCAGCAAATTGCGCCAACCAGGACTTGCTTAACATGCTTATGTCTCTTCCGCCACCAATATTGGAGTCTCTGCAGCATGTCCATCCTTCTAGCCCGCACGCCAAAGATCACTTGATAGTAACACCAGACAACAGTAGCTAACTCTCCATCTCCGAAAATGTGTAAGATAGTCTCTCCATTAGCAATAGAGCAACAGTGGCACGATGAGGCCAATGAGAATCCAAGCTTCTGAACATTGTCGTCAGTAGGCAATTTATTAAAGATAATTCGCCATAATAAGATAGACCATTTAGACGGCATACATTTGTTCCATATGTTCTTGAAGTAAACATGATGAGGGTGATGGACACGAATCTGATCCCAAGCCGAAGTGATCGAAAACATTCGAGTAGGGTTTGGGAGCCAAGCGACACCGCCATTGTCATCTTCATGGATATAATCCTCCCCTAGCTGTCGGCCGTGTATATGGCATTTCCAGACATGAGAAGCTGCTGAAGTAATCTCCACTACTTGAGGAGTAGAAGATGCATAATATTTGGCCTTCATATACCCCGCCTATAGGGAATTTGTTGATCTCAGTTTCCACCATAGCTTAACAGTCATGGCATCCAAAACATCCCCTAGTCTTCGGATCCCAAGCACTCCTTCGACAGTTGTAAGAGCTACACGCTCCCAACGAAGCCACGACCGCTTGGGCATGCCATCTTTCGAGCCCCAAAAGAAACTATCCAACATGCTCTCGACCCGATTAAGGAAAAATATCGGGGGATTACAAGCCGATAAGCAATGAACATGAATAGATGAAAGCACAGCCTTGATAAGGACTAACCTGCCACCATATGATAGAAGCTTGTTGTTCTACCCAGATATCCTAGACTGGATTTTGCCGATCAATTCATCATACATAGAAGCATTCCTTCGACCCACCATAATAGGACATCCCAAATAAACTAATGAGCCATATTGGAGTTGAAATCCAGTCATCTGATGCAGTTCGAGAGCTTTGTCTTGTGAAATTTTCTCCGATAACATCATGGCAGATTTTGCCACATTCACAAGCTGACTCGAGTTGGCCTCATACTTACTAATAGTCTGCATAAGCATCTGAACCGAGCGCTTGTCTGCTCCTGAGAATATAAGTACATCATCTGCATATGCTAAATGGGAGACATGAGGGCAACCTCACGGAGAATAATAGCCAGAAAAGCCATTCACAGAGTTCAACTGAATGAGACTCCTACTCAGAGCTTCGGCTGCAATAATAAACAGTACGGGAGAGATTGGATCCCCTTGCTGAATACCACATTGGACATGGAAAAAACTCGAAGACCTCCCATTAATTAGAGTAGAGAACCAAATATTATCAACCAAGTGTAGGATCATGGTCCTCCATTCATTACTAAAGCCAAATTGTTTCATAACCTTCAGTAGAAATGGCCAACTCACCCGATCATAAGCCTTACTCATATCAAGCTTTATAGCCATATTACCTCTCCAATGTTTGTGATCAATAACTGTAATCATCTCCTGAGCCATAACGATATTATCTACAATCTCGCGTCCACGAACAAACCCACTTTGTTCCGGAGAGATGATCCGAGGAAGAATATCGACCAATCTTCTTGCCAATAATTTAGAAATGATTTTATTGACAAAATTGCACAAACTGATTGGTCGGTAGTCATGAAGAGCTTTGGGATGTTTGGATTTCGGAATAGGAAGTAATAATGTGCTTGTAATAGATCTAGGTAAAGCAAAACCGTCAATGAAGAGGCATACTGCCTCAAGTATATCATTGCAAATGATAGGCCAACAAGCTAAGAAAAAGGATCCAGTAAATCCATCAGGTCCCGATGAGCTACTAGGGTCCATGCTCTTGACAGTAGCCAAAAATTCCTCCATCGATGGTTTAGCAGACAATGCATCATTATCCTCCTTAGTAATAAGTCTAGGAATATGATCAAGATATCCATCTTCAATAGGAATGTGAGGGGAAGAGAATACCTTACTATAGTGATCATTGGCCTCTTTCTGTATATCATGCAAGGAGGAGAGAGTCGAGCCAGATGCCGATAAGAGATGGTGTATATGCAGCCGATTACGTTTAGAGACATGAATGATAGAACTTCGTATTGCGATCACCTACCTCATCCCATTTAACCCTAGCTTTTTGCTTCCAGTAGGCGTCTTCAATACGAAGTCGCTGCTTCAACTGTGCACGGGCTTACAACCATTGGGGACGCAGTGACGGGTTAGCCTCATACTCCACTTCAAGCGCAGTCACTGCATCTTCAGCTTTCTTCACTTCTTGAAAGATGTCTCCAAATGTAGCCCGACTCCAAGAAGAAAGAGCTCGTCTCTTAGCCCCGAGCCAAAGTCCAATTCGAACTAGAGCATTGACATGATCAATAGACGTCCAAGCTGACTCCACCACTGAGAGGAAAGTATCGTGATCTTTCCAGAAATGAAAAAAACGAAATGGCCTTGGAGACGAAGGCTTCTCACTCTCAAGAGAAAGCAAAATAGGAGCATGGTCAGATTCTGTTCTATTTAAATGCATGAAAGTCGAGAGAGGGGCCCAAGCAAGCCATTTTGAATCAAATAAAACTATGTCAAGCCGAGATCCCATCTTAGGTGTCCCACACTGCCTATCAACCCAAGTGAAATAATTGCCCGTGTACAGAACTTCATGAAGTCCTGCAGCAGATTGAAACTCCTAAAAATCCTTCATCGACATAGGACATGGTGGTAAACCTCTAAATTTCTCTTCCTTACTAGTGATGGCGTTGAAGTCGCCACTGACCAGCCAATGACAGTTCCATCTCTGTCTAACCAATAAAAGCTGTCCCCACAAGAGCCGTCTACCCTCCTTAGTCTTACTCCCATGCACAGCCGTTATTAGTGATAACTCCGGCAAAACCGGAGAAGAGACAGATATCGTAAGACATTGATCAGAAGAATCAACCACATTGATGTCCGATGAGTGACGAGCCATGATCCAAATGTTGCCTTTACTGTTACTCACAGAGGATTGAAATCCCAGCTTAAGTTGATAAGAAAGAAGCTTATCCGGCTGAACTTTAGGTTCAATAATGATAACGACAGGAACTTTATTAGTTCGACATAAAGATTTGAGTCCCTTAAAAGCCATAGCATTAGCAATGCCCCGAATATTCCAGCTGAGGATTTTAATCATGAGTGGAGGAGGAGGGTTGTGTGTTGGTAACCTTAGAGGAGGATCGGAGGAGTCGAGGCACTGGAGGTGGGACAATCTTCTTCTTCTTTTGACCACCTTGGGAAGCTGGGAGCCGAGGGGGAAGTGTCTCTCGCGAGGGGAGCTTCGAAGCTGGGTCAATGCCATCTGTAACGCCCGTAGTCGTCTCGTCGACTGGAGCAGTCGGAAGATCGGAGGCGAGCGGAAGATCTGCGGGGTCGTCAGCAGTCGAAGGATCTGGATCGAGCGGAGGATCCTCGATCGCCTGCCGTTCCTCGGCCTCTACTTCGTCTGCCCAAGACCGGAGTTCTCCTTCTTCAAGAGGAGAGGGAGGGTTTGCAGCAGTAAGTGGAGCCGGGCTATGATGCGGTGATGTAGATAGATAGGCGGAGTTGACGTTGGACGTGACTCGGGGAGTAATGGCTGTGGGAGGAATAATTTCTGGATCGGGAGGCGGGTCGTCAGAGATTGGTGCCTCTTCAGCTGAGGTGGCCAACCGCTCAGCCATTGACGGTTGAGTATTAATTACAACCTCATTAATGACAGGGTCAAATGTTTCTCCCTGTTCATTGCCAATAGGGAAATCATTAATATCAGCAACTATAGGTTCTTTATTCTTGAGTTGAGGAGGGTTTGCTTTAGTTGTGGCGTGTATTTTGTATGAGTTCTGCATGTGACCTTGGTGTTTGCAGATCAAGCAGAACTGGGGAATGTTTTCGTACTCCACTTTCTGATTGATGGTTCTGCCGTTAGGCAGATTAATATGAACCATGTGTGGGAGAGGCTTACTAGCGTCAACCTCCACGAAGACGCGAGCTGTGCTTGGTCTAGTAAATTCTTCAGTGGCCCGATCAAGTTTGAGAGGAGTTCCGATCCCAAGAACAATAGAAAATAGAGCATTTTTTGCAAAAAGCTGATGTGGGAGACCAGGTAAAGAGACCCACGTAGGAGCCAATGGCGACTCCTGAGAGGCGCTGAAATATTTCGACCACCGAAACACACGCATAGGAGCTCTTGACAAGTAGCACGTCTCCCGAGCCCGAAGGCGGAGGAAATCCACCTCAAGGGTAGGTCGGATAATAATATGCTTCGGATCAATGACTCCAACCTTCACCTCTTCAGCAAACTAGAAACCCATGAAAGCTTTTCGGATCACCTCTAGAGATGGCCGAGCATAGGAAAACTTCCCGATCAGAGCAAACTTGAATGGCTGAACCAAGATCTGTTCATCCTCCTCCGTGAAGGAAACGATTGGAACCCCTTTCGAAAACGAAAGGGGCGAATAGAGATCGGTTGGGGCGCCGAAGCAACCCCAACCACTTCCGCGAACGTCTTCAACGCCATGAACCGTCAAGACAGGGAAAAGCACGGTGGTCAAGTGATCCAACCGCAGGTGAAGACGCCGGCCCGGCCAGAGGCCAAGCCAGAGTCGGTGGGAATTAGGGTTCTAGGCGCGGCGCTCTCTCCAGGGAGAAGGCGCAGCTATGTATGATATATATATATATATATATATTTATATATATATATATTTATATATATATATATATATATGTTTGCCTATATATGTTTATATATATAAATGTGGTGAGTACATATATGTGTATGCCAATATAGATTGGTACATGCATATAGCCCTATATGGTCTTCCTATATGTATGCCTATGTATACATTATATGTATATGTGTATGTATATACATGAGATTGTGTGTTGATAGTTTGTGTAGTGTTTTGACTTGTGTGAATGCTAGGATAGACATGGTTAGGCTTAGTGAGACTTGTCTGGGTCAGGATTTAACCTAGTTGACCTAGTTTGACTAGTGTAGTTGACTAGAGTTGACCAAAGGTTGACTTTAGCCTAGATTGACCCAAACATCATGTAGAATGCATTGTAGTATTCTATTTTACCATTTTGGATATGTTGTGACTTGTGTTGTTCTAAATAGGAGCCAGACACCTCTCCTTAGACAGTATTTTCACTTTAGATACTCAGGATATCAGGTGAGTACATTCTCTGACCATTTCATACTTGTTAGGACTATATTCTTGCTTTAGATTACTTTACTTGATGCTGACACGATGGAAACACGGATTAGTACTATATGGATCTTTTCATACGATGTTATCCCCCTCTGGAGGATTGGATACATCATGTCATGTACATTTCACTTTTATCATGTATTCATGTGCTTTCACCATTCATGTGCACACTCATGATTCATGTAGTCTCATGTTCACGGAGCCCCCATATTTATATTCATGTGCACCCATTTATGGGCCCCCATGTGAAATCATGTACAATAACATAACTTGAACGGATCCTTGTGTATTGATTGGGGATGGGGGAGTAGAAATAGTCATGTGAATATTTCCAAAGTAGTGTAGCCATATACAACCTCTCACGTTTATATCAAGCCGTTCACATGTCTATCTTGTACTCTAAATCACTAGTTCAATGTAGCTGTTTACTTATAGTAGATACTTCCATTACAGTCTTCTCTTTATTTCATGTCCCTTCTTTCAACATTTCATGTATTTTACTCTATTGCTTGTTTTATATTCTTGTCATGATATGAACTACGTGAGATGTACTGTGCTCGCTCCTGTCCTGACTGGACCTGTTAAAAATATTACAGAGGACAAGGATGAGGCATGTTGCACCACTTACTACGGGTTAGCATTAGAGGACACTTGTGACTTGGACTTCCAGCAGGATCCATTACCTGCTGACGACACTCCCATGGTTTAGTTATTTTATTTCAGTTGTATCTCATCTGGATATTTGTACTAGAGATTGTGGATTTGTGGATCTTGTTAGATGTTTATCTTAGACACTTTGGATTATTTCTTCTATCATATTTCATATGTGGTTTCTGTTGATATTCTTATCTATCTTATCGTACATCTTCCTTAGCTGTGATTGAGTTTGTACTTTATATTATTCCTCCATTCAGAGAGTATAACTGTGCAATGTACCTTATAGTTGTTAGATATGTGACCTAGGACAGCGTTTTACCGCCGACACTGTGGCGTAGGCTGGATGTACCCACTTTTTGTACCCTTACACTGGGTACGGGTCGTGACAGAGTGCGTAGCTTTCACCAGCTTGAATAGTTCTTCGGTTGCGACGGAAGCGAAAGACCGAGGCAGAGTATGTTGATCAATCCCCAAGGGAGCGGACAACCGAGGAAGGGTATGACGATCCGAAGAGTACCCGTTGGGGAGGCACATTTGATTACCTATTGGTTCCTGGGACATGACTGGTGGAAATAGGGATCCTTATCGGAGGTTGGACAGCCAAGGTGTTCCGGATGTCAAACACAACTTGTATCAAGGACTGCATGGAGGTGGAGAGAGTTTTAAGACCTGTCTCCAGAGTATCGATGTGATATAGGAGATCCGGAGCCGGAGCCGAAGCGTCTTCCTATTCTTTGTTTCTACCCTATGTCATATAAACAGGCAAGAAGTAGGACGATGCAGATGGAACAATAGACCTTTCACTTTTTGCCTCAATGTCTTATGGGAAAGTTGACATCGGGGCTTCCTCCTTCGAGTTTCATGGTTGGCTATCCCAATCTGCATCAGTATCAGTTCCCTGACATATGTCTTCATCTTTGACTAACGATTATTATGGATGATCGGGATCTGGCTACCCCAGCATGTACTGCCGATGCGGTCTTCACCTTCGATGAGGTATTCTAGAATATCTTGGCAGTAGGGATTATTGTTTTATTCCTTCGCGGTCGGCTCTTTGAAGAACTAGCCGAGGTCGAAGGGTTATTAGTTTTTATATCTTTTATGGGAGTAGGAGAACTGGAGATGACATGGCACTGTTTGCCACTAAAACTTTTTGGGATTGATGTTTTTAATTACATACAGAACAGAGTATAGTATATGACTTAGATGTAGTCTTAGGAGTACACTTTTGTTTTTATCTGGGCACTGTGTCGATGGAGCGAGTGGTAATACGTTGACTCTGTTGATGATCTAACGACGATCTTGAACTCTCTGAAGGTCTGGGTTAATCTAGATGTCAGAGCATTGCGAGGAAAAGTGGATGTTAAGTGTCTCTTTTGGCCTCTGTATATGGATATAACAGTCTATCTGTATATATCTTTCTTTCTCTCTCTCTCTCTGTGTCATGAAGGAGTGATCATTCTATTTATAAATAGCAGGCTGGCTGCTCATGCGCGCATATGTCGGATGCGCTTGGACGTGGAAAAGACACGTGGCTGATGCTGGTGGGGGCGCATAGACGATGCGCTTCGATTTGTAGTAGAATCTGCTCAAACTACTTCGTTGGGCTGCGAAGAAGCTGACACATAGAAGTTGCTGAGATTTGGTTGTTGCTGAGATCTTGGGTGGTTAGCACCCATTCTTTGAATAGAACTGAGTCAAAGGACGCTTGGCGGCGACTTAGTCCTATGATTTTTAGGCATCATAGACAAGTCTGGGCGCATGGCTTTTGAGGCGACATAGTCCTATGATTTTTAGGCATCATAGACAAGTCTGGGCGGATGGCCTTTGAGGCGCATACAGAGCTTCGCATCAGGGTGCGCCTAGGATCATGCGCAGGGGAGGCGACTTGGTCTCATGATTTTTACTAGTCATGAGCAAGTCCAGGCGTATGGCTTTTGAGGCGCATGCAGAGCTTAGTCTTCTGTTGCTTGAGATTAAAAGTGAGCTGAGGGGACGTATGACCATTGGGGCGCATGCCGTCTTCTGGGTGCATGGCCACGAGGTGCATACGAATAATCGATCGGCCACGTGGCAGTTGTTGCCGACCCAAGGTGTAATGATGGTGCTGACATCAACGGCTCTTTGTTTTCTGCACAGGGCTGCTGATTGGATGGCTCTTGGAATACATTGCCGTCTTTCTCATTCAGCATTAAAAGGGTACATCGGTTAGTGCTCCTTTGGGCGCATGGGTCTCTGACCCATTTGGGCGCATCCCTGAGGAGCGCATGATGTTGATGCTGCATCAGCCAGGTATCGCATCCTTTTTGGCCCGTCTGTTGAGTTCTTCGAGGCTTTAATGGCTGTTTTGACTTGGTTGAATTCGAAGAGGCGGATTCTTCATCATAAATGCAAATTCATTGCACAGAATACGAGGAGACGGCCACTTGGCGCATGGGCGAGGGTTGACTCGGCCTATAAATAGCTTTGTGAAGAGTTTTGTTTCTCATTTCACTTAGCTTTTCCTTCATGGAGACAAACTCGATCGGTTCCCTGCCTCGGCGAGTTGGCGATGAACTTCTTTCGAGGACGAAGATGCGCCGAGTTGGTTTTTTTACCATCGGCCCTGTGAAAGTGCCGGTTGCATCCAAATATCGGGATCGTCGTGTCCCGAGACAGGCTGAAGCTGCCTGTTACATACAAAGTTCAGGGCGGTCGTACTACGATTTTTGTTATGGTGGAAGAGCCGCAAGTCGGGGCTATCGTGCCCCGACTTTGTTAGGATAGAAGAGCCACTCCTCCTGCTAGAGTGCCCGTATGCTGACGAGGAAGTGATTCGCTCTGACTATGCACGGGTATGCGCATATGCTGAGAATACTGGAATGATGCGCCTGGCTGTAGCACTTGAGTAATGCGCCTGGCTGCACGTTGAAGTGATACGCCTGGCTGTAGCACTACGCCTGACTGTAGCTTTTAGGATTTTCTTTCTCTTTTATAAAAGAATTCTTCTTTGTAAAAAGACATGTAATATACTTTTATATAAAATAAAATCCTTCTTTTGATGTCTATACTTTTGCTGTGCCAAGTACTTTGTTTGAACTCCCTGGCGCATGTTTGAGTCTAGCCGTATAGTGTTTAAGCGCATAGGAATTCTGGCCTATAGATGTGCCTAAAATTCCATGCTTCTACAAGATCCCCTTCAAAGTTTTCAAAATTTTCTGCCAAGTTTTGGAAGACTTTGAACAAGAAGCATGGTAAGTAACGACTCAGGGCGCATGCCTTTCGCCTAGGCGCATGGCTCTTCTTGGCGTATAGTCGTTCTGCACATCGCTGTGGAGACGCTTGTTGCTTATGCGTATACTGCTAGGGCGTATACTTCTTTTGAAAGAGATAATGCCTCGATCTTAGGAAAGATTAATGATGATTTTTTAAAGATAAGCAGCCGTCAGTTTCACGTGACCAGAAGCAACTGATTGCTGATGTCATAACTCATTGGTTTACACGCGAGGCCAAGCCTATAAATAGGCTGCTGTGAGGAGAGAGAGTCTTCTACTTTCTGCCAAAGCTTTCATCTTCTTCAGAGCTCTTTTTTTTCGAAAACCCTTAACTCTTTTGAGAAATGGCTCCCAAAACTCCCCGTGGTGGTGCTGGCCGAGGAAGGGGTAGGGGAAAGGAACCCTTGGAGGTCGACACGAAGGAAGCCCCCATCGTCATGGCGACCCACGTCGACATTCGACCGAAAGTGTTCGGTGGGTGCTCTCTTGCCTTGGTGTTTTTTCACTTCTTTTGCAGCGATGTTGGGGTGGCCCGACTGTAGATGAGTCACCTCATATTAATATGCTTGTGCTGACGCGCATGAAATTTTGTCCTGATGATGCGCCGAAGCCCTTTTAGCTGACGCGCATGGACTTAGGTCCTGATGATGCGCCAAAGCTTCTTCTGCTGACGTGCATGGACTTTTGTCCTGATGATGTGCCGAAGCCTCACGTGCTGATGCACATGGACTTAGGTCCTGATGATGCGCCGAAGCTTCACTTGCTGACGCGTATGGACTTAGGTCCTGATGATGCGCCGAAGCTTCATTTTGCTGATGCGCATGGTATTCAGTCCTGACGATGCACCGAAGCTTCCTCTGTAATGCACCTAGACTTTAATCCTGTGTGTCTTTGTTGGGGCTCTATCTTATGCACCTGGGTTTCGGCCCGGTTGATGCGCCAGAAGTTGTGATGCGGCTCAGATGCTCATATTGGGCTTCTAAGTCCTTTTGGTCTTTTGCCTGATTGCTTTGTTTTATTTTGTGTGACAGTGTCGATGACCATCCCCATGCTGAATGAAGTCCTCTTAGACCATGCACTCTGTCATCTGGGTGTGGACTTTAATGAAGAGGTCATGAACCCGGCTAAGGCGGTTATTATGTTGGATCAGCCTCCGGAGAGGATGGCCCAGATTCGTGACCAGCACCATGTTTTCCTTCAGCGTATAATAGAAATGGGGAAACTCAAATCTGCTGAATCTGAGAATGAGTCCTTTTTGAAACTCGAGTTTTTGTTCGGAGACCGTCTGACTTCTACCGAGGCGAAGGTACTGAAGATCAAGAAAGACTGGTTCTTCAAGGCCAAGGATATGAACATATATATCAAGCAAACGGAGCGCCAATAGACCTTGACGGCTTTCCGTAGCCTTGTTTCGAAGCGAAGGATGAAGTTGGAGCTCACTCCTTCTCAAGGAGGGGCCGTGGCTGGCACCATAAGGATCGATGCGTCCTCGAACCATAGGGATACCTTAACTGCCATACGAGCCGGAACCTCCTATCATTGGCAAACTTTGCATCCTGGGGGTATCTACAACGATGTTCCCACGGATACTTTTGTGTTTAATGCTTCGACCTTTGTCAATCGTCTGGCGGAGGCCAAACTATCATATCCGAAGGCAGAGTATCGGGTCGAGGGTTGGTGCCACTATGTGCAGAAGTGGGACGAGCTGACCCTTTGGGTTCTGACGATGTTCACGACCGGCCTCCGGAAGATTGGTCTCGCTGTAGCTGTTTGTGCTACTCAGGCAGGCATAGACCTAAATAAGCACATGTTTCTTGCTCTCCTGGAGATGTATAATACTCATACTGGCATCTTTTTCACTCCTGTGGGGGGGTTAGGATTGGCGCTTCACGAGATGCATGAGGTCTCGAAGCTTCCCTGGCTGTCTGAACCCTACAAAGAGTATTTTCCCACAAATGAGGAGTTCTTGGCTTTGGAAGTAAAGGACTCAGAGATGATGGCGGTCTTCAAGGAGGTCGCGAGCCATCATTACCTGCTTCAGCGCAGGGAGAAAAACGGGGCACAGCCCCATGTAAATGCTTGGAGGGAATATGTCTTCAAGTAAGACTTAGTGGATCGCTCAAAGATTCATTTTACGACTCCTTAGGGGCTCACCCAGGCTGAGGTTCTTGCCGAGATGGCCAGGCTTAATGAGAGGAACCCCTGAGAAAATGAGGATCAAGAGCCATCTGAGCACATCTATAGCTGCTTCTGGCACTGTGCTCATAAAATGTCCCCCAAGGCCGTGTTGGCCTCCTTCCTGATGCTTTGGCTTCGGGACCATGTGTTTGCCGGTGGTTCTGGTTCCTTGGAGAGGGTATCCAGAAATCTCATTTTGTCGACTGTGAAGCTGGTCTTTGGATGTCCTCTGGCTCTGCTTCCCGCCATGGTATGCAACCTGAAGCGGGGTTTGAGAGAATTCACGGATAACATGATAGGTGAGAAGGGCAAGAGGGGCAATTTCCCTCGTACGGAGTTGCCCTTCCATTATCTGATGGGTGGCTAATACTGCATCACCCGAACGTAATGACGCCTGGGTCGGCCGAGGAGCATGAGGATGGTGATGCCTTCATCTGTCGCTTCTACAGGCAGAAATGGCTTCATATAGGTGTGCCTGTTTGAAGGAGGGTTCTGTCGTATCTCCAAGGATGGGAGATCATCAAGATCGCTCCCACTTTTGATGGCTGTGAGGCGGATGAGGAGCTAGAGGACGCCGACGAGGATGCCATTACTTTGGCGCCGTAGGGGTTTCATTGGCTGCAGAGCATCTGGCCTTCCCATCTCGTGTATTAGAACAGGAATTGCTGCTACTTGGAGCCATATTTGCCTAGCCGGTTTGCGCGCTAGTTCGGTTATACCCAGCTGATGTTGGAAAACCCCAGCAACTCTTTAGGGTTTGTCGGGAGTTTGTTGGATGGTGCCCGGAGGTGGCAATATTACAATGCTGGGTACACGAGGGCGCATTTCACGCTGGCCGTCCGCAACCCCCAGCCACATATCTTGTATTCTGCCACGAAGTTTTATTGCGCGATGAATACTATCCCCGTTGGTTTTGACCGGGAGACCAGTTTTATTGTTAAGACACATCTTGAGGCTTTGGAAGGCATGCTAGCGATGGCTCGAGCTTATCGTCCTTCCGAAATGGCAGCTTACAGGACTGCCCCTGTAGCACCGGCGGGGAGTTCTCAGGAGGAGCTCTCGGGCGGTCATCTGAAGAAACGTGCCTCGACGAAAACAGATCCGTCTGATCCGAAGAGGCATAAAAAAGACACAGCCACCAAGGTGCAGCCTTCAGCGGCTCTCGCAGAACCAGCTCCCGTAGTGGTATGTACATTATGATAAGTCTGGTATGGTTCTTTCCTCTTTTGTTTATATGTCTCTTCCTTTGTAGGAGAAGAGAAAACTCGGGTCGTCGAAGCCGGGCCCTGTCGACCGAAGGAGGTGGCGAGCTCGCCTGATGAGCGCATCCCTCCTATTTTGCCATCTCCTATGGTGGAGACTTTGGACGATGTTGTCATCGTGGAGGTCCCCCGTACGTTGGGCCATGGTGGTGATGATACTACAGGTGAAGTAGCACTTGAGGATGTAGACCCCTCTCTTTAGGGAGGTGGAATAGAGTCTTCACAGGGAGTGAAGCAAACTACTGTGGGGTCCCCAAAAACTGGCGCGGGGTGCTCGAAAGAAGTTGTCGGACAAGCCCCTCCTGGTGAGGAGGAAGAATGGGACTCGTCTTCCTCGGACGGTGTTCCTAGAGAAGATGTTGCTGGGGGTGATCCCCCAATAAGCAGAGAAGAATGCGCCAAGGCGTTGGCTGCTGAACCCTCTCCTAGGGAGGCTTTGAAGGGCCCGATTTTAAGGGACGCTCCATTGTCTAGCCCTGTTCTTGACCCGGTGGATGACGTGATCCGCCTGTCGAGCCCGACTCCTGACCCGCGAGTCGATGTTGATTAAGGTGGAGTAGCTCGGCTACCGAGCCCTACTCCGGTCCCGCGAGTTGATGTTGATGAAGGAGTAGTTCGGCTGCGGAGCCCTACTCCGGTCTTGAGTGAGAAAGAGGCGAGAGGATCTGTTCCCTCGCCCGATGTTGAAAACCCTCCAACGATAGTAGGAGGATCCTCTCCAGCTGCTGATGTTATCGCTAGGACTGCTGTGGTAGCCTCAGCTATTGTGGTTCCTGAGGCCTAGTTGGGTAAGGGCAAGGGCCCTCTGGTAGATGTTGTACCACTTCTCCCTAATGCATGGGGGACGATATCGGGTCCTACTAGAGGTCTTGGCCCGACGACGGGAGGTTCAGAAGTCGTAGTTACCGAAGCTCCAGTTTCCACTCCTGCAGGTACAAGATCTGAGGCTCCTGTGGGCCAAGCGGCGACTGTGCCCTCAACCTCAGGTGTGGGAACTGCTGCATGAGGTGTTCCTTTAGCTCTTATGGTGGCTCCGGCAACTCCTGCGAAGATGCCTCAAGTGCTGGTCGATGCAGATGAATACGTAAGATTCATGGTCGAGGCCATCTACAAGATATTACGACGGGGAGTGTTGGCTGTGTTAGACGTAGGTGAAAGCTTCGCAACCGCGAGGCGCATGGCGCAACCATTTGTCCAACAGATTCGGAGCTACCAAGGCCATGATCATATGGCCGAGATCTTGGAAGCTTCTATGACTGAACTCGACCTTTGTCTGACGGAGCTTTGGAACATTCAGCGGAACGACTTTTCTGTCTTGATTGAAAAAGAGCAGAATAAGCTAGAGGCTGCTGTTGAGTCGGCTCACTCGGACATCATGTCTACCTGGATGCAAGAGATGGCCGCCGCTGTAGATAAGGAGGAGAGTTTATCCTTGTCGATGGAGGAGAAGGCCAAAAGGCGGGAGTCCCTGAAGGTTAACCTTGCAGAAGTTGACGCACAGATTCATCATCTGCAAGAGCAGCGAGCTCAGCTTCTGGTTGACTCCGAATGGGCACAGGCTGAACACGTCAAGCTTATGGAGGAAACGGCAAGGTGCACTCGCCAAGTGGCCTTCTTGGTTCGTCAGAAGAAGGAGTAGGATGAGAGATTTGCTACCGACCTTGCTCCTGAGGCCAGACACGTAATGTGCCATGAAGCTGAGTGTCGCATTTTGGCGACTGTGGAGACTAAAGCCCCAGATTTGTAGTGTCGGGTCGACGAACTAGTTGTCGATCCTTAGTTATTTTTCTTTGTTCCCCTTTTTTGTTTTGGAGACACTTCTGTCTTTCCTTTGATGTAGGTTTCACAAAATGTAGCCCTGTTATTTCCTTTGCTGAAGAAATAGAGAACCTTTTACTTTGTTCAATCTTTTGCAATTTTTGTGGACCTATTATCTTTTACGCACTTTGGTCTCTGGGTGCAGATAATAAGTTGTATGATCTATCCAACAAATTTACTCAGAGGTAATATGGACGTGATAAATATGGGATACTTCCACTGGGGGTTTTATGTGGACTTATCATCCTTGGCGTACCTTGGTTTTATGTACGGATTGATAAGTTGAAAGAGAGAACGAACATATTTACTCAGAGGTAATGTGGATATGGTAAATATGGACTAAAATGGTGGAGTTTTCCTACTCAGAGGTAATATAGACGTGGTAGGAGTGGACTCTGTGGGTGTTTATAGAACAACTCAGAAGTAATATGGACGTGGATGTTCTATAGTACAATAACACAGGGATTATTGTACGGAATATTTACTCAGAGGTGATGTGGACGTGGTAAACATTGCCTTAAGCATGATCTTACACGGTACAGGATCCTGCTTTATGAGGTGTAGAGAGACAACTCAGAGGTGATATGGACATGGTTGTCCCTCTACAGGGGATAGAATGCAACAAAACAGCTGGGTTCCAGAAGCATATGATTTATCAAAAGAAGGGGTGTGAACTTGGTTTGGTCAAGTCCACTAATCCTCTCTCTAGGGAGAGGTAGTATGTTTTTGACAGACGTTAAGAGTGGTGCTTTCCTGAGGATTTTTCGTCGATGGGATGTACTGTTGTTATGTTGGCTGACAGCACCTTCCTGAAGACTCCGCCGATGCTGGTGCCGGAGTCCCAAGTTGAAGTTTCAGATGAGTGAGAATGTATGACATCCTCTATTTCAGATTCTTCTGGAGTTGTTGGAGGCATGATGTAGCCTATCCCCCGTCGGGTATGGTGATAGTAGTCTTGCGGCTTCCCTTTTGGCAGTGGAAGTCGTAGGGGAAGGCATCGACCTTTGCCGTAGTTCAGACCTTGGCCGCTCTTCAAGTTGTAAGCCATCTTTTGGATGAGATACTTGGCTCGATCGTTGTACCAGTAGATTTGCATTCTGTCGGTGTCGGGTTCTGGCTCCGTCGGTGGGAGGTCTTTATGACGCTCGACTTTGCTAAAGATAATGGGCTTTTCGTCCTTATTCCGAGGCGGGACTATGTAACAGACTCCTTGTTACAAGACGATTCGATTTATATGACTCATGGTCGTTGCAACGACTGTAAAGCATTATCTAGAGTGTACATGGTATTCCAATGTGGAAGACTATAATAATTGAAAGACACTCTCTTATTGATAAAATACGGGATCTTGTCCCGAGGGATTACATCATCGAGGGATGGAGCATCGACATTAGCCGATATGTACTGTCCAAGTTCTTCATCGGTGAGAACTGGAGCAGCCTTGGGAGGTTCAGTAGAGTTTTTTGGGGGCTTGCCCCATGCTGGCTTCTGGGACTGTGCTGAGAAGAACGTCGAGGTCTTCTCTTTGTGGCCAGACGGGTGCCGATAACTGAGGAGGTCTGCCTTTGAGCCGCACCTTGAGGGGAGCCTCAGTTGGTTTGTCGGGAGCTGGAGCCTTTTCCCATAGCTTGGCTACGAGAGGAGCCGCCACTTGAGGGGGTTTGCCTTTGAGGCGTATCTTCAACGGAGCTTCATTAGATGTTTTGCCCGGAGAAGCTGGCACCTTTTCGCAAAGTCTGACTATCATAGGAGCCGATATTTGAGGTGGCCTTCCTTTGAGTCGCACTTTTTAGGGAGCACCGATTTCCACGTCCACCTCTAGGTCAGCTTCGACCTCAGCTTCTGCTTTGTCATCAGCATCATTGGCTTCATCTTTGAGATGAATTAATTTGTACAGATCAGCATCGGTGAAGAAGGCTTCAATCCCTCTGAAGGGATCAACATCAACAAACTCTGTTCGGTGAATTGATTTGCACCACCATGTATTCATGTATCCATGGCCGTCCCAACATGACGTTATAGTTGATGTCTACATCCACAACATAGCAAGTCACCTCGGTCTGGAGATCGTCGATGTGATACTTCAAGCGGATCTTCCCCAGCGGCTCACTCTTAGTGGCGTTGAAGCCACTGATGGTAGTGTAAGACGCTGTCAGGCGATGCATCGGGATCCCCAATGTCTGAAGTAGAGTTCGGGGGATGATGCTGAGAGAAGACCCAGGGTCAATCTGTATTCGATCCACCTTGATGGCACCGACATACCCTGTGTAATACAGGGGTCTGTTGGGCCTGTTGTTCTTGAGCAGCATATCCTGTTGAGTGAATGTGATGTGGGGGATGATCTCCCCCATATTATGGCAGTACGGTCATGTTGTAGGATCGTCGTCAGGCTGCTTGACCTGACTGATGAAAGACTCGGCGTCCTTCAGGGCTTCGCAGATAGCCTCCCGAGTATCTTTGGATAGGCGGAGGAGCTCGAATAGGGAAAGTCGTACCGGAGTACTGGCAAGTTGTGCCAGTATGTCAAAGTTGTGGGGCTTGGCTAACCCCGGAGCGTTGTCTTTTCGAAGAGGCCTATCGAAGCGGGCCTCCTTCTGCTTTTGTTTATCAGCTGTAGGAGGTTGGATGAACCTTCTCCTTGGACAGCTGTGGTGATGATAGGAGGCATCACTTCGGATGGAGTCTCCCCTAGCTGGGCGTTTTGCTGTAAACGCGTTTGTACGGGCATTGCTTCCTCAAGGGAGGAAGTCACTATTCGGCAAGACTTGGTCTTCTTGCCTTTGCTTTTGGAGGTAAAGGGTACCCCCGGTTGAGTCAGCTCTGGAACGAGATCCGGGTGAACATACATGATCTCTCCCTTGGATGTTGTGAGTGGTGTTAGCCTACCCATGTTGTCGCGGGTTGGTAGAAGGTTGACTACTTCCATTGTCGCCGTTGGGATGGGACGACGCCATCTTGAGCTGTGGTAGGCGCTAAGGTGCCGAACTGGAGCAACACCATGTTGGCCGAGACTGTCTTCTTCTCGTAATCGACTGAGATAACGTTCAAAGGATGATATGGAGTTATCAGGGAGACTGCAGTACCAGTCATAGGCGACTCCCTTCAAAGCCCCGACAAACAGGCTCGTGAGTAAGGCGTCTTCTTTTGAGAGATGCCCCGTCTGAGATTGAAAGTAGGTCAGGTACCGGCAAGAAGAATCCTTCCCGTCGTATGGCGTCAGTGTTTGAGGTTTATACTTGGGAGGATAAACCACTTTGTTCCATTCGAGGGGGTAAGGTTACGAGAGTCCCATCTTCTAGCGATCCTCCTGTCTACTTCGGGCCTCAAAACGCTCGTGCAGGTCTCTGACCATCTCAACCAAGTATTCTGTCGAGCTGGAAGCAGGTGAAGGTGGTACGGCCTGAAGCTGGATATTAGAAGGAGCAGACGCTCACGGTGCAGTGTGGTGCTCCGCCCCTGAAGATACTGTAACGCCCCAGTCCCAAAATACAAGGACTAAGTACGTAGACATGCCAGCTGTATACATACGAAGTATATGGAACCCTCGTATGTATACATAAGCTGTGAAATGTAGAAAGCCATGAAACTAATCTCATCCACAAATAAATATATCATCGAATCAACTTATAAATGTCATTTGTATAATAATGTTGGGCGGAGACAAATCCAGTGCCAACTAAAGAGAGAGAAATACATAGCAATGATGGAAGAGTCGAGCGAAGCGAAGGACGATCCAAGAGCTAGCATCGCGAAGGTAGATTGTCACTATGGCCTTGACTAGAGCACCTGCAAAAATCATAAAACACATCTGGAGAAATCACCAGGTGCTCAGAGGGACGTAACAAGATACAGGAAGAACATGCCATCATAACTGCAAATGTAAATACTATAAAACTGTAACACAATAGGGTCCTTAACCATCTATGCGATATACACTTTGAGGATAACGTTCTATGCAGGGGCTGTAAGATCAGCAGAGTAAATAAAGAGTGGCAGTAAGTTGCGCTCATCCGAGTCACTATCGGCCATAGGCAATAAGTAGCGCTCATCTGAGTCGCTATCGGCCCCGGTGCAGTAAGTAGCGCTCATCCGATTTGCTATCGACCCAAAATGTGTGTAAAAGTAAATGTAGCCCCTACGCTAATAGCTGTTCTCTCCCCCCAATGATACAATACATTCATCGTAACCATGTGTCACGACCCGCTACCCAAATTGTTGGGCCAGGCCGAGTCATGCCCAGCCTACGTTGAGATAAAACGTAGTAAGCTGTTCTAAAGACAACAGGATAAGACTAAATGTGCTAACAGTTCTATAAGTGAAGAAGAATCATAAATGCTCCAAACACAAAAGTCGTCGAATATAGTAAAATATCCAAGTACAAGTAAACTGAAATGTAAAACTGGATACATGTCCAGTTACAAAATGATATAGTCTAATACATGTCTACTCTCAAAAGTCTAAGTAAACAAAAGACAACTAGGCGAGGTTCCCCGCAGGAACATCCTCGTAAAGCAGAGCCGGGTCCTCGGCAGTATCTCCATAGTATGTGTCACAGAGTAACTCCTCCTCAGTAAGGATATCTACAACGTTATCCTGTCAGGACGGGAGCAAGAACTAAATCTAGCAAACTAGCATATGAAACATGGAAATAAACATAAGAAGAAATAACTGGAAAGCATGGCATCACATAGTCTATCATGGCAAGGACACATATGTCATAGAGACAGATGTATATGTAATATTTAAAACTGTAGGAGGTACGTGATCGGTCAATAGATGTACAATGTGCTGGGGGCACATAATGAAATGTACTTCAGTACAAGTTAAACGGCGACAGATGTACATACGCACAAATCCGCTTTGAGATAAAGGCCTACGACAAGGTATACATATAGCATGTCAACCTTGCTCGGTACATACGTACGGAAGAAGGGGGCATAATCACGTACACTACTAACAGTTTCCCCATAACCCATATTCTAATCATGTGAGAGATACATCAAGACTGTTCTAAGCATGGTAGTAACTAAAAGTACAACATGTAGAGATCTAACTTGCTACCCCAAGGATCAGCATTTAACATGGTGGGGTTTGGAGTTCATTTTATGTGACAATATATAAAGTTCGTAGA
Source organism: Iris pallida (assembly GCA_029216955.1). Classification (NCBI taxonomy): domain Eukaryota; kingdom Viridiplantae; phylum Streptophyta; class Magnoliopsida; order Asparagales; family Iridaceae; genus Iris; species Iris pallida. The sequence continues at coordinate 11,555,460 of JANAVB010029819.1, forward strand.
AAGTACTTGCCTCTAGCAGAGCAAAGCAAAACAAGCTGCGATAAAAGTGCTATGGATGTCCGGTAACTCTCACTGTAGAATAAATACAATAACTTAGTTTTTACACTAAGCTAAAACACTAGGACACTAATTGGTGAAATACGACTTGTGATTGGGCACCTAGCCAAAATGATAACTTTGGCATAGGAGACCAATGTGGGGTGACACACTATGTTAACTAACTTTCTAGGATCTTTACACTAGTGAGGGATGGGGTTCAACACGACTAAAACTCCAAATAACACAAAAAGCTACAAGTCGTAATTAATCAATAAATAAATCAAAAGATCATTGTGTTCTAACAATTTTTGAAGTAGACAAAAAGTCTAGTTTTTCTTAAAGTAAAGTACCAAAGTGATCCTTGTTAATCATAGAAATTTATTATAATTTTTCTGGAATTTATTAACCAGTACAAATATTTTATAAAAATCAGTTTTCCTAAGTATACAGAAAATGAGTTTTGGTTTCATATGCCAAACTAGTGGCAAAACAGTAAATTAAATACTACACAAATTATACTAAATTAGCTAACTTAACATAGTATCTAAAAACTATTTTTCCATAATTTTTGCAATACTTTAAGTATTTTTAGAAAATCAAAAACAGCATTGCACACAATAATTAATTATCTGCGTATTTTGTCCATGTATATAATTTGAACCAAAGTTTAAATACAGGACCCAAGGCCATGAATCAAGTCCAATATGACTTGTACAGGTCTTGAATGTGTGAAAACACATTTGAGCCCAAATACCCATGTTAGGCTTGGACACCAAATGGTTGCAGTAATTTAAATACAATAAAAATAACTTGGTAAAAGTACAAAAATAATATTAATATTTAAATAAAGTTCAAAATAAATATATACATACATATGTTGAAAGTACATATATCCATGTATAGGGAAAATACTTATTTGTAAAGTATCTATATATATATACAAATATATATATATATATATATATACAAGAAAATTCTTATTTATAGAGTGTATATATATATAATATATATACACATAAAAATATATACATATATACAAACATATATACATAAAATTTACTAACTATAAAGTATATATACATATATATAAAATACTGTTAAAAATAGTATACATATATATATATATATATATATATATATATATATATATATATATATATATATATATATACATACATTAATACATATATACATATACATATATATATAAATATATATACAAAACAAAAGGAAAAAGAAAAGAAAAAAGAAAACAGAAAAAAAGAACAGAAAGGGGGCTCGAACTCGAGCCAACAGAGCGGGGGGGGGGGAAGGGGTTTATTTATTGCGCGCTGGCCAGTGGGCCAGTTGGCCCGACTGTTAGGATTAGACCTTAGGTTAGTTTTATTTAGTTTAGGTTAGCATTTATATAAAAAAAAAAATATCTGTCCTGTGTCCTGACAGTTAAGGACACAGGGTTTCTCGTGTCCTCGCTTAGCACGACACGTACGAGCACAGTCTCGTGTGTCCGAGCTCAGTACTGAGCTCGTCGTATCCTGGCGAGTCTCGTGCGTGAAGACGAGACACGCACGACACGACTCTGATCCGCTACTCACGTGTCCGGCGAGTTGAAGGGTGATTCGAAGTCGGGGACGGCGAAGGAGACGTCGGGGTCGGGGCGCTCCGGTGGCGCTGGGGTCGCCTCGTCACCGCACGTCGACTGATGGTGGTTGGGGGCGGTGGAAGTCGACGGTGGGGCTGGGCGGAGCTCGTCGAAGTAGGGTTAGGGTTTGGGGGTTCGTCGGGGAAGAAGAGGGTCGTCGGTTGCTGTGGAGAGAGTTTAGGGTTAGGGTTTAGGTCGAGGGGGAAGTGGGGGATTTTATAGGGGGTTTTTGTGGCGGTCGGGCAGCCGGGAAAGGCGGGGGCAGCCGCTCGTAGTCGGTCGGGGCAGTCGTCGGGGGTGGGTTTGGTAATTAGCAGTTAGGTCCCTCAGGAATTAGGAAATTGCATAAGGAGTTTTTACAATATAAAATGCAAAATAACATTTGCATTCCATAATTAAAACCAAATTCCTAATTACAAACTGATATAAACAACATTTCAAAAATTGCAGAATGATATTAAAACTATTTAGAAAATTACATATTGATATTAAAACATTTAAATAAATTACAAAATGATATTTTTTTGTATTTAAAACTCATTAAAAATTCATTTAAAAATTCTAGAAAATTCCTAAAATCATATTAAATTATTTTAAAACCAATAATGACATTTAATAATTAATTAACACTAGTTTAATAATTTTTGAAAATCAGGGGTTGACAAGTCTTCCCTCCTTGAAAAATTTTGTCCTCGAAATTTACAATGATTGAAGACCCGACAATATTCTAACATAGCAAACAATGCAACAAAAGACTAAGGCTGCGATCGAAACTAACCTCTAAGGCATCAAGCGGGAACGGGTGGTTCCCTCGCAGCGGTTGGATCGAACAAGTAAGGGTATCTCTCCCTCATGTCCGACTCCCTCTCCCAAGTAGATTCACCTGGGGAGTGACGGCTCCAAGCTACTCGTACTAAGGGTATAACCTTGTTCCTCAGCCTCTTCTCTCTCCGGTCTAATATCTCCACTGGCTGCTCAGAAACTGTAAGGCTCGGTCCGACCTCCAACTCTGAGTGATCTAGCACATGACTGGGGTCTGGAACATATCTCCTCAACTGAGATACGTGAAAGACATCGTGAACTCCTGCTAGGTTGGGTGGAAGTGCAACCCTGTAAGCTACCTCTCCGATCCTGCCAAGTACCTCGAATGGCCCAATGTATCTAGGGCTCAGCTTCCCCCCTCGTCCGAACCGGATCGTCCTTCTAGTAGGTGATATCTTCACTAGCACCATATCACCGTCTGAACACTCCATCGGTCTGCGACTAGCATCAGCCCAGTGTTTCTGCCTGTCCTGAGCTACTCTGAGCCTGTCTTTGATCATCCCGACTTTCTCTGCTGTATCCGTGATCATCTCTGGCCCAAGCATGACTCTGTCTCCGACATCATCCTAAAAGAGCGGTGTGCGATATCGTCGTCCATATAGCGCCTCGAAAGGAGACATACCAATACTGGCCTGGTAGCTGTTGTTGTATGAAAACTCTACCAAGTGCAGATGGCTCTCCCATGATCCTCCGAAGTCCAGCATGCAAGTCCTCAGCATATCCTCCAGTGTCTGTATCGTCCTCTCGGACTGTCCATCTGTCTGCGGGTGGTACGCCGTACTGAACTTGAGCCTACTGCCCAACTCCTCCTGCAAGCTCCTCCAGTAGTGGGATGTAAATCTGCTGTCTCTGTCTGACATGATGCTCACCGGCACTCCGTGTAGGCGAACTATCTGCTGCATGTATAGCTCTGCCAACTTTTCGGTGGAAAGCCCCACCTTGAAGGGTATGAAGTGCGCACACTTCGTCAGCATGTCTACGATGACCCAGATGGCATCCTTTCCTCCTTGGGAACGAGGAAGCCCTGAAACGAAGTCCATCGTAATATGTTCCCACTTCCACTCGGGAATGGGTAACGGCTGCGACAAACCATCTGGCCTCTGGTGCTCCGCCTTGACCTGCTGGCAAACTAGGCATCTCGAGATGAAACGTGATACATCCCTCTTCATCCCGTGCCACCAAAGATGTTCCCGCAAGTCACGGTATATCTTGTTAGCACCAGGGTGAATAGAATATCTCGATCGGTGCGCCTCCTGCAAGACTGCCTCTACCAGCTCTTCCTTCGGCACGCACAATCGGCTGCCATGCCTTAGGGATCCATCCTCTGCTATAGTGAAGTCATCCAGCAATCCAGCTAATGCCTGGGGTCGAAGTCTGCGAAGGCTCTCATCTGTAGACTGTGCCTCCCGGATCTGCTCCATCAAACCTGACTGAATGTCAAGCGCCATCATCTGTATCACTGATCCTGGCCGAACTAGCTCAATATCGAGCTTCTCCAGATCCTCCCGCAAATGCCGATCAATCATTAGGTACCATGCCATCGGATGTCTGCTCAGCGCATCCGCCACCACATTTGCCTTCCCGGGATGATATTATAAATCGATGTCGAAGTCCTTCATCAACTCCAACCATCGTCTTTGCCTCATGTTCAGCTCTTTCTGCGTGAACACATACTTCAAGCTTTTGTGGTCAGTAAAGATTTCCACACGCTCTCCGTATAAGTAATGTTTCCATAACTTGAGTGCAAATATCACCGCAGCTAACTCGAGGTCATGGGTAGGATAATTCCTCTCATGAGTCCGCAATTGTCTAGATGCATAAGCAATCACTTTCCCATGCTGCGGTAGAACACATCCTAGCCCATTCCCAGAAGCATCACTATATATGGTGAAACCTCCAGAGCCTGAAGGTAAAGTCAGAACTGGAGCGGTCGTCAGTCTCCTCTTCAGCTCCTCAAATGCCGCCTGGCAGTCCTCTGACCAGATGTACTCTGCGTCCTTCCGCGTCAGCTTCGTCATGGGTTCCGCTATCCTAGCAAAGTCCTGGACGAACTTTCTATAATAGCCTGCTAAACCCAGAAAGCTCTTGATCTCTGAAACTGACGTCGGAGCCTTCCACGTCTCAACTGCAGCAATCTTCTTGGGATCCACCGAGATTCCATCTCCAGTGACTACATGGCCGAGAAACTCTACTCGGTCTAAAAAGAACTCGCACTTCGGCAATTTGGCAAACAATCTCTCCTGCCTCAGAATCTCCAAAACTATCCGCAAATGCTCTGCATGCTCCTCTGGCGTCTTCGAGTATATCAGGATGTCGTCGATAAACACCACGACGAACTTATCCAGATACTGGTGAAATGTCTTATTCATCAAGTTCATAAAGACAGCTGGCGCATTTATGATACCAAATGGCATCACCAGAAACTCGTACTGCCCGTACTTTCTGTTGAATGCCGTCTTCTGGATGTCTGCTGGCCTAACCTTCACCTGGTGGTACCCGGATCTCAAGTCTATCCTGGAAAATACCTTCGCCCCACTCAACTGGTCGAAAAATCATCTATCCTGGACAGAGGATATTTGTTCTTGATGGTGATGGCATTCAAGGCCCGATAGTCAATACACAACCGGACTGTATCATCCTTCTTAGGCACAAAGAGCACTGGCGCTCCCCATGGAGAAGCACTGGATCGAATGAAACCCTTTTTCAACAGGTCATCAATCTGCTCTTTCATCTCTATGGCCTCCTTGGGATTCACTCTATAGCAAGCCCGGGATACTGGTGATGAACCCGGCACTAAATCTATAGTGAACTCCACATCTCTGTCAGGACGAAGTCCTGGAAGATCCTCTGGGAATACATCCATAAACTTCCTAATGATAGGGTGTGGCGGTGCTGCGTCCCCGACTGTCGCACAACAGTTCAGCTCTAGACTGATCTCCGGCCCTGTCCTCCTGACACTGAATGGTGCTGTGCCTGGGGGACTGAACAAAATACTACCCTCATGGCAATCTATAGATGCATGGGCATAGCTAAGCCAGTCCATCCCCAATATGATATCATAACCGGGGAGTGGCATCACAAAGAATCGCCCCCTGAACTCTCTTCCGGCTATAAAAATAGAACATCTATAGATAGATCTAATAGGCACTGGTCCTCCTCCCGTCATCACTCTACTAATCTCCGCAGTAGGTGTAGCTACTAGATGATGTTTATGCATAAACTCTAATGATAGGAAGCTATGAGATGCACCAGAATCAAACAAACATACAGCTAGAAAAGTATGCAAATAAACATGACCTGTGATGACGTCAGCTAAGTAATCCGGCTCCGAAACCTGCTCCGGCTCCGGCTCAATGGCTAGACTATAAACCCTCCCCTGAGGTCCCTTCTGCTGCTGCAGATGCTGCCCGAACCTCTGCTGCTGAGTCGGGAGCGGTCCTCTAGTTTTTGCTACTGGGCACTTCCGTATCATGTGGGTGGCAGAACCACAAGCTAGACACAGCTTCAACCTCTTCCTGCAGACGGAGTGATCATGCCCTGGTCTTCTGCAGAAAGAACATACAGCTCCCCTCTGCTGCGGTCGGGGTCCCGGGGCTCTAACTGGCGGGGTCTGATGGTGTGGTGTAGAGGGACGATAAGTCTGCTGGGGTGGCATCGACGCTCTCTGCTGGAAAGCCTGACGCTTGGACGGTCCCTCATAATGTACAGGAGCCGGCCTTTTGCTGGACAGAAGACGCTCCTCAATGCTCCGGGCCAACTCTAGGCTCTGGTAGTAGTCAGTCGTACCGTTTGCCACTATAAGAATGCCAATGTCTGGAACTAGACCATGGCAAAACTTACGGGTCATCTCCTTTGGATCAGCAACCAGACTAGGAGCGAAACGGCTCAGGCGACTAAACTCTGCCGCATACTCGTCAACAGAACGGTTCCCCTGCTGGATGTTCTGGAATCGTAGCCCCATGGCTACTCTAGCAGTGGTCGAGAAGAATTTCTTCTTGAACTGGGTCTTGAACTGGTCCCAAGTGGCTCTACCTCTCACGAACAACGGCTCATTCCTGAACCAGACTCCTGCTAAGTCTATCAGCAGAAATCCTGCTACCTCGACCTGAAGGTCATCCGGCATCCTAACTCCCAGAAGCTTCCTCTCTACTGAATCTAGCCAGTCATCTGCTACTACTATGCCCTCAGTCCCTGAGAACTCCTTGGGATTCATACCCATGAAGTCCTTGACCGTCCCCGTTCTCTGCCGTGGCTCTACATGTGGTGGGACCATGGGACATCCCTCAGAATGCTCCATGCTCTGGCGGAGTAGGGTAGTCTGCTCCTGATGGGTTGTTAGGAACCCCTGGATCAGTGTGAGCAGCTGGGTCCCGTCGAGTGTGACGGAAGCCTGGGTGGGTATAGTGATAGGGGGTGGTAGAAGTATTAGGGCCTGCTGGGACTGGGATGTGGAAGGTGGCATCAGGGTCTGTGGATCTGTGGAGTGGGGGAATGTGGTAGGTGGAGGTGTATCAGTCAACTGGTCAGCTGACTGGATATGGAGGGCCCATTCTCGGGGGTAACATACTGGGATAAACGAGTAAGCACCATCTAAATTACACATAAAAAGACTTATAAAGACTTATTTAAAGTAAGCAATCATATGCAAGAAAATCTATTTATAATAGCAAACAATGTGATGTATTTCCTATGTTGCAATCCTAGCATTCCTCTAAGTGTTCTAAGCGTCTTTCCTAATGTTGTCTAATTACCTTAAGTTCCTAATTGCAGGCATGCTTGGTACAATAACGTAACCAAACAGTTTAGTCAGGACCTGCATGGGCCACCACTAAAAACATGTCACGACCCGCTACCCAAATTGTTGGGCCAGGCCGAGTCATGCCCAGCCTACGTTGAGATAAAACGTAGTAAGCTGTTCTAAAGACAACAGGATAAGACTAAATGTGCTAACAGTTCTATAAGTGAAGAAGAATCATAAATGCTCCAAACACAAAAGTCGTCTTATATAGTAAAATATCCAAGTACAAGTAAACTGAAATATAAAACTGGATACATGTCCAGTTACAAAATGATATAGTCTAATACATGTTTACTCTCAAAAGTCTAAGTAAACAAAAGACAACTAGGCGAGGTTTCCCGCAGGAACATCCTCGTAAAGCAGAGCCGGGTCCTCGGCAGTATCTCTATAGTATGTGTCATAGAGTAACTCCTCCTCAGTAAGGATACCTACAACGTTATCCTGTCAGGACGGGAGCAAGTACTAAATCTAGCAAACTAGCATATGAAACATAGAAATGAACATAAGAGGAAATAACTGGAAAGCATGGCATCACATAGTCTATCATGGCAAGGACACATATGTCATAGAGACAGATGTATATGTAATGTTTAAAACTGTAGCAGGTACGTGATCGGTCAATAGATGTACAATGTGCTGGGGGCACATAATGAAATATACTTTCGTATAAGTTAAACGGCGACAGATGTACATACGCACAGAACCGCTTTGAGATAAAGGCCTACGACAAGGTATACATATAGCATGTCAACCTTGCTCGGTACATACGTACGGGAGAAGGGGGCATAATCACGTACACTACTAACAGTTTCCCCATAACCCATATTCTAATCATGTGAGAGATACATCAAGACTGTTCTAAGCATGGTAGTAACTGAAAGTACAACATATAGAGATCTAACTTGCTACCCCAAGGATCAGCATTTAACATGGTGGGGTTTACAGTTCATTTTATGTGACAATATGTAAAGTTCGTAGAAAGTACTTGCCTCTAGCAGAGCAAAGCAAAACAAGCTGCGATAAAAGTGCTATGGATGTCCGGTAACTCGTCACTGTAGAATAAATACAATAACTTAGTTTTTACACTAAGCTAAAACACTAGGACACTAATTGGTGAAATACGACTTGTGATTGGGCACCTAGCCAAAATGATGACTTTGGCATAGGAGACCAATGTGGGGTGACACACTATGTTAACTAACTTTCTAGGGTCTTTACACTAGTGAGGGATGGGGTTCAACACGACTAAAACTCCAAATAACACAAAAAGCTACAAGTCGTAATTAATCAATAAATAAATCAAAAGATCATTGTGTTCTAACAATTTTTGAAGTAGACAAAAAGCCTAGTTTTTCTTAAAGTAAAGTACCAAAGTGATCCTTGTTAATCATAGAAATTTATTATAATTTTTCTGGAATTTATTAACCAGTACAAATATTTTATAAAAATCAGTTTTCCTAAGTATACAGAAAATGAGTTTTGGTTTCATATGCCAAACTAGTGGCAAAACAGTAAATTAAATACTACACAAATTATACTAAATTAGCTAACTTAACATAGTATCTAAAAACTATTTTTCCATAATTTTTGCAATACTTTAAGTATTTTTAGAAAATCAAAAACAGCATTGCACACAATAATTAATTATCTGCGTATTTTGTCCATGTATATAATTTGAACCAAAGTTCAAATACAGGACCCAAGGCCATGAATCAAGTCCAATATGACTTGTACAGGTCTTGAATGTGTGAAAACACATTTGAGCCCAAATACCCATGCTAGGCTTGGACACCAAATGGTTGCAGTAATTTAAATACAATAAAAATATAACTTGGTAAAAGTACAAAAATAATATTAATATTTAAATAAAGTTCAAAATAAATATATACATACATATGTTGAAAGTACATATATCCATGTATAGGGAAAATACTTATTTGTAAAGTATCTATATATATATACAAATATATATATATATATATATACAAGAAAATTCTTATTTATAAAGTGTATATATATATAATATATATACACATAAAAATATATACATATATATAAGCATATATACATAAAATTTACTAACTATAAAGTATATATACATATATATAAAATACTGTTAAAAACAGTATACATATATATATACATACATTAATACATATATACATATACATATATATATAAATATATATACAAAACAAAAGGAAAAAGAAAAGAAAAAAGAAAACAGAAAAAGATAACAGAAAGGGGGCTCGAACTCGAGCCACCAGAGCGGGGGGGAAGGGGTTTATTTATTGCGCGCTGGCCAGTGGGCCAGTTGGCCCGACTGTTAGGATTAGACCTTAGGTTAGTTTTATTTAGTTTAGGTTAGCATTTATATAAAAAAATATATATATATCTGTCATGTGTCCTGACAGTTAAGGACACAGGGTTTCTCGTGTCCTCGCTTAGCACGACACGTACGAGCACAGTCTCGTGTGTCCGAGCTCAGCACTGAGCTCGTCGTGTCCTGGCGAGTCTCGTGCGTGAAGACGAGACACGCACGACACGACTCTGATCCGCTACTCACGTGTCCGGCGAGTTGAAGGGTGATTCGAAGGTCGGGGACGGCGGAGGAGACGTCGGGGTCGGGGCGCTCCGGTGGCGCTGGGGTCGCCTCGTCATCGCGCGTCGACTGATGGTGGTTGGGGGCGGTGGAACTCGACGGTGGGGCTGGGCGGAGCTCGTCGGAGTAGGGTTAGGGTTTGGGGGTTCGTCGGGGAAGAAGAGGGTCGTCGGTTGCTGTGGGGAGAGTTTAGGGTTAGGGTTTAGGTCGAGGGGGAAGTGGAGGATTTTATAGGGGGTTTTTGTGGCGGTCGGGCAGCCGGGAAAGGCGGGGGCAGCCGGTCGTAGTCGGTCGGGGCAGTCGTCGGGGGTGGGTTTGGTAATTAGCAGTTAGGTCCCTCAGGAATTAGGAAATTGCATAAGGAGTTTTTACAGTATAAAATGCAAAATAACATTTGCATTCCATAATTAAAACCAAATTCCTAATTACAAACTGATATAAACAACATTTCAAAAATTGCAGAATGATATTAAAACTATTTAGAAAATTACATATTGATATTAAAACATTTAAATAAATTACAAAATAATATTTTTTGTATTTAAAACTCATTAAAAATTCATTTAAAAACTCTAGAAAATTCCTAAAATCATATTAAATTATTTTAAAACCAATAATGATATTTAATAATTAATTAACACTAGTTTAATAATTTTTGAAAATCAGGGGTTGACACCATGACACACCAACACGTGTCACTTCCACAACACTATTTTATACGTAATAACTGTCAAGTCTTCTAACATGCATCTATTGACATTTATTCCTATGCATGCGCACGGGGAATCAGCCAACATGCAAGTGACCTCTATATGTACTCTCAACTCACACACATCTCGTGATACAATCGTGACAAGTTAATGAGATGCATTACCTTGACGGTAGTCTCTTAACTCTAGGCCCATATACAAGAGGGAAAATAAATAACTAAAATAAAAGTACAAAAATTATACAATAACTGAATAATAATATGCAACTAGATGTAAGCAGTAAAGATGGCAAGGTACTTTCCTGAGGGTGTGCTCCGATCTGACGGTGTCTATTGTTCTCCAATTAGCTAAGGTCGACATGGAGATGTCCAGATTCGCGAGAAAGTAAGGAGAATGATTAGCCATGATTGAGAACAACAAAAAATCTAAAAAAGAAAAAAATGTTTATAAAGTAATTTTCTAATCAAATGCCTTTAGGGAATATTTATAAAAAAAATTTGGAAAATTATTTATAACCTTTTGAAAATTATTTACGATTTTAAACTATATTTTATTAATCAAAATATTTTTCTAGAAAAATATTATTCATACTAAGAAACTGAATTTTATCTATCAAAATATCTTTAAAGATAAGTATTTAGAGAATCAAATTAGTTAAAATGTTATCAACCTTAGATTTTAGATAAAAACCATATAATTAATATAATTCTATATTCAGAAATAGTTTAGTATTTATTAATAAATATCAATTACATATATCATTTTTTTGGCACATTTCTAAGTTCGTAAAGATACAAGTTTGTAGGAAACTAACATTTCTTTAATTCAAAATATTTTAACAAAATCTAGGAAAATATTTTAGAGTTATTTTGTCAAAAATTTTTTTTTTAGAAAATAATATTATCTTATTTATTTAACACAAAATAATTTAATAATAATAATTCAAACAATAAACAATTATATCAATTTATGTACTAATAATAGAAACTATATATATACTGTATTAAAATAAAAGAAATGATAATAATCAAAATATAGTACAAACACATTTAAGAAAAAGAGAGAACTTTAGATTTACTATTCTTTCTATTTAATATATCCAAAGATCAGGACACTGTTGTTCCTATCTTCTTGTGGGAGACTGCAAAAAAAACACATAAAAGAGAAGATCTTAAAGGCTTAGAGAGAGAAAGAGTCAACATTCGTTTTCTTCTAAAAAAAACCGAGAAAAGGGAAATTAGAGAAAGGGAGAGAAGAGAGAGGTGCGATGGGGACTCACCATGCCTGGCTGGTCCACAGGGCGCGGTCGGCGTCAGCGAGAGGGACAGTCACGCGAGCAGTCGGCAGACCGCAGATTGGAGGTCAGTCGTCCATGACCAAGCGGTACCAGATCTGCGGCCGACTGGAGGGGTGGCGCTGTGCGGGGGCTCGGCGGAAGGAAGCGGCGGCGCAGTAAGGGTCTCGGTCGGGTCGTACGGCACGAAAGGGGGTCTCGCCGGCGATGGAAGCTGGCGGATCCGGGCCGGGCTCTGCTGGTGGAAGGGAGCCACGCGGTGGCTGCTCGGGGCAATGGCCGTGCCGAACGCGGCGGAGTGCTCCGGTCACGGAGAGCTGGCTGCGGCACCGGTTCTGACGGCGATAGGGCACGCTAGGTGGCGCGGTGGCGTAAGCGATCAGGTTAGGATTTTTCCCCTCTTCTAAATTCATGGGTGATGTTGGTGGTGATGGTTGCGGTTGTGTTCGCGGCAGTCCATGAGTGCGGCGGTAGAAATATTGGCAATGGAGATGGTGAAGGTGGGGAGTTCGGGTTGGGCTGCCGGGGTGATTGGGAAATTGGTAGTAGCGGCGGTGTGTCGACCCGCTGATGACGGCAGTTTAATAGTCGTGGCGGGGATGGCGTTTGGGTAAGGTTGGACGGGATGTTGGTATCGGCAGTGGTGTTGGCAGTGGCGAGGATCGAGACGGTGGCAAATTTTGGTGATAGTTGGTAATGGCAGGGCTGAGAGCGGGAGTACGGAGGAAGGGCTGAGCGGAGAAGCCGCGGTGGAAGGGGCGGTGTTGCGTCCTGCGAGACACGGGACGGGTGTGTCCGGAGTTATCGGACACGGAGAGTTAATTGTACTTGTAAAGGAAATATAGTGGATGGAAAAAGCACGGACACGATGCACTTGTGGAGAATTTGGATGGTAAAAGTTTCTATGGAGAAGAACAAGGGAGCCTATCCTTATATAGGAGGTGGTGCTCCTAGTTTGATAAAGACAATGATTGTTTAAATTCCCCAAGAGATAAATTCCCTATTAATTCAATCTACTTAAAAATAAATCTAATCAAAATCAATTTAAATATAGATAAAACCTTTATTTGATTTAAAATAAAATCTTCTCTAATTTAAATGACCGTATTTAATCAAATATTCACTCAAACAAAATTTTAAATATTATTTTCATATATAATAAACTATAATAATAATTAATTTCGAAAATATAAATATATATATATATATATATATATATATATATATATATATATATATATATATACACTCACATGCAAAAAAAAAAAAAAAAAATATATATATATATATATATATATATATATATATATATATATATATATATACACTCGCATGCAAAAATAATATTTTATATAAAATACAGTTTTTCTAAATTACTCTTTATAAAATAACCCTTTTTATGAAAAATAAAATGAATGAAGTTTGGTAATCCACGATGCGACACATTTTGTGACTTTAATAAATAGAATAATTATCACATTTGTTTTGAACCTGTAGTTTTTTTCTATATAATTAAAATCTATAAAAACGTTTTATAAAAAAATATGTACCTCGCACATATTCGCACTCGACGAGAAAATACGAATCGCAAACTCGTACACAACGTACTATACGAAAATGAAAACTTATATGCGACGTACAAATCCGAAGTACAAAATCAATAAAAAATTATTTATTTTAAAAAAAATCATGGTAGAAATTTTGGGGGTGTACATCCTACCCAACATAAAAGAATTTCGTCCTCCAAATTTAGGAATAGATAGGGTAGGTAAGGTTGAAGGGATAGAAACAGTTTATTGGTGAAAAATCCAATCAAATTATTCGACAAGGAGACAAGGCATACAATGGAATCAATTTGAATAATCGAAACTTAGATAACTAGAAAAAAATGAATTAGAAGATGTCTCATGACAATCTATCAATGTCGAATTCGATCAATTCTGCCCAAAATAAGTAATCCTTAAAATCGTTGATAACATCCTCGATCTCAAATTTAGGCTCAATAACTCAAGTTTTTGAGTTTTGTTTAATATCATAAAATTTTGAATCCTCATCATCTTATCACTACTCTTCAAAATTTTGTTTCCTTCTCACAATTGATATTCCATGAACTAAATTTTCGGCAAAATACATATTTTTTCTTCTAAATTTTAGATTTCTGAACCGCCTTAGATGCCAACACATATATACATTTGATACCTCATAATAGGATGTATTAAATTCATAAATAATTCTCTTACGAATATTTTTCTCAATTTTTTTTATAAAAATCATTCAACCTTTTCTCAATTTAGTCGAAGATAAAAATCAACATTACCTTAATATGACCTTTACAATCATTACATAGACAAATTTTTAAATCATATATCTCATGAGAGAAATTCAATAAGTCCGAAACTTTTGATTTCTTCTTCTCCAATATATAGGTCTATATTTCCTCAAGCTATAATCTTCTTAAAAATTTAAATTTAATAACCTTCAATCCATTTAGTCGATGGCAAAATCAAGTTCCCATCTCTAGTATATTCGATTAATCACAACCTTTTGTCAATCGCACTCATCTCATTAAAATATCATATTAATACTATTTAATAGCACCCTTCAACTCATATCAATTTTTTACACCCATGGGAAGATTTATCTTCAATGTTTGATTAATTTCAGGCATTTTGTCAATCTCAAGCATATTATCATTTGATCCTCAAAACCTAATGTCACTTAATTCCATCTACTAACACTTTTCAACTCATTCCTCCAAATTATACACTCGTTCAATTTATCTATACTAATCTTTTTTATGGCTTTTCAATCCAACTCATTTTTAACCGAAGGGTGTCATGATAAACTTTTCATCTTCACACATAAGAAACAAGGTTTCCATGGATACCAGTGTAGTAAAAATAAGATTCCTTAAAGAAAAGAAAAAAAAACAATCGGGAGGAGAGTATAGTTAGGTTCAATGGTCATGATAAGGGTTTGGATAATAAATAAGGATTATCACACGAAAATAAAAAGTTATGGATCTAAGCAAATTAAGATAAGGCACCAAAAATAAAAAGACACGAGTTAGCAATCAACATAAAGCACAAGCTAAACAGTTAAGGAATTAAGTAGATCACAATTATTTATTGGTTCGAAAGAATTGAGTCTAGGTTGAGTAGTCGGAAAGTTTTTCAGTTTTATGGTAAGAATTATAGTTGAGCCTTTTTGACCAGAAAGTTGCATCATGAAAATAGAGTACAAGGGGACGTGTTTTAGTAGGACATGATGTACCTACATGAAGGTGGGCTCGCCGAGGTCTTGCATATGATATTTGTTGGAAGGAAAAGTCTAGTATTGTGTTCCAAATATCAAAGTCACGATAGGGGACACCAAATAATCAAAAATAGAAAGTGGGAGTTCATGAGGTGTTAATTAACGCACAAACGTAGGTATAATCACATGGTTTGGTAGATGACTAACCATACTTAAGTATATACAACTATCATGGTCATGGATGATATGGCAATTAACGTGGAATACTTGTATGCCATTAGGGTGACCTTGTTTGCTTCCTGATTCTCTATCACAATGAGAATTAACTCCATAAATCCAAGCTTCCACACAAGTCTTATAAAAATAACCTGCCAAAATGTCTAACCACTCTAAGTCGTCAAGCATAATCATGTTTAAATTTATTTTGATCAATGCCAAGTTAACCTTTATCATATCACTAGTAACAATCCCAACTTAAACTTGAAGTTTAAATAATCTTATCAATCTTGAATCACGATATATTTTTTTTTCCAATAAATCTCGAGATAAACTTTAGCAAATTATACCTAAATCCAAACTAACACTTGAAATTTAATTCACTTAACTGTAAATTATGGACATAATTTAAAACTTAAGATTTTTCTCAAATCTATATCATATCCCAATAAATCATAACCATTTCCAAAAACCTTAAAAATTAACATCCCGTTCCCAATCGAATTTTAATTTAAAAATCTTCCTCGATTATAGATCATGTGACAAAATTTATTTTTCTTTCTTTCAAAGTCGCTTTCTTATCTTCCAAAAATATATATATATCCCCAATGAGTCATAAACGTTCTAAAATTCTCAAAGAAAAAATCAATTTGTTTCCTTATTTAAAGATTCTAATGATCCTCTTATGAATATCATAAAATCCTCTCCATCTTTCGAAGTCAGTAACATCGTTACTACCCAACTTGGAATTAACTGATCCTACATGATCATAGGGTTCCTCAATCCGCAAACTAAACTTGCCTTTATAACTCAATTAGAACCTTAATGCATATTAATTGTCAATGTAACCTTTCTAGCCATGTGTTTGATCGATGAGCATATACTAGTGTAGTCATCTTTCTAACCATTAGTAAACACGAAATAAGGGATAAGATTTCGATATAAAGAGATCGAACGTGATGTAAATCAAGGAAGTCGAACGAGATTCCGAAATTTGAGGTCGAGGAAGGAGATCAAGTAGGTGGATGAGATCCTAAACTCTATTCCTATGTACAGGCTCACATCGGTACAGTAACTTAATCGAAATGATAAACTGACCTGCATGGGCCACCACAAGAATATGTAACGCTCCAGTCCCAAAATATAAGGACTAAGTATGTAGACATGCCAACTGTATATATATGAAGTATATGGAACCCTCGTATGTATAAATAAGCTGTAAAATATAGAAAGCCATGAAACTAATCTCATCCATAAATAAATATATCATCGAATCAACTTATAAATGTCATTTGTACAAAAATGTTGGACGGAGACAAATCCACTGCCAACTAAAAAGAGAGAAATACATAGCAACGATGGAAGAGTCGAGCGACGATCCAAGAGCTAGCATCGCGAAGGTAGATTGTAACTATGGCCTTGACTAGAGCACCTGCAAAAATCATAAAACACACCTGGAGAAATCACCAGGTCCTCAGAGGGACGTAACAAGATACAGAAAGAATATGCCATTATAACTGCAAATGTAAATACTATAAAACTACAACACAACTGGGTCCTTAACCATCTATGTGATATACATTTTGAGGACAATGTTCTATGCAGGGGCTGTAGGATCAGTAGAGTAAATAAAGAGTGGCAGTAAGTTGCGCTCATCCGTCCGTAGGGCGTGGTCGGCGTCTGCGAGAGGGACAGTCATGCGAGCAGTCGGCGGACCGCGGATTGGAGGCCGGTCGACCTTGACCCGGCGGTGCCAGATCTGCAGTCGACCGGAGGGGTGGCACAGTGCGGGGGCTCGGCGGAAGGAAGCGACGGCGCGATCTGCGACCGACCGGAGGGGTGGCGCTGTGCGGGGGCTCGGCGGAAGGAAGCGACGATGCGGTAAGGGTTTTGGTCGGGCCATACGGCGCGGAAGGGGGTCTCCCGGTGAGGGAAGCTGGCGGATCTGGGCCGGGCTCGGCTGGTGGAAGGAAGCCACACGGTGGCTGCTCGGGGCAGTGGCCGCGTCGAACGCGACGGAGTACTCTGGTCGCGGCGAGCTGGGCTGCGGCACCGGGTTCTGACGGCGGTAGGGCACCCCAGGTGGCACGGTGGCATAAGCGATCAGGTTAGGATTTTCCTCCTCTTCTAATTTCGTGGGTGATGCTGGTGGTGATGGTTGTGGTTGTGGTCGTGGCAGTCCGTGAGTGCGGCGGTAGGAATATTTGCAATAGAGATGGTGATGGTGGGGAGTTTGGGTTGGGCTGCCGGGGTGATAAGGAAATTGGTGGTAGCGACGGTGTGTCGACCCGCTGATGATGGCAGTTTAACGGTCGTGGCGGGGACGACGTTTGGGTGAGGTTGGATGGGAAGTTGGTATCGGCAGTGGTGTTGGCAGTGGCGGGGATCGAGACGGTGGCAGATTTTGGTGATAGTTGGTAATGGCGGGGCTGAAAGCAGGAGTACGGCGGAAGGGCTGAGTGGAGAAGCCGTGGTGGAAGGGGTGGTATTGCTTCCTGCGAGACACAGGACAGGTGTATCCGGAGTTGTCGGACACGGAGAGTTAATTGTATTTGTAAAGGAAACATAGTGGATGGAAAAAGCATGGACACGATGCACTTGTGGAGAATTTGGATGGTAAAAGTTTCTATGGAGAAGAACAAAGGAGCCTCTCCTTATATAGGAGGTGGTGCTCCTAGTTGGATAGAGACTAGGATTGTTTAAATTCCTCAAGAGATAAATTTCTTATTAATTCAATCGACTTAAAAATTAGTCTAATCAAAATCGATTTAAATCTAGATAAAACCTTTATTTGATTTAAAATAAAATCTTCTCTAATTTAAATTACCGTATTTAATCAAATATTCATTCAAACAAAATTTCAAATATTATTTTCATATATAATAAAATATAATAATAATTAATTTCAAAAATACAAATATATATATACACTCGCATGCAAAAATAATATTTTATATAAAACACAGTTTTTCTAAATTACTCATTATAAAATAACCCTTTTTATGAAAAATAAAATGAATGAAGTTTGGCAATCCACGACGTGACGCATTTTGTAACTTTAATAAATAGAATAATTATCATATTTGTTTTGAACCTGTAGTTTTTTTCTATATAGTTAAAATCTATAAAAATATTTTATAAAAAAATATGTACCTTGCACATATTCGCACTCGATGAGCAAATACAAATCGCAAACGCGTACGCAACGTACTATACGACAATGCAAACTTGTATGTGACGTACAAATCCAAAGTACAAAATCAATACCAAATTATTTATTTTAAAAAAATCGTGGTAGAAATTTAGGGGGTTTACAGATACCCGTTGAGGGGGTATAGTTGATTCTCCGTTGGCCCCTAGATCGGGACTGGTGGAGACAGATGCCCTTGCCAGAGTGGTTCGAATGTCGAACACCGCCTGGGTCAGGATCTGCATGGAGGCAGAGAGGGTTTTGATACTCCCCTCAAGGGTGTCTATACGCTGTATAATGTCTAGCGCTAGAGCGTCTAATTCTCCTTCATTACCACCCCCTGCCATGTAAGCTGTCATGACACAGGTGAATGTGGATGGATCGGTCGAGGCTTCGCTTTCGACCTCGCGCTTTCTTGTGGAGGGGCTTCTTCTTCTGAGGCCTCGTGTTGGCTACCCCCAACTATGTCAGGATTAGTTTATCGAAGCGCTTTTTCATCTTCGAGGAGAGGGTTGTCAGAGGCTTGACTACCCCCGGCTGTTGCTTCTGCCAGGGCCTTTCTCCTTGCTCAGGTGCATTTGTATACCCCTGGGGATGGGACTACTATTTTGCTCTTCTTCAGCTGACTCTTAGATGCAGAGGCTGAGGAGTTGGTGGTTATCTTTCTCACGGATGAGTGGGAATTGGAAGCAACATGACAGGAAGCGATCTTGGGCTCTCCTTCATCTTCAATTATTACTTTCTTTTCGAGGCGACATCGGATAGTTGTCGTAGATTGTAGTCGCTGAAACACGGACTGCCTCTGTGGTAGAACCGTTATTTTGCAACAACAGCAGTTGATGGTGACCATAGCACAGGTGTGCCCTGTGAGGGGCACATCGTGCTTATTGGTCAGCTCTCCTAATCTGTGCTTGTGACTGATCACATTACGTAAATCATGATGGAAGAGTTTTACTTTAACACCCCCATCAGGCGCATGGCAAGGCCAAGCACTGGGGTGGTCATATGAATCCTGTACCCCATGATCTGGTTCACGTGCATGAGATACGCCCAGATCATTGATAGAGGAACAACATTTATAGCAACTTGAGTCCACTTCATGCGCATCACCCAAGTGGGCGCATGGACTCAACATCGCAGTTGTCCATCCAGACTTGGATCAAAATACAGTAGATGCGCCCAAGCGGGACATGGACTTTGAGAGTCGACCCGTACAGCTTACCATCAGCAACGTACATGATTCTGAATGCATGCTTCTGGTTTACTGTTGGCGAAGCACATTCGTGGCGCATGGCCTGTGCTGCCTTAGATTTCTTTGTACTAACCCGCGAAGGCGCATTGTACTCAGAATCCAATTCTGCCTTGCTATGACAGCAAGTGAGTCTGTTGAAGACAGATGTTCTCTCCTACGTACCAAAGCTCATGTGCTGGAGATTGGTTGCGTCTTTGCTCCATTGGCGTATCTTCTTTGGCTGGAAAGAAGACGGTTGGGGAATGCAGTCAACACTGTATTTCCCAGACAGATGCACGACACCAGTGGGCGTACCCTTATTGTTGAGAGCGTCAGCAGGAAGGGCCAGCTGCGGTGGCACATCCCCTTCAGTGATGGTGCCAGGCGCATCGACCTTATGTACCCAGACTTAGCGAGTCTTTTTCGGCAGCCGGTTCGAAGGACTCGCGCTGCCTTCAAAGATGAAATCCTTATATGCCTGTTGATTGAGGCGCACCACAAGTATTTTATGGGAGGAGCCGAGTTTGATGTCATCAGATTGCGACACAACTTTCTCATTGAAGGAGAAAAAGGTCCGCAGCAGAGTCGCCAGCTTGTTTGCCATTAAAACTCTTTGGGATTGTTGTTTTTAATTACAAACAGAACAGAGTATAATGTAGGACTTAGATGTAGTCCCAGGAGTTCACTTTTGTTTTTATCTGGGTACTATGTCGATGTAGTGAGTGGTAAATACGTTGACTTCCTTTACGATCTGACGACGATCTTGAACTCTCTGAAGGTCTAGGTTGCTCTGGATGTCGGAGTGTTGCGAGGAGAAGTGGACGTTAAGTGTCTCTTCTGGCCTATGTATGTGGATCTAACAGTCTGTTTGTATATCTCTCTCTTTGAGTGTCATAAAGGAATGATCCTTCTCTTTATAGATAGCAGGCTGGCTGCTCATGTACACATATGTCGGATGTGCCTGGACGTAGGAACGCCACGTGGCTGATGCTGGTGGGGGCACATGGACGATGTGCCCCAATTTGTAGTAGAATCTACTCGAACTGCTTCGTTGGGCTGCGGAGGAGCTGACACGTGGCAGTTGTTGAGATTTGGTTGTTGCTGAGATCTTGGGTGGTTAGCACCCATTCTTTGAATAGAACTGAGTCAAAGGACACATGGCGTATGCCTGTGGCTCAAAGATCTCGATTTTGGAGGAGAGTGATCTATTGGGGTGTACCTAGGATCGGGCGCATGGAGGCGACTTAGTCCTATAATTTTCAGGCATCATAGACAAGTCTGGGCGCATGACTTTTGAGGCACATATAGAGCTTCGCATGAGGGTGCGCCTAGGATCAGGCGTAGGGGAGGCGACTTGGTCTCATGATTTTTAGGAGTCATGAGCAAGTCCAGGTGTCCGATTTTTGAGGCGCATGCAGAGCTTAGTCTTCTGTTGCTTGAGATCAGAAGTGAGCTGAGGGGGTGTATGACCACTGGGGCGTACGCCATCTTCTGGGCACATGGCCACGAGGCGCAAACGAATGATCTATCGGCCACGTGGCAGTTGTTGCCGACCCAAGGTGTAATAATGGTGCTGACATCAGCGGCCCTTCGTTTTCTGTGCAGGGCTGCTGATTGGACGGCTCTTGGAATGCGTTGTCGCCTTTGTCATTCAGCATTAAAAGGGTGCATCGGTTAGTGCTCCTTTGGGCGCATGGGTCTCTGGCCCATTTGGGCGCATCCCTGAGGAGTGCATGATGTTGACGGCACATCAGCCAGGTATCACATCCTTTTTGGCCCGTTTGTTAAGTTTTTTAAGGCATTAATGGCTGTTTTGACTTTGTTGAATTCGAAGAGGCGGATTCCTCGTCATAAATGCAAATTTATTGCACAGAATGCGAGGAGACGGCCACTTGGCGCATGGGCGAGGGTTGCCCCATCCTATAAATAGCTTTGTGAAAAGTTTTGTTTCTTATTTCACTTAGCTTTTCCTTCATGGAGACTAACTCGATCGGTCCCTTGCCTCGGCGAGTTGGTGATGAACTTCTTTCGAGGACGAAGATGCGTCGAGTTGGTTTTTTCACCATCGGCCCTGTGAAAGTGCCTGTTGCATCCAAATATCGGGATTATCGTGTCCCAACACAGGCTGAAGGTGCCTGTTGCATCCAAACATCGGGGCAGTCGTGCCTCGATTTTTGTTATGTTGGAAGAGCCGCAGGTCGGGGCTATCGTACCCCGACTTTGTTAGGCTATAAGAGCCACTCCTCTTGATAGAGTGCCCGTATGCCGACGAAGAAGTGATTCGCTCTGACTATGCACGGGGATACGCATACGCTGATAATGCTGGAATTGTAATGCCTGTGGTTCGTATTACGTATTCTTGGAATAAGTGTACATATTTATTCTTGTATTGCATGATTCCTTGTTTAGTTTTCTTCATGGCTTGGCTTGGTTTATTCCTGGTTCGGGTTGGTTGGTTCGACTTGGCTTGGTTTTGATTGGGTTCATGATGAACCCAAGGTGAACCCCTACCTACCACCACCATTTGTATTTATTAGCCCTCTTCATTCTCTCTCTTCGTTATTCATCTTCTTCTTCCTCATTTACTCCCTTCACCTACCAAAGAGAGTTGAGAGATGTCTAGGCAAGTACAACTTGCTTCCACAAGAGAGCTCATTTTTATTGTTCCATTAGCTTCTCCTCATGTTTCTAAGACACATTAGAACTTGTCATTTTCCATTTTGAGGCTTTAATTTTTGTAGATCTAGAAATTAGTTATTTTTGGATTTTGGTGGTTTTGATCTATCAAACTTCTTTGTTTTCAAGTTTTGATGGTTCCATGTTGTAGAGAATTTTATTCTACCCAATTTTGACCTTTGAAAAGTTGGATTTGGACTTATTTTGACCAAGTTATGGACTTTTGAAGCTTTGGGTTCAACCATGGAGTTCTTGCTGATTTGGAGAAGACAGTGAGCAGTGCGGAAGCTTTTTAGCTTGTGCCACTGAGCTGTGCGCGCTCTTTAGCGCAGCGCAATCCGATCCATACGCTGCCTTTTGGGAGCGTATGTCTTGCATACGCTCACTTGCTTGATAAGGAGTCGTATGGAGTCCATACGCTGCCTTTTGGAGGCGTATGTCTCGCATACGCTCGCTTGCTTGACGAGGAGTCGTATGGAGTACATACGCTGCCTTTTGGAAGCGTATGACTTGCATACGCCTGACCTGAGCGTGGCTTGACCTGAGCGTAGGTTGGCTTGAGCGTAGGCTGGCCTGAGCGTACAACTTTTGCACTGAGCGTATGGCCTTTGGCTGACTTGGTCTCATGTCAGCGTGTCAGATTTGGTTTTATTTTCCCTAAGCTTGGCTCTTCTATAGCCCTGTATGATGATATTTTGTACTGAGCGTATGACCTGATAGTGGCCGTCGTGGCGCACTCCTGACTAGTACACTTGACCTGATAACCTGACATGTTATATCTTGATAAGCTGTTGCGACGGCTACTTGACATGACATGACCTGTATAATAACCTGGACACCGTGGGCGATTGTGTTGTATAAATAAACCAGTCCTGTCTTGCATCATGTCTAGGACAGGGACTCCTCAGTACCACGGTCAGGAGTACCTACTAAAATGGACTAAGGCTAACAACTAGAATTAATACATTAGTCATGACGAGATTTCCCAGCTACAGGCAATCCCGTTACCTGGGCACGCCTTGGGATCTGTAGCCTACCGTCGAGTAGGGCACATTTCCAGCACACTGTCATGTGTTGCACCCTTCAAGCTACCTAAGGGTACATTCGTTTCCTGGACGATGTACCCACCTGAATTCAACTCTAATCTTCTAACCCGGGTAACCTGGATGGTCTGCAGGGCTTGTGGCTGTGGAATAATCTCACTGCATCTTGTTAATAATTAGGCTTGTGACAACCATAGTTAGTTAAAGTATCGAGCCGTAATTCTTGCTTGGCCGTGAAGTGATTGGATGGAGTCTAACCAGTCTAGTCTTGCCCTGATCCTGTTTCAGATTATTGAATGACCAGAATGCTTGTATTTATTTTACCGATAAATGGTGAGAATTCCAAGTTCTGTTCAGACGAAGGGTTACAACCCCGGTCCTTGTTTGGTTTACGGGTTGTAACCTGGTTATCTGAATAGTTCCATGGTTATCTCGTCGTATATCATCCTGGTGTATTTTCTTTATTTCCAGTTCTTACTTTTATTTATATCTTGTGCTGATTGCTGGTTTTAGCTCTTAAGTGAAGCCTTCATTGTGGCATTTGCTCTTTCTGGGGTCTGACCCAGCTGGTTTTGTATGGCCAGATTTCGGAGCAGCTCCAGAGGATCTACCGACCTTCCAGCCAGATGGTGGCCACTAGACGGAAACCTGGCAACGAGTGGATTATTTTTGGCTCTTCCACTTTATTGTAAAAATATTCTTTTGAGGCGTTTAGCCGACGAGCACCTGTTTAGCTCGATTGCACTTACTTACTGTCTGCCTACGGGCTGTAACATGATTAACAGATCCTAGGGTTGATCATGTATGACTAAACTCTTGCTAGTCCTGACATTTTGTAACGACTAGCTTCATGATCAACTGAATATGTAATGTTTGGGACGCCTTACTATTGTATATTTAATGATCATACATCTTGTAACTTTTACTTACTTGCTTGTGATTGAAACACTAGGCTTGTTCATGACCTTAAGAGACTGTTGGCTTGTAGATAAACCATCATGTATCTAGACAGTCGTGACCGTATAGCGAGATGGATTCCATTTCATATACGTAGCTGGCTATGTCTACCCCCGCTCTCCAGTATTCTGGGTCTGGGGCGTGACATGGTTTAAGTGGTGGCCCATACAGGTCTTGTAAATCAAGATATGTGAGGGTTTACCGAATAGATGTCTCAATCAGTATTCGTCCTTGATCTCTGCTCGTATCTTCTGAATCCCTGGATTCTTGTCCTGATCATATGCTTGTATCGTTGATCTGTCCTGGCCCTTCCTTATTGTTCTCTATGTCATCTTCTTCAGCGATATTGTTCGTGGTCCTACCGACCAGCAAGGCGGAGCACCTCCCGCGGACCAGCAGCAACCCGGAGATCAAGCCCAGCATTCCGGAGTAGCCTCCAGAGTCGTGCCTTCTGGCGGAGAGCCACCAGTCCGGCCAGTTCAACCTGTAGAACATGATGACGATACTTTGGTAGGACGCGTCAGGACCTTGATAGCTTTCCAAGACCGACGTGGAGATGCCTTGTACCAGGCAGTGACGGATGCTTTGACCCGGGGTGGTCATCAGGGTAACCGCACGGCCAACAGATTCAAGCGCTTGAACCCTCCATTCTTCGACGGTAGTGAAGATGCTATCACGGCAGATGCATGGCTTCAGGACACAGAGGTAATTCTAGAAGCAGCCAGGACCCCAGAGAACGAGAAGGTGGCCGTTGTGCACCTGCAGTTGTTAGATCTTGCCCGCAGCTGGTGGGCAGCGCAGGCCGTTGGATTAGCAGCACCCATTGCTTGGGCAGTATTCAGAGAGAGATTCTAGACCAAGTATTTCGATGTCGTGGCTCGGTATGATCTGCAGATGAAGTTTACCAATCTGAAGCAAGGAGGCAGGACGGTCGACGGATATGCGACCGAGTTTTCCAGACTCAGTCGGTTTGCTCCCACTTTGGTGGCAACCGAGTATGATAGAGCCCAGCGGTTCCAGCAGGGACTTCACTTGGAGATCTTGTTGGCGATTGAGCAGTTTGAGCATCAGACTTTTGATGCAGTCTTGAGAGCAGCCCGGAGGTATGAGTATACCTCCCAGAGGATTGTGGATAGGGCCGGAAGTCGGAAGAGATCTCACGGCCAGATGAATCAGTCTTCAGCACCAGCCCCGGCAGCCAGGGCCTTGACTATTGGAGCTCCGAGGCGAGCGGCCTCAGTGACGTCGGTTCAGCATTCAACTCCGACGCACCCTCAGCTGCATAAGCAGAAGCAATCTTCCGCAGTGGGTTGTTCTCATTGTGGGAAGCCAGGCCATGTAGTGGCAGAATATCGCAGGGCATAGGGATTGTGTCTGGCTTATGGAGCACCAGACCATAGGATTAGATCCTGCCCGAATAGGGGTGGTTCATCATCATCCAACCTTTCTAGCTCTTCGGTGAGAGGACCAGCTCCGGTCCAGCAGCAGCAGTATCCATTGTCGAGGCCCTTGCCGCCTCAGACCCAGGTGTTCCAGCAGCAGAACCCCCAGCAGTATGCACCAGTCCAAGCCAGAGTCAGAGCAGGCAGCGAGGATTTCAGCAGAGGGGACTAGCACCCCGAGGGCACGGTCAGGCTATGGTGATGACCGTGGAGGAAGGATTGGCACCAGGAGAGGTAGTGGCAGGTACTATTCTCGTCAACTCCTTTCCAGCTTCAGCTTTTTTTGATTCTGGTGCATCGCATTCATTTATGTCTGCACGATTCGCGACACGGGTAGGATTGGAGCCCGAGTCATTATCAGTAAGGCTCAATATACTTACTGGTAACGGACTTATGGGAGTAGATAGAGTATTTTCCTCGTGTCGGATCGTAGTTAGCGGTAGAGAATTCCCCGCTAGATTGATAGAGTTCCCGATGGCCGATTATGATGTGGTCCTAGGGATGGATTGGTTGAGGAACGAGTATGCTAGGATAGACTGCCACATTGGTAGGGTTATTTTTAGCATTCCAGGCGAGCCGGAGTTTTCTTTCTTCCGAGGCAAAGTTGAGTCATCTCCTCCAGTATTGCGGATGGCAGTAGCAGCAGTTTAGTTGCCCAGGATAGTCGAGGAGTTTCCAGATGTTTTCCCAGAAGAACTTCCAAGTATGCCTCCGGAGCGGGAGATCGAGTTCACTATAGACTTGATTCCCGGGACAGCCCCAGTGTCAGAGAGAGTCTACAGGATGGCACCGTCAGAGTTGGAGATATTGTACAAGATGATTGAAGAACTCAGAATCAAGGGATTCATTCGTGCTAGTGGATGGCCTTGGGGAGCCCCGATGCTTCTTGTGAAAAAGAAGGATGGTACGTCCAGGTTATGTGTTGATTATCGTACCTTGAACTCAGTGACAATCAAGAACAGATACCCTCTTCCGAAGATAGATGACTTGTTTGATCAACTCAAAGGGGCTTCAGTATTCTCGAAGATTGATTTACGCTCAGGTTATCATCAGATCAGAGTCAGAGAGCAGGACATCCCAAAGACAGCTTTTAGATCGAGATATGGGCATTGAGAATTCCTTGTTATGCCTTTTGGAGCAACCAATGCGCCGGCAGTATTTATGGACCTCATGAATCGTATCTTTATGCCATACTTGGATCAGTTTGTGATCGTGTTCTTGGATGACATTCTGGTCTACAGCAAGAGTGAGGCGGAGCATGAGCAGCATCTTCGTATAGTTCTTCAGATCCTTAGAGAGCACCAGTTATATGCCAAGTTTAGTAAATGCGAGTTCTGGCTCGATCGCATTTCGTACTTGGGTCATATCATCACTCGAGGAGGAGTAGAAGTGGATCCCCAGAAGATTGTGGCTATTGAGTCGTAGCCAGTGCCCATCACAGTTGCAGAGGTTCGTAGTTTTCTTGGATTGGCCGGCTACTACCGGCGGTTTGTTTCGGATTTTGCTCGAATTTCAGCACCATTGACGTAGTTGACCCACAAGGATGCGCAGTTTGCTTGGACAGCAGAATGTCAGAGTTCTTTTGAGCAGTTGAAGCGAGGCCTGATAACAGCTCCTATTCTCACGCTTCCAGATGGGACCAGAGGATTCTCAGTGTACTGTGATGCTTCAGGCAGAGGTTTAGGATGTGTTCTGATGCAGCATGGGAAGGTAATAGCTTATGCGTCACGACAACTTCATGATCATGAGAGAAATTACCCAACCCATGACTTGGAGCTGGCAGCAATGGTGTTTGCACTTAAGTTATGGAGGCACTACTTGTATGGAGACAGGGTAAAGATTTTCACCGACCACAAGAGCCTGAAGTATGTTTTTACCCAGAAGGATCTTAACATGCGTCAGAGAAGGTGGCTGGAGCTTCTTGTGGATTATGATGTCAACCTGCAGTATCATCCTGGAAAGGCTAATGTTGTTGCGGATGCATTGAGCAGGAGAGCGGAAGTTTATTTTCTAACAGCGCAACCAGAATTGTTAGCCGATCTTCAAAATATGGGTATTGAAGTTGTTCTTCCTTCCAGTATGGCATTGATGGCCAGCATGCAAGTTCAGTCCACTATAGTTGAGAGGATCGGGATGGCGCAGTCGACAGATTCCAAGCTTCAGCGACTCAGAGCAGAATGCGAGGCAGGACGAAGACCAGAGTTATGTATTCATGAGGATGGTACACTTTGACATGGTAATCGCCTTTGTGTACCCAGTAGAGATATCAGACAGGAAATCATGTCAGAAGCGCACAGTTCGCAGTATTCCATCCATCTCGGCAGTACGAAGATGTATCGTGATATCCGTTAGCACTTCTGGTGGAATGGCATGAAGCGGGAGATAGCTCGGTTTGTCTCTCGGTGTTTGGTTTGCCAACAAGTTAAGGCTGAACATCAGAGGCCAGCAGGACTTCTTCAGCCCTTGTCGATTCTACAATGGAAGTGGGAGCATGTGACCATAGATTTTGTGACTGGACTACCTAGATCCCCAGCTGGTAGAGATGCTATCTGGGTTATAGTTGATAGGCTCACGAAAGTGGCTCACTTTCTTCCATTCAGAGTTGGTCAGTCGACGGCTCAGTTAGCAGAGATGTACCTCAGGCAGATTGTTAGATTGCACGGTGTGCCCTTCAGTATCACCTCGGACCGAGATTCAAGATTTACGTCGTACTTTTGGCGTAGCTTGCAAGAGAGTTTGGGGACTCATCTCCAGTTTAGTTCAGCATATCACCCGCAGACAGATGGCCAGTCGGAGCGCACGATCCAGACTCTTGAAGACATGTTGCGATCTTGCACACTTGACTTCGGTGGTTCATGGAAAGATCACTTGCACCTGGTGGAATTCTCATACAACAACAGTTTCCAGGCCAGTATCCAGATGGTACCGTTCGAGGCAGTGTATGGTAGGAAGTGCAGATCCCCGCTAGCCTGGGATGATGTTGGAGAGAGACAGATGCTCGGTCCAGAAATGATTGCCCAGACAGTTGAAGTGGTCAGGCGAGTCAGAGATTATCTTCGAGTTGCCCAAGATCGCCAGTGCCAATGGGCCGATTCTCATCGACGCCCTCTCGAGTTTTCGGTCGGCGATCATGTATTTCTGAGGATTTTGCCTAACCGTGGTGTCATTCGTTTCGGCGTACGGGGCAAGCTTAGTCCTAGGTATATAGGACCATTTGACATTCTGGAGCAAGTAGGAGATGTATCCTATCGTCTCACTCTTCCACCGTCGCTAAGCGAGGTACATGACGTGTTCCATGTATCCTAATTACGACGATATATCTCGGACCCGAGCCACATCCTAGATTATTCGGAATTGGTTGTTGGTACCAACCTTTCGTATGAGGAGAGGCCCGTGTCTATATTGGACCGGAGAGAGAAGATCCTCAAGAACAAGACTATCAAGTTAGTCCGAGTTGCTTGGGGTCATCACTCTTTGGGGGAGTCAACGTGGGAGCGTGAGGATGATATCCGATCGCGATATCCCGACTTGTTTGACTCGTGAGGTATAATGTCTTCTTATGCCTCATGCCTTCGATTCCTTGCTTGAATGAGTGATTGTCTGCCTAGTTATAGCTTGCATGTGATTAATGTAGCTTGTCATTGCTCCTCTAGCCTCTTGATTAAATTCCGAGGATGGAATTCTTTTAAGGTGGGTAGAGTTATAATACCTGTGGTTCATATTACGTATTCTTGGAATACGTGTACGTATTTATTCTTGTATTGCATGATTCCTTGTTTAGTTTTCTTCATGGCTTGGCTTGGTTAATTCCTGGTTCGGGTTGGTTGGTTCAGCTTGGCTTGGTTTTGATTGGGTTCATGATGAACCCAAGGTGAACCCCTACCTACCACCACCATTTGTATTTATTAGCCCTCTTCATTCTCTCTCTTCATTATTCATCTTCTTCTTCCTCATTTACTCCCTTCACCTACCAAAGAGAGAAGAGAGAGGTCTGGGTAAGTGTAACTTGCTTCCACAAGAGAGCTCATTTTTATTGTTCCATTAGCTTCTCTCCATGTTTCTAAGATACATTAGAACTTGTCATTTTCCATTTTGAGGCTTTAATTTTTATAGATCTAGAAATTAGTTATTTTCGGATTTTGGTGGTTTTGATCTATCAAACTTCTTTGTTTTCAAGTTTTGATGGTTCCATGTTGTAGAGAATTTTATTCTACCCAATTTTGACCTTTGAAAAGTTGGATTTGGACTTATTTTGACCAAGTTATGGACTTTTGAAGCTTTGGGTTCAACCATGGAGTTCTTGCTGATTTGGAGAAGACAGTGAGCAGTGCGGAAGCTTTTTAGCTTGCGCCACTGAGCTGTGCGTGCTCTTTAGCGCAGCGCAGTCCGATCCATACGCTGCCTTTTGGGAGCGTATGTCTTGCATACGCTCACTTGCTTGACAAGGAGTCGTATGGAGTCCATACGCTGCCTTTTGGAGGCGTATGTCTCGCATACGCGCGTTTGCTTGACGAGGAGTCGTATGGAGTACATACGCTGCCTTTTGGAAGCGTATGACTTGCATACGCCTGACCTGAGCGTGGCTTGACCTGAGCGTGGCTTGACCTGAGCGTAGGTTGGCTTGAGCGTAGGCTGGCCTGAGCGTATGACTTTTGCACTGAGCGTATGGCCTTTGGCTGACTTGGTCTCATGTCAGCGTGTCAGATTTGGTTTTATTTTCCCTAAGCTTGGCTCTTCTATAGCCCTGTATGTTGATATTTTATTAGATATTTAACGTCCATTTTATATCCTTACGCATTTTGTCCTGAGCTTGATAATCATGAATTTATGTAATATGTTTGGAAAGGATAACTGAGCCTGACATGACCCGATAGTGGCCCGTAGTGGTGCCCTCCTAACATGAGTAACCTGACATGACCTGATAGTGGCCGTCGTGGCGCACTCCTGACTAGTACACTTGACCTGATAACCTGACATGTTATATCTTGATAAGCTGTTACGACGGCTACTTGACATGACATGACCTGTATAATAACCTGGACACCGTGGGCGATTGTGTTTGTATAAATAAACCAGTCCTGTCTTGCATTATGTCTAGGACAGGGACTCCTGAGTACCACGGTCAGGAGTACCTACTAAAATGGACTAAGGCTAATAACTAGAATTAATACATTAGTCATGACGAGATTTCCCAGCTACAGGCAATCCCGTTACCTGGGCACGCCTTGGGATCTGTAGCCTGCCGTCGAGTAGGGCACATTTCCAGCACACTGTCATGTGTTGCACCCTTCAAGCTACCTAAGGGTACATTCATTTCCTGGACGATGTACCCACCTGAATTCAACTCTAATCTTTTAACCCGGGTAACCTGGATGGTCTGTAGGGCTTGTGGCTGTGGAATAATCTCACTGCATCTTGTTAATAATTAGGCTTGTGACAACCCTAGTTAGTTAAAGTATCGAGCCGTAATTCTTGCTTGGCCGTGAAGTGATTGGATGGAGTCTAACCAGTCTAGTCTTGCCCTGATCCTGTTCCAGATTATTGAATGACCAGAATGCTTGTATTTATTTTACCGATAAATGGTGAGAATTCCAAGTTCTGTTCAGACGAAGGGTTACAACCCCGGTCCTTGTTTGGTTTACGGGTTGTAACCTGGTTATCTGAATAGTTCTATGGTTATCTCGTCGTATATCATCCTGGTGTATTTTCTTTATTTCTAGTTCTTACTTTTATTTTTATCTTGTGCTGATTGCTGGTTTTAGCTCTTAAGTGAAGCCTCCTTTGTGGCACTTGCTCTTTCTGGGGTTTGACCCAGCTGGTTTTGTATGGCCAGATTTCGGAGCAGCTCCAGAGGATCTACCGACCTTCCAGCCAGATGGTGGCCACTAGACGGAACCCTGGCAACGAGTGGGTTATTTTTGGCTCTCCCACTTTATTGTAAAAATATTCTTTTGAGGCGTTTAGCCGACGAGCACCTGTTTAGCTCGATTGCACTTACTTACTGTCTGCCTACGGGCTGTAACATGATTAACAGATCCTAGGGTTGATCATGTATGACTAAACTCTTGCTAGTCCTGACATTTTGTAACGACTAGCTTCATGATCAACTGAATATGTAACGTTTGGGACGCCTTACTATTGTATATTTAATGATCATACATCTTGTAACTTTTACTTACTTGCTTGTGATTGAGACACTAGGCTTGTTCATGACCTTAAGAGACTGTTGGCTTGTAGATAAACCCTCATGTATCTAGACAGCCGTGACCGTATAGCGAGATGGATTCCATTACATATACGTAGCTGGCTATGTCTGCCCCCGCTCTCCAGTATTCTGGGTCTGGGGCGTGACAGGAATGATGCGCCTGGCTGTAGCACTTGAGTGATGCACCTGGCTGCACGTTGAAGTGATGCGTCTGGCTGTAGCACTGCACCTGACTGTAGCTTTTAGGATTTTCTTTCTCTTTTGTAAAAGAATTCTTCTTTGTTAAAAGACATGTAATAAATTTTCATATAAAATAAAAGCCTTATTTTGATGTCTATACTTTTGCTGTCCTTTGTATGCCAAGTACTTTGTTTGAATTCCCTGGCGCATGTTTGAGTCTAGCTGCATAGTGTTTAAGCGCATAGGAATTTTGGCCTATAGATGTGCCTAAAATTCCATGCTTCTACAGGTACAAGACGACCAAGAGTTCTACCTCGTCTTCGATTGTTACCTTCTTTTCGAGACGATATCGGACAGGTGAGACAGATTGTATTTGCTGGAACACAGATTGCTTTGGTAGTGGGATCACTATTTTACAATAGCAGTAGTCGATGGTGACCATAGCACAAGTATGTCCCGTGAGGGGTACGTTGTGCGTGGTGGTCATCTCCTCCGATCTACATTTGTGAGTGAACATATTACGTAAATCGTATAAAAAGAGGTTCACATTTACACCCTCTTCAGGCACGTGGCAATACCAAGCGTCGGGGTGTGTATGTGAGTGATGCGCCCCCTGATCCGGTTCCAGCGCATGAAATGCTCCCAAATCATTGGTGGAAGAATAATATGTATTGTGAGTCGAACCCACTTCATGCGCACAGCCCATGTAGGCATATAGGTTCGACACTACAAAATTTGCCTCATGACTAGGTTCCAGCGCATGAGATGCGTCCAAGTGGAAGGGGGACATTGAGAGTTGACCCATTTTGGACGCATAAGCATCTGAGTCAACTCTGTACAGCTTGCCATCAGTCGTGCGCATGAATTTCAGTGTACATTTTTGGCTTGCTGCTGGCATAGCACATTGTGGGCGCATAGCCCGTGTTACCTTGGATTTCTTCGTACTAGCCCAAAAAGGTGCATAGTACTCAGAATCCAACTTTTCTTTGCCTGGATGGCAAGTGATTCTATAGAAGATAGATAGTTTTCCCTGTACAGTAAAGCCCATGCGTGGGAGATTGGTTGCGCCTTTGTTTTTTGGTGCATCCTCTTCGACTGGAACAAAGTAAGTTGGTAGATGCAGTCAGCATTGCACTTCTCTGGCAGATGTACTGCCCCAGTAGCAGCATTTTATTTACTAATGTTATCAGCAGGAAGGAGTAGCTGTACCGACATAGCTCCTTCGATTTTGGTGCTTGGTGTATCACCCTTGGGTACCCAAACTTGGCGAGTCTTCTTCAGCTTTGATAGCCACTTCCAAGGACTCGTACTGCTTTCAAAGATGAACACCTCGTACGCTTGCTGATCGAAGCGCACCACCAGTATCTTCTTAGAGGATCCGAGTTTCTTATCATCATATCGCAACACTACCTTCTCGCTGGAGGAGAAAGTGGTCCCAGCAGAGTCACCAGCTGGTTTGCTATTACAAAGTAATTTAGAACTTTTTGTATTAACAAACGAATATAGTACAATTTTGATCCTTAGTGGGATCTTCAGAGTACCCTTTTGTTTTTAACTGGGGACGAGTGATGATGGAGGGTTGATTCTTTACTCCATTGATGATCTGACGATGATCAAGAAGCAAATACGAGCCTTCGATTGGACGACGATTCGGCTGTCCTAAAGTAAACTCTGAGTCTCTGAATGTGTCAAAAATCCAGAGAGCATTGAAATGAAGGAATTATCCTTCTATTTATAGGTGGTGGAATGATCCGTTCATGCGTGCATGTGCGATTCATGCATGAAAATTGGCACGTAGCAATGCAACGCGCATGGCTTTATTGGGTGCAGGAGCGCTGCTCCCGGGAAGCTTGAACTGAATCTTGTATAACTGTATTGTTGGGCTACAAATGAGCTGACACATGGCCGTTGTTGAGATTCTTTGATTGCTGAGATCTTGGGTGGTTGGTGCCAGTTCGTGAGCATGACTGATTTAATGACACGTGGCACATGCATATTATTCAAGGATCTCGATTTATTTGAAAGATAATAGATTTGATAAGCCTGGAAGATCTGGCGCATGAAGAGACTTGGCGCATGGCTTCTGAGCACATGCAAATTTGGGTGTGTGGATTTAGGGTGTATGTAAGGGGTTAGTCAGCCACGTGGCAGAGCACAACTGTAATTGACAAAACAAGTAATGATTGTGCTGACGTCGGCGTCTCTTTATTTTTTTGTGAAAGCGGTCAACTGTTCAGTTTTTGAGACGCATGTTGCTGACTTCAGTCTCTTAGCATTAAATGCTTTGATGGGTGAAGAGCTTATGTAAGCGCATCATTCTGGGGGCGCATGCACTACGGAGCGCATCTGTTTTAGGGCGTATAATAGGTGGGCACATCATTTTTCAGGGCGCATGACCTATGGGGCGCACCACTTTCAGTCAACCTCGTTGAGTGTTTCGAGGCTAAAAATTAATGACTTTAACTTGGTTGAAATTGAGATGGCAGATTCATTGCCATTAATGCTAGGTTCATCACATTAACTTCGGGGAGGCTGCCACTTGGCGCATGGACGTGATTCATATATATATATATATATATATTCCTATGGATTTGGATTGGATATCTCTATATATGGTAGGAATATCTCAATAGGGTTGGATTGTGTATTTCTATATATAATAGAAATGGTTTAGATTGTGTATTCCTACATATAGTAGAATACCCTAATTATTTGTGGGTTGAGGCTATATATGCTAGGTGTTTCCTCACCCTAAAATATATCTCAAAAGGAAGCAAGAGTGCTTTATAATTTTTGAGAGAGAGAGAGAAAGGATTGAAGAATATTGTGAAGGAGAGATCGATTCGAATAAATTTTCAACGTCTCTTGTTCTTCGGAGTCTGCAATCAAATTCTCTTCTTTTAAGTAAGTTGTGGTAGTCTATTTGGATCAGGAGGAGCTTGTAGAGGGTGTATTCTCTTTATTCTATTAGTGGAGGTTTTTCCCGATTAGATTCCGATCGTCTCATAGTTTTTTCTATTTAGGTTTTTCCACGTAAAATCTCTATGTCTGCGATTTGTGTTTAGCATTTTTGGTTTGTGTGCTTTTGTTCGGTTCTCTCGCAGGACTCTCTGGTTTGGGGGAACATTTTTTGTACTTCATTCCTAAAAGACTGGTATCATAGCTTTGGGTTCAGAGAGGTGTCAAAAGTTGACAGTTAAATCAGGAAGTAGGGATGGACGTGAAGCCGATACGTATGGTAAATTTAAATGGTTCTAACTATCATTATCGGCAGAGCAAGATGAAGGATTTGTTATTTGTCAAGAAGTTGCATCTTCCAGTATTTTCTTCCGAGAAGTCCAATGATAAATTCGATGAGGACTGGAACTTCGAGCATATATAGATGTATGGGTACATGCGACAGTTAGTTGACGAGAACATGTACAACCACATTGCCAACATTGAGCACATGAAGAAGACTAGGGTAAACAAGATGTCCATGATCCGGATGATGATAGGTCTGTAGTACAAATCTGGTACGTCCATTACAGATCACTTGAGTGAGTTCGATGGCATGGTTGACTAGCTATCCTCAATAGGAGTCAAGTTCGATGACAAGATTCAGGGACTTTGGTTGCTATGTACATTGCCATACTCGTGGAAGATCGTACGAGTATCTATGATCATTTTTGCTCCAAAAGGTATAGCCAGTCTGGAGTTTGCCAATTGTGGGGTACTGAATGAAGAGATGCGAAGGCGTCCATAGGGCACTTCATCCATATCTTACTCAGAGGCACTAGTTTCAGAGAGCCACGAAAGGGCAAAAGTATGGGTCCTGGTGGTGGCGAAGACAAGAGCAGGGGAAAGTCCAAAGGTCGGTATGAGGACTCGGAGTGTTACCATTATGGCAAGAAGGGCCACACCAAATGGAACTGTTTGGCTTGGAAGAAAGATAAGAAGGGTGACAAGGGAAAGCAAAGTAAGAATACTACAACGATAGCCTCGGCACATGGAGGCAATGTGATCATCGTAGGTGATGAGGTTGTCATCAACCTTGCTTAAGATGACAATTCTTGGCTAGTGGACTCGGGTGCTTCAGCGCACGTATCTCACAATATGGCACTATTTGCCATTTATTCGATAGGCAACTGTAGAGTGTTGTAGATGGAAATAGAGATGTGTCAAAGGTGGTTGCCATTAAAAATGGGCATTTGAGGACGAAGACGTGTACAGTTCTTATTCTCAAAGATGTCCGTCATGTCCTTGATATCTATTTCAACCCTGCGTAAGTAGGAAGGTTGGATGATGAGCGTTTTCTTCAATCTCTTCGGGAACGGTCAGTAGAAGATTTCCAGAGGTTTGATGGTGACTACCAGAGGAAGCAAGAAAATCGGACTATATTATATAGAAGGGAGCAGATAGGGCACTGGAGGTGAACGTAAATACCGATGCGTCTACCGAGCTGTGGCACAGGCAGCTCAGCCATATCAGCGGGAAAGGAATAAGCTACTTGGTGAACAGAAAGGTGATTCCTGGGCTAAAGTCAACAAAATTGGAGAGATACACGCACTATTTGGTGGAAAAGCAAAATAGGGCATCTTTTTAAAGTCATCCATGTTCGAAGAAGCCGGTGCTGCTCAAGTTGATTCACTCGGGTGTCAACGGTCCTGTGAAGATAAAATCCATTAGTTGTACTTCTTATTTTGTGATGTTTGTTAATAATTGTTCCAGAAAGTTTTAGGTCTATGCCTTAAAGACCAAGGATCAGGTGATGCCCACTTTCAAAGAGTGTCAAGCCTCTGTTGAAAGGATACGGGCAAGAAGCTGCTATGTGTTTGATCCGACAATGGCGGTGAGTACATTGGTCCCTTTGATGCTTATTACAGAGAGAAAGAGATAAGACACCAAAAGACTCCGTCGAAGTTACCACAGCTCAACGGTGTAGCGGAGCACATAAACATGACGTTGATGGAGAGGGTACGGTATTTGTTGTCAAAAAAAACAAACTTACCGGGTAGCTATTGGGGTGAGGCACTTTATACGGCTACTTATGTTATTAGTTTATCTCCTAGCGCTCCTTTGTAGGGTGATGTGCCTGATAAAGTATGGTACGACAAAGAGCTGTCATACAATCACCTGCGAGTTTTTGGTTGTAAAGCCTTCGTATATGTACCGAAGGATAAGAGATCCAAAGTTGAGTTGAAGTCGAGGCGATGCGTCTTTGTCGGCTAAGGTCGGGATGAGTTTGGCTATATACTCTATAACCCTGTAGGAAGAAAGATCTATAGAAGCAGGGGCGTAATATTTGTCGAGGATCAGACCATGACCAACACTCAGGATTCTGAGATGCCTTCTGAGGCTGAGAAATTGCATGAGTTAGAGTCATTTTTCTTTGAGTAGTTTACAGATGTCATCGCAGAGGATCCAATTATGGAGGAGCTAGTACATGGCGTTGCACCCTACCTTGATCATCAGCATGCTTATGGTGGTCAGGGTAACCCTTGGAAGGATGAGCTACCGAGGAGGTAGTTCCTGAAGGGGAGGAGGCTGTTGATATATAGCCAGCACCAGTGGTTCCGTTGAGAAGGAGCGACAGAGAACGTCGACCATCGACAATATACCGGGTAAGTATGTGCTATTGACTGACGGAGGAGAGCTTAAAAGTTTTGTAGAGGCTATAAATAACGAACATAGGCAGGAGTAGATGGAGGCTATGCAGGAGGATATGAGTTCCTTACTGTAGTGCCCTGCTCCTGAAAGGCACTAGATGAATAGAGAAATCGGATTACTAGCTCTGTAATAGAAGACAATTGATCTGGGTGAGTGGACGAAGACTCATTTTATGATTCTTTCACGCTTAATAAGGATCTGTGTTTTGAATAAATTCTTTAGTTAATAACAAGACGGTAATCATTAAGAATGTTAGTACATCAAATTTGTATGCTCTTAAAAGAATGTACATGTTGCCATGATAAACAAGATAATATGATGCCATTATAAAGTTAGATGTTGGTTCAATATATAAACCTTGTCATGCTTAATGAGAGAGAACTCTTACTGCCCTTGAACTGTACGCTATCGATAACAGAAATATATGTTTAATGATACCAAGATGTTACTTTGTTGCGTAAGTAGATATGTTCATAATGTTCCTTATCGTTTACTGGAATGACTAAATCATATAGAACGACCGAATCGTATAGAAAGCACTTATTGCTTGAAAGAATGGATATGGAACAGAGAACAAACGAAAATGTCTGCTTATCGATAAACTGTAGCATCGTATATATTTTATCTGATAGATTACATTCATGCATAGGTCTGGACAACCTGTACACAAAGTATAGTCTCTCGACCAGTTCCTAGGACACTGGAAACTGTTCGTCCATGGAGGGATTGGGCACCCTGAGGTAAAAGAGACCTCACGATTAGGGGATGTCGTGTCTATTAGTGAGATGGGCTAGAATGTCACAACTGCTAATCACGGAAAACGGCCCGTGGACCATCATATAGATAGGTGTCGATTAGTGAAAAGCTGAACCCTGAGCCGCAGCTGCTAGTACATGTGTATATCAATACAGAGCTGAACCTTGAGTCACAGTTGTTGGTGTATGCATGTATTAGTGCAGACCGAGCCTTGAGTCACAACTGCTAATCGATGAAATGCATCGATAACGATTATTTTCAGCCTAACCATACAGAGACGAACATGGAACATTGTCGAATATGTATATTATGTTTCTTATCTTTATCTTGTTCAGGGATGAATCAAC
This sequence comes from Iris pallida, assembly GCA_029216955.1. Taxonomy (NCBI): domain Eukaryota; kingdom Viridiplantae; phylum Streptophyta; class Magnoliopsida; order Asparagales; family Iridaceae; genus Iris; species Iris pallida. Next base: position 11,594,514 of record JANAVB010029819.1, read on the forward strand.
GGCTTGGATAAGAATCATCAAACGGTAATGTCTGCTTACGATTCTTATGTTCCATTATATGAACTGCTCCCATGATATCTATCCACATAAAGTACTGTTCTGAGAAATTGTATAGAACCGAACTGCTGATACTGCTAATCGTTATATTGAGAATTAATAAGCAAAGCATTATATCATTTCCTGCTATAGTCCCTAATGAACTGTTATGGCTCATGAGACACGATGCACACATCATATTGATGAATTGCTAACGTACATGATATTAACCCGATAGTTGGCTCGAATGAAAAAAAAATATGCTGGTTTTCAAAAAAAGTAATATGACTCTGTACTGCATAAAATGAAAGTAGGTAAAAGTAGCACGATCAACATCACAGAAATATTTTCTAACTAAATGAATTAGTGAATGTTTTAGACGATGTAGCATTTGTTCACATCACCAGTATGTTAAAGTACTGACCCACCACCAATTTGCCTGTAGGTGCAAGGTGGATGAAAAATAATCCGAAGTGATAGTCTGAGCCTCATCCTCAAGAGCCAGAAATTAGAGAGATGCAAAGAGATGGTCAGTTGTTCTAACAGAGTTGGTTTTATATATAAAGGGATGTAATATATAGAACGATATCATTGTACTTCTGTAAAGTTTCTGATAGAATTGTAAGCCAAGTATGGCATGTATCAGAGAGAAATGAGAGCTTTGTAATCTGTTCAAAGATATCAATAAAGAGAATTTATTTCTGTTATCATTGTGTTCAATTCATATTGTGTAATTATATTCCGCTTTGTTATTATCTATCTTGTGTATTTTGACAATGTACAGGTCTTGGCCTTGTGCAAGCATAACTTAGGCTTGCTCGACATCACGCCTAAGCGAGGACAAATGGTTCCACAGAGTCCAAAGCAAGGATGAAGGACTCTGTGGGATTGGGGCGTGATACTAACATGCTAAATCCACTTATGATCTGGTGCGATTGCCAAAGGATAAGAAGGCTTTGAAAAATTGATGAATGTTCAGAGTGAAGCAGACAGATGATGTCACTCACCCTCGATACAAAGTGAGATTGGTAGTTAAAGACTATGGCCAGCGAAAGGGCATAGATTATGATAAGATTTTTTGCCAATAATCAAGCAGTCGTTTATTCGTGTGGTGCTAGCATTGTCAACCATTTTTTGATTTAGAGGTTGAGTAGATGGATGTAAAGATGGCATTTCTCTACGATAATCTTGAGGAAGAGTTGTACATGGAGCAGCCAAAAACATTCTGTCAGAATGGCAAGTCATACTTGGTCTGCTGGTTGAGGAAGAGCTTGTATGGTCTGAAGCAGGATCTGATGCAGTGGTACAAGAAGTTGGATTCATTTATGGGAGAGCATGGTTATGCATGGACGACGTCAAACCACTGTGTTTTTGTGAGGTAGTTTATCGAGGATGATTTTATTATTTTACTAATTTATGATGATGATATACGACTGGTAGGTCGAAATGCCACTAGAAAAGCGGTATTGAAGCGCCAACTGGGCACAGCCTTATTTGTGAAAGATTTGAGCACAGCGAAGACTATTCTTGGGATAGATATCAGCCGAAAGAGAGAGTCCAAGCTGCTGCACTTGTTAAAAGAAGTACATTTATCGGGTACTTCAGCATTTCGGGATGGACGGGTCGAATAAAGTGAGTAACCCCCTTTGGCTCACTTTAAGTTTACTAAGGAAAAGTGTCTATCTACCGAGGACGAGAATAAAGATATGGAGTCGGTTCTATATACCTCAGCTCTAGAAAGTCTCATGTATATTATGATGTGTACAAGACCAGACATCGCTCATGCAGTTGGCACAATTAGCAAGTATCTTTCCAATCCTAGAATAATACATTGGAATACGGTCAAGTGGATCATTCGATACCTTTAGGGCACTGTCGAATGGATACTTTCTTTTTGTAGTGATGAGCCAAAGCTGGATGGGTATGCTGATGCTGATATGGCTGGAGATGTAGACATTAGGCGGTCTACTTCGGGCTATGTGATGATGCTTACAGGTAGAGCAGTATCGTGGCAGTTGCGGTTGCAGAAGTATGTTGCTTTGTCGACAACATAGGCAAAGTACATTACGACAATAGAGGCTTATAAGCAGTTGTTGTGGATGAAGAAGTTGTTGCAGAAAGTAGGACTAAAGCAATAGCAGTATACTTACTTTGCGATAGCCAGAGTGCCATTCACCTTGTGAAGAACCAGATATTTCATAGTTGATCCAAGCACATTGAGACTCGGTATCGTTGGATACGGGATGTGGTTGAGAAGAAGGATGCGACGCTTGAGAAGATTCATATAGGTAACAATGGAGCAGACATGTTCACAAATGTTCTTCTAAGGGTAAAGTTTGAGTATTACAGGAGCGCCTAGAGCCTAGGCGATTGAACAGGCCGATTTTTATAACACTACTGGTATAAAAGGCCTCTGACTCATTGCCTTCACTCTCGACTGGTCGATAATCTCCTCTTTTATTTTTCAGCCCCCTCGTTAGACCTTTTCCTTTGGAGAAATGGTATTTGTATCATTTAACCTATTACTATTATCTATATTGCACGGACACGACAATAAAATAGTATTTGTATCAATATTGCATGTGTATGTATCCATGTTCGTATTCGTGCAACATATATAACTATTCTACCTATTTGAAAATATATGTATTTAGTATTTGCACGAATATGGACACGATACAGATAGGAAACGGACATTTTCTAATAGGTACAAATATAATTACACATGTTGCATAATACAGACATGATATGGATATGGGATACTGATATTTTCGAAACATACATAGATATCCTGGAGGACCCTGACACTACTTTGGACACGGAGAGATGATGATGAGGTATAGGACATGTATCCCCATATTCGACTGATAATCTGTACGAATAGTCATGTTCTTTATTTCATTGTACCGCTACTGGACTTCTGATTAGGGATTGAACGTGACGAGGATTTGACATGTTCTGGATTCATTGGGTGGGGAGGACGATCATTAGACGTAGGAGCTACTAGTTTAGTTCACTTGACGTTGCTACATGACGGGTGCCCGGAGTCAGCGCCACTGCACGAGTACCCATGACATCATAGACAGCCCCATGTGTCGAAAGTTGTTCTCATTTGTATACACACATAGTGGATAAAGTACTGTAACCAACATATCGAGATTCCAAAATAATGGTAACCAAGTTCAAAAACCAACATGATCCGTCATCCCATCCAACATTATAACATCGAATTTTCTAATGTTCATTCCATTCCGAAGTTTAATTTCCGACACATCTTACTCATTCCAACTATACCCATGCAACATCAATAGGGACATCCTACGGGTCTCCAAAAGTCAACTTAGCATTCAGTCAAGTCTCTATGGTCAGCTAATCTAAGCTAAATCAGACATTCAGCTAACTCATCTGAGATGAATAGCTACTCGGGACATGTTGACACAAAATCACAGTCAACCAAATATTGATAAAATTGACAATATGATACTTGTCATAATTCAATATGATACATCAAGACTGAACTCAGTACAAGACGGACTACGACTCATACCTACAGCGTACATTGTTTCGAGTCTGTATTTTACATCTTTCTTGAGTCTAGATAAATGTAAACTGAGTTGCACTGAGCAATTTAGGACTTTACCTATGCCTATACCCAAAACCAAAAGCTCTACCAAACCAAACTAGCCCACAAAGCCCAATGGACAGATTCTGTTCTCTGGAGACAGAGTTCGGGCCGAAATCTGCCTCCACACAGAGTTCGGGCCGAATTCTATCCCCTAAATTTTAGGACCCTAATATTTAGGGTTTGCTGAATGCTAGTTGTCCAACGGCCAAAAAATTGAATTCTTGACCCAGAATTTTGGCCGAATTCTGCCTATCCAGAACCCTATAAATAGGCCTTGAATTCTCACTTTTCAAATCATCCAATCTTCTCTTATCTTCTCTCTATAGCCTTATACAAGCCTTACCCTTCTCATCTACTAGCCACAAGCTCCCTAAGCCTCAAAGTGCTTGGTGCTCTTCAGTTAGGAGTTTGTACAAGAGTTCAAAAGGTCGCTTGAAAAATTCCAAGCATCGCCACTGCGATCTCTGTAAGAAGTTGACGTGCTCTTCTGAAGAAAAGGCACGAGGTGTAACTACTATTTCACAAATAGTAGATTTAATCCTGAGCTAGAGTTCTCAGGCCTGGACTAGTCCTCCACGAGGGAAACCAGGTTAAAATCGGCTGTGTTTGCGTATGCTTTCTCGCTCTTTATTATTTTCGCATTTACTCTGATTATTTATTGTTCGTGAAAGAGTTTAATTTTTAATTGGATATTATTGTCATAAACTCTATTCACCCCCCTCTAGAGTTGCCTATTTGTTCTTCAATTGTATCAGAGCTATGTTCTCTCAACAAGGACTAACATCCTAGAGCTGATCCATGGCAACCATACAACCTATGTTTTCCAATCATGGTGAAGGGCAGTCCACTCATAGGCCTCCCCTATTTGATGGAACAAACTACACCTATTGGAAAATAAGGATGAGTTTTTATCTCAAGTCGCTAGACTTCGACCTGTGGACCATTGTCACCGATGGTTACAAAAAGCCCGCCAGGATAGTTGTCAATGGTAATCTCGTCGAGAAACCCTACGACAAATATTCTGAAGAGGAAAAGAAACAAGCGAGTCTAGACGCGAGGGCTATTAATGCTTTATTTTGTGCAATAGACAGGAATGAGTTCAACAGGGTCTCAACATGCACCACCTCTCACGAAGTATGGAGACTTCTAGAAGTGACGCATGAAGGAACCACCCAAGTCAAGGAGTCGAAAATAATTCATCTCACACAAGAATATGAGGCATTCAAGATGAAGCCCAATGAGACGATCACACAAATGTTTACAAGATTCCTCGACGTCATCAACCCCTTGTCATCTCTCGGCAAACAATATACAAATCACGAGAAGATCCGCAAGTTACTTAGTGGGCTACCAAAGATTTGGAACCCTAAGGTAACAGCTATCATAGAAAGAAATGATCTCACTACAATGTCTATAGAGACTTTGTTGGAAAAGCTGATAACTCACGAGCTTGACCTTAAAGACTTCGAAGAGCCTGCTCCAAAGGCGAAAGAGATTGCCCTTAAAGTTCATCGTCGAAGGGCTGATCCTGAAAAGACTGATGACGATAATTCGGAAGGTGATGATCAAGCTCTCCTTGTCCGCAAGTTCAAGAAGTTCCTTCGGTTCAATCGAAGAAAGAAGGAACAACAAGAAGATGACGAAGAAGAGCCAACGTGCTACGGCTGCAAGAAGACTAGACACGTCCGAAAAGACTGTCCATTCGCAAAGAAGAGCAACCGATATGCGAAGCCCTATAAGAAGTCTTCCTCAAAAAAATATGCCAACACAAGCATTTGGCATAAAAGCGAAGCTAGTAATCCGAGAAAAAAAAGGACTCCCCTCAAGAACCGCCAATGTATGCCTAATGACAACATCCGATAAGATAACTAGCGAAACTCTTGATGATTTCACTTTTGATGAACTTGGCGATGCATTCAATGACTTACTAAATGACCACAAGAAAGTCATTAGTAAATATAAACATGCCAAGGAGAAGATCAAAAGCTATGAAGTCAAGATTTAAAAACTATCTTCTTTGCTTGATAATGTTAGAGACACGCCACCCACGGAAGTCTCAAATGAGGTGTCTAAGCTTAAACTAAGCCTACATGATGCTAAAGCACGTATTAAAAACCAAACACGTGAGATCACAGCACTCAACACTGAGCTTGCGGAAGAAAAGAATAGACACAAGATCTCTATTGCTAAAATTGATGGTTTGAATACTAAGTATAATGAACTGCATGCTGCCTCTAAGAAATTAGAGATTAGATTGGGAAAACAGGTTGCTCAACCTCAAACCCAATCACATAAGACACACACAAAGCACAAGACTACTCAAAATAGTCAAACACGTCATCCACCTGCAGCACACAAACATGCTTACATGTACACGTACTTCCATACACACACAAACCACATGCACGTAGAAATTATTTTCATAACTATCATTCTACTGCGACACACAATCACCATGCTACACATAGATATAATCATCACCATGTTGCACATAGACAAAATCACCACCATACTACATATAGACATAACCATCATCCTGCTGCCACATATAGTCACTATCATGCTGCTCCACACCACTCTCACCATGCTACATATAGACATCATCAATATGCTCCCAATATAAATAGGAATGCTGTTTGTACCTATTGTGGATTACATGGACACATCTCACCACAATGTAGAATTGGGAGATTAGTAGATATAAATCTATATGCATGGGTGCCAAATACTAATTTTTTAGGACTCTCAAGAACATGGGTACCAAAGGTCACATCTACTCTTGTAGTAGGTGGACCTTCCCTCCTTAACTAAAAGTAAGTAGATTCTCGATAGTGGATGCTCGCGACATATGACGGGAGACACAAATCTTCTCGCATCACTATCGATGAAGAGGGAAGGGTATGTATCCTTCGGCAACAACCTAAAAGGGTATATCATAGGTAATGGTACTATTGGTCATCCTCCTTCTCCTGTAATAAAGGATGTCTGCCTAGTGACCGAGTTAAAGCATAACCTACTCAGCATAAGTCACCTTGCTGATCATGGATATGATATTAACTTTGGACAAAATAAATGCTACATCTATGATAGGTCAACGGAAGACATCGCTTTTGAAGGGATAAGAGAGGACAATATTTATATTTTTTATCTTTCTAGAGATATTAACAGTACAGGGAGATGCCTCTATGCCCACAAGGATGATAGATTGTTGTGGCACCAGCGCCTTGGTCATGCCAATCTGGATACAATATCCAGGATGTCGACTAAGAAGCTTGTACGAGGCTTACCCGACATCACATTCAAAAAGGATACGATATGTGCCGAATGTGAGTTAAATATGGCAACCAAATCCTCATTTCATTCCATAAACACTGTAAGTACTACTAGACCCTTGCAATTACTTCACATGGACTTGTTTGGTCCTAGTAGGGTAGCCAGTCTTGGTGGAAAACTCTACGCTTTTGTTATAGTAGATGACTTTTCTAGATTTACTTGGGTTTTCTTTCTTACAAACAAAAGTGATGCTATTTCTGTTTTCAAAATTTTTGCTAAGAAGGTTCAAAACGAAAAAGGCTACATGATTACTCGAATCCGAAGTGATCATGGAGGCAAATTCGAAAATACTGATTTTGAAAAGTTTTGTGATTTAAATGGTTTTGATCACGAGTTTTCTTGTCCTAGAACTCCTCAACAAAATGGTGTTGTGGAGCGAAAGAATAGGACTCTTGGCGATATGGCTAGAGTCATGCTGAATAAATTTTTACTTCCGAAATATTTTTGGGCTGAAGCTGTCAGTACAGCGTGCCATATTTTAAATAGGGTGCTTATTCGACCTATTACGAAGAAAACACCCTATGAGCTTTGGTTTGGTAGGACTCCAAATGTTTCATATTTTAAAGTTTTTGGTTGTCGATGTTTTATCCTTAACACCAAAGACAACTTAGGCAAATTTGATGCCAAAGCTGACGATGGTATTTTCCTTGGCTATGCTGCCAAGAGCAAGGGATATAGAGTATTTAACAAACGCTCATTAATTGTGGAAGAGTTTACCAATGTGACTTTTGATGAAGATAACAGTGCAGCAGCTACTCTCGACGATGATGTTGAGCCATCAACTTCTACGCCGATGAATACCACCACTGAAACCAATACTCTGGAGGGCTTACCAAAGAAATTTTTTTTCAAGTCGTCACATCCAGAAAACTTGGTAATAGGTGAGGTTTCACACGGCGTAAGTACTCGATCATCGTTAAGAGATTCTATTGCTAGTACTGCCTTCATTTCACAAATTGAGCCTAAAACTGTTTTAGAAACTTTTAATGATGAGTTTTTGATTTCTGCTATGCAAGAAGAACTCAACCAATTCGAGAGGAGCCATGTCTGGGAACTTGTTCCTAGGCCAGCTAATCATTCGATTATTGGTACGAAATGGGTTTTTCGTAACAAAGTAAATGAAGATGGTTCAGTTACACGTAACAAAGCTCGTCTAGTAGCTCAAGGATACAACCAAGAGGAAGGTATCGACTACGATGAGACGTATGATCCTGTTGCAAGACTGGAATCCATTCGGATGCTTTGTGCATTTGCTAACTTTCAAAATTTCAAATTATTTTAAATGGATGTTAAAAGTGCTTTTCTGAATGGATTTATTATGGAGGAAGTTTTTGTAAAATAACCCCCTGGTTTTGAAAATCACAAATTTTCCGACCACGTTTTCAAACTCAAGAAAGCGCTATACGGCCTCAAACAAGCCCCTAGAGCTTGGTATGAACGCCTAAGCAATTTCTTGCTCGATGAAGGTTTTTCAAAAGGGAAAATTGACACTACACTATTTATTAAAAGTTTGCAAGACACTACTCTTTTGGTGCAAATTTATGTAGATGATATCATATTTGGTTCTACAAATAAAAATCTTTGTCAAGATTTTTCTAAGGGTATGCAGAAGGAATTTGAGATGAGCATGATGGGGGAGCTCACCTACTTCCTTGGATTGCAAGTCAAACAAACTTCGCAAGGAACTTTCATCAGTCAGTCAAAATATACAAAGGATATGCTGAAGAAATTTGATCTTGACAACGTCAAACCAATCAGCACTCCTATGGCTACTTCGACCAAGCTGGAACCTGATGAAAGCGGCAAACCGGTTGACCAACGTAAGTATCGAGGTATGATTGGTAGTTTACTTTATTTAACTGCTAGTCATCCCGATATCATGTTTAGTGTTTGATTGTGTGCTCGCTATCAAGCTAATTCTAAGGAATCACACATGTCCGCCGTTAAGCGTATCTTTCGATACCTTAAGGGTACTGTTACAGTGGGCTTATGGTATCCAAAATCTATATCTTTTGACCTCATCGATTATTCGGATGCTGATTTTGCAGGATACAAAGTTGACCGTAAAAGTACTAGCGGCACGTGTCATTTATTAGCCAAGGCTCTAGTCTCTTGGTTTAGCAAGAAGCAAAATTCCGTCGTACTATCCACAACAGAAGCTGAATATATCGCAGCTGGTCGTTGTTGTGCACAAATTCTATGGATGAAGCAAACCCTTGAAGACTACAATCTTTTTTTCATGCACATTCCTATATTCTGTAATAACACTAGTGCTATAAACCTCACTAAGAACCCTATATGTCACTCACGTACGAAACACATTGAAATTCGTCACCACTTTTTGCGTGATCACCAGCAAAATGGTACTATAAACTTAGAATTTATTGACACTGATCATTAGCTAGCAGATTTCTTTACTAAACCACTATCCGAAGAGTGTTTCAACTTTTTGTGTCGTGAACTAAGAATTTTGGATGAAGCTGTTATTCATTAAAGTAACCTGCATAAATATCGATTATATCTTGGTTCTTTATGATGAATTTGCTATGGGTACAAGCCGAAAGGGTCCTTCTGATAACAAGGCGTAAAAGCCTAAGCGACACGGTGCACTAGTCCTCAGGACTACCGCTAGCTGGGATCCGGCCCCTACAGCTACCCCATGGCAGGTTCACCGTAAGGAATTGGGTCATAACTCCTTGTTTATTACATGGTATACCTTGATTTATAACTTGCTTAAATCAAAATTTCGACCTTCAATCTTTTCTTCTTTTGATTCAGCTTTAACTCTCTACTTGCATTTCTTAACTTTTGCATATTCAATTTTTTTTATCTATCATTGTTTCAACTTAATTTAGCCTGTTTTCTATTCTGGCCCTAGAATCCGGAATTCGGGCCGAACTCTGCCTAACACAGAGTTCGGGCCGAATTCGGTCTGGTCCTTCCAGAACCGCAAGCGGGCTCAGACGCTGATCTAATTTTGATCCAATGGTCCAGATTTGCTCCGACCATTCGAACCCCTAATATTCTAACCGGGTTCTCCCTCTCTCCCTCTATTGCCACCTTCCAAACTTCTCCAAACACTTCCCTTTCAAACCCCAACCCTAGTTCTTCCATCCTAGTGCATATCTCTTCTCCAAACTCAAGAAAAAGGATTCTTGCACCATTCTCTTCCATCCTTCATCAACTTTTTAAGATATAATTTCCTTATTCTCTATATCTCAATTTCTTCAATTTTTTTATGGCTCCCAAGTTGCTTAATAGAGGAAAGAGGCTTCGAACCAGGGGTGCGTCCTCTTCGAATCCTCCTCTTCGTGTTGAACAACCCATTGACCAACCTATTCAACAACCCATTCACCCGTTGTTCAATCCACCTCGTCCTATTAACCCCAATACGTACGATGACCGAATATTTGTATCACTAGACGCTTCCAACGAATGGTTTAGTGATTTTCGATCTCGTTCCGTGTATGTGGGTCTTCCTATTAACTTTACCATATTTTTACAACATGATTCATTATTCCATGATTTATGTCTTGATGAACTTGTCACTACAAATTCAGTTATCTATCTAAATGCCATTCAAATGTTTTATTGCAATCTTACTCATGATGATACACGTTTATATTCACGTGTTGCTGGCATTGATATTTCATTTGATGACTTTGACTTGGCCGAATACCTTGAAACTCCGGAGCCCAACTCATGGGAGAAACTTGTCGAAGCTCGCAAGTTTCAATTCTCCGATGGGTCATCCCTAGAAAGCTTCAAGTACGATTTGTGTACACCTAACACACGTCCACGCAAGCTTCTTGCTAAATATCTCAATCCTTACTTCTATGAACTTCATCGCACTGTTTTCAACACGATTCTGTCCAAAGCAGGATCGACTGATGAAGTTACATATTTTGAGATCTCGGCTATGTATCACCTTTATTTTCATGTTCTATTTAATCTTCCACGTACCATGATGGACTGGATGATTAATGCTAGGAAGAATCCAAGGTCCTTGGTCTATGCTCTTTATCTTCCTATAATTTTCTATGCTTTTCATGTCCCACTTGATGAGTGTCAGTTCCTTTCTGCCCCTGTCTTCCTATCTAAGGCATGGCGGCTTCAGGCAGCTGTCGGTTCTCCTGCTGAGTCCGAGCACTCAAATGCTCAGGCTGACGCACCTGCTCTTGGACAGGATGCACCTCCTCCTCATGCTACTCTTGAGTCGATTCAGACTATGCTTCGCGATCGGTTCACATTAGAGGATGATCACTGGACCCAGCTTGACTACCATACTACCCTGCAGATGAGTGCCATCAGCAACTCACTGCATGACATACGGTACTTTATGTTCCGGCATCCTTCTATACCTATTCCTATGGAGCGGGACCCTGCTCGCGATGGATACCGTATCGATAACCCTTAGATTATTTGCTATCTGGATCCGGATGCAGCTTTTGTGGATCCTTGTCGTTCATTCACTGATCCATCTGACGACGCTTGACCTTCACGAGCTCCGTGATGGATGTGGTCACCTACTTGCTGCTGCTGCTGAGGATCTTTTGTTTTAGTTTTTATGCATTTCCAGTTTATCTAGTTGCTCTTTATAGTATTAGACTTATTTATGTTCTATGACTCTTGAGACACTTGATGCAGTTTATTCGTATTTTGGTGTGCTTGCCAGTTTTTTCCATTTACAAATTCTCTGGTTATTTGTGTTTAATAAATGACAAAAGGGGGAGAATTATTTGATATTCACATTATCATATCATATGTATCTGTGTTTTGGGAAAGCTTATATTTATCAGGATATTACATCGAAGCAATGCTTACGGGGGAGCTATTGCTAGTTCCGCATTGCTTGCGGGGGAGCTACTGCTTTTTAATGTGTCTAGGTATGAACATTGAATATACAAATATCATTTTGTCAATTATCAATATGGGGGAGATTGTTAACCCAAAATCACAGTCAACCAAATATTAATAAAATTGACAATATGATACTTGTCATAATTCAATATGACATATCAAGACTGAACTCAGTACAAGACGGACTACGACTCGCACCTGCAGCGTACTTTGTTTCGAGTCTATATTTTACATCTTTTTTGAGTCTAGATAAATGTAAACTGAGTTGCACTGAGCAATTTGGGACTTTACCTATGCCTATACCCAAAACCAAAAGCTCTACCAAAACCAAAAGCTCTACCAAACCAAACTAGCCCACAAAGTCCAATGGACCAATTCTGTTCTCTGGAGACAGAGTTCGGGCTGAACTCTGCCTCCACACAGAGTTCGGGCCGAATTCTGTCCCCTAAATTTCAGGACCCTAATTTTTAGGGTTTGCTGAATGCTAGTTGTCTAACGGCCAAAAATTAGAATTCTTGACCCAGAATTCTGGCCGAATTCTGCCTATCCAGAACCCTATAAATAGGCCTTGAATTCTTACTTTTCAAATCATCCAATCTTCTCTTCTCTTCTCTCTATAGCCTTAAACAAGCCTTACCCTTCTCATCTACTAGCCACAAGCTCCCTAAGCCTCAAAGTGCTCGGTGCTCTTCAGTTAGGAGTATGTGCAAGAGTTCAAAAAGTCGCTTGGAAAATTCCAAGCATCGCCACTGCGATCTCTGTAAGAAGTTGACTTGCTCTTTTGAAGAAAAGGCACGGGGTGTAACTACTATTTCACAAATAGTGGATTTAATCCTGAGCTAGAGTTCTCAGGCCTGGGCTAGTCCTCCACGAGGGAAACCAGGTTAAAATCGACTGTGTTTGCATATGCTTTCTCGCTCTTTATTATTTTTGCATTTACTTTGATTATTTACTGTTCGTGAAAGAGTTTAATTTTTAATTGGATATTATTGTCATAAACTTTATTCACCCCCGTCTAGAGTTGTCTATTTGTTCTTCAGGACATACTTATCTCTTATCTTAGAGGCAACCAATTCTTATCGTAGGGACTCTATCTTATCTCAGGGACATTCTATGATCCGACCAACTTAAGGGACATGGGACACCACCCTAATCTCATGAACTTATTCTGAAACTGAATAACTGAATATCATAGCCAATAAATTCAAAACTTAGGCAACCAACTGACACTCTAGGCAACCAACCGACATTCTAGGGAACCAACCAACATTCTAGGCAACCAACCGATATTCTAGGGTCAAGTCTATCTAGTCGTACTCATCCTCGGGTTATACCCAACGAAGTCATTCTAAGCTCACCCATAACCGACAAAATATATTCGACAATTCTTATGAGTCAATCTCGAAGCCATCATATAAAACTTTATCAATCGATCATCCAAATATTCTATTCTCATTTGCATAGACGCAGTATCACCTGCTAAATTCGACTTGTATCCTTATATCATACTCAAATTGTCTATTCAATCGGGTCAACTATTCTGAGTCATAATCCAATATTGCTACCTCAATGGTTTATCATTTTACCATCTCTTTCCTTCGGTCTCTTCGCGACATATTCAATTTCCATATTTGTTGATCATCGATACTGTCTATACTCTTTAATCAATCAATAAGGCAACAATGTAATCGTATTTATTCCGTAAGATCCTTTATGAATTTTCACTAGCAACAAATATGGACATCTCTTAGTAATTCACGTTAACCATCAACATTTGTTTTGCATCATCTCCTTGTGATTCCATAAGAAGATTTCATTATTCATGCACCGATCTAATCTCTATGGCACCAACCATCTTGCCTTCATATCTCGGCCATCTAGTGGATACGACATGTCACTCTCCGATCCCGATATACGTATTCTTCATGGATTCTGTATACGGTATCAGTATTTAACATGTGTATAATTTTGTATATTATTTATTAATGGTTGCTTGTAGCTTTTAAGCTTGTCATTAGTAGAATGGATAGAGATTAGAGATTAGGGTTTTCCTAAAACCCCTATTTATATTCTCTTCCTCACTCTCTCTCCTCATTCACTCTTCCATTTATTTTCCTCAACCACCACCCATAGGCAAGTACAACTTGCTCAAAAGTGGAGATTTATGTATTTCTCATTTTTTATTTTTCCTTGATATTATTTGTCTATATTGTTCTTCTCTTCATTCTCTACAAGTTTAGTTCTTGGAGTTTTTGATTCTAATGGCTTGATTTGTGTAGATCTGAGTTCCTAAAACTAGGGTTTTATGGGTTTTCATGATTTTGATCTATCAAACTTGGCTATTTTTGAAAACTAATGGTCCTATGTTGTAGAAAATTTGATTCTACACAGTTTTGACCTTTATAAAGTTAGATTTTGACTTGTTTGGAGAAAGTTATGGCCGAAGCAATATTTGGGCATCTCTTAGGTTCTCCTGTGCTGGCTCTGGCAGGGATGATGAACAGTCCCCCTGCGGCCGCATAAGCTTTCAGAGCCGCATGGGCTTTCGCAGCCGCGTAAGCTTTCGCAGCCGTATAAGCTTTCTAGCCGCATAAGCTCTCCAGCCGCATAAGCTCTCCAGCCGCATAAGCTTCTCCGGCCGCATAAACCAGCTTGCAGCCGCAGGAGCCTTTCGTAGCCGCATATTCAGTAGCCGTATGAACTTGTTCCTTCAGCCGCATGAGTTCCCTTAGCTGCATTGTTTTACTGAGCCGCATACGCTCACATTTCCCGGCCGCATATGCCCGTACTTTCTTCAGCCGCATAAGACTCCTTAACCCTGGCCGCTTGGACTTGGTTCTTCTCTGGCGGCATAAGCCCAGTTCTCTGAGCCGCATGAGCCATTCACTTCCTTGCCGTATAGGCCTTAGCCGCATGAACCTTGCCGCATATGTTTGTTGGTTTTTGGCCGCATAAGACCTCACTCTCCAGCCGCATATGCCTGCTGTCCTGAGCCGCATGCGCCCCGATCGTCCTGAGCCTTATGCGCTCGCGTTATCCAGCCGCATGATCTCGTTTTTCTGGCTGCATGGCGCATGGCAGTTGGCCGCATAAGCTTTAGCAGCCGTAAGAGCCCGCTTTCCCGAGCCGCATGAAGTCATGCGGACTTTATTACCCGGCCGCATGTAGTCTGGCCGCATGAGCCTCAGCCGCAGGTTCCTATGTGTCTTACTCCTCATTTCTAATTTGACTACCTATGTGATGGCTGGATAATCCTACGTGTGTACTGAGTTACAATCTATGTGAGCACCGAGGTGCTATCCTAAGCGCTAAGTGTTCCTACGTGATACCTGCCAGAACTATCAAGAGTCCAGCATTTACATAGTAAATGGTCGGTAGCAATGACGTGGTATGTGTTGTGTGTTGCACTACACCAAGAAGGGGGTACATACGTATGACTCCATGAGCCAGTACAGATTCCTTTTTGGGGTACTCGTACAATGTACGACATCTAGGGGAGGGAGCATGTGACCACGACATGCGAACTCCGAGGATAACCTAGGGATTAACTAAGCAACTAACTTGATAGATGCATTGGGTGGGAAGAATCTCGAGATCGTGCCATACTAGCCACCCCAGGTCCAGACCTGACGTGTCGGGTTGGCCACCACGGATATGGTTTCATTCGCCTATTGCGGATAGCTATATCCGACCTCTACGAGCTATGTGTTAAATGTTAAGCGCGGTAGCCCTTCGGAGGACTGGTGTATAATCAATATATTATATGTCTTATGGTTTGGCTAGCCCTGCTGGGTTGTCACGATCTGAGGATTCCTTTTAGACAGTATCGCTGGGATAACTCCGCCAAATATAGGGAGCCACATGAATGAATGGCCGCTTGAAAAACGACTTGACTGTGCTTGGACCTTCCGTTTGTAGCCGAGGGACATGGACTGTCATGGTGCGTGGTCCAACCCATGTCCTTGTTTGGTTGTTGGGTTGGTCTATCGTGCTAGGACAGGCTGTGACCGAGGTTACGACCGGAAGCTTATTATTATTATTACTATTATAATTATATGCCTGGGTTTTATCTCTCTCTTTTGTGCTCCCTTGTGGTACTTGTTATTCGGGGCTGATCCCGCTGGTTTTGTTTGGCCAGATCTCGTAGCAGAGCCTGAGGATCCGACCTTCTACCCTGACGTCAATGGTGCATACTAGAAGCATGGCTGGTGGGGGACTCGAGTGGGTTTCTTCTCCACCACTCTAGTATCTTTTCTTATGTTCTGGCGTTTAGCCGCCGGCACTTGTTTAGCCGGCTAATCTAGACATTTGTTTTTTACATAATTATAATTAAATCAGACTGCAGCTGAATACAATTTTGTACCTATGACCTTCTGGGCTAGCTAACTTATAAAGCTAAGATCTCCATGATCATTTTGATGAAGCGTCGGGGACGCCTTACTGCTTTATCTCATATGTTCATTAATTTAAGTTTCTTGCTTGAATGATTGAGACATAGATGTTCTGTGTGACCATAGAAGACTTGAATGTAGGATGCACCCCCTTGTCTCTTGACAGCCACGATCACCGTATGACGTTTGTATACCTCATATGGAGTAGCTGGCCTAGTCCGTCTCCGTATTTTGGTACTGGGGCGTGATAAGGTTTTATTGGTGGCCCTTGCAGGTCTGATTTTCAGACTTGTGGGGTGTTACTATTATAGGAGTCTTAATCAAACTCGTTCTCTTTGAATCTCTTGCCTCGATTTCTCTTTCCTCACCTTGATTGTTAACCTGAATTGTATCCTCGAATCCTCTTCGCCCTGATAATTAATATCATGTAACTTTCCATATAGGGGTGCTTCTTTCTCAGTAGCTGGCGAGGCCAACATGGAAGAACATCCAGTAGAGCATGGCTCGACGGGGCAGCAACCGGAAGGAATACATTCTCCTGACCAGATCCGAGTGGAAGTGATAACAGAGCCAGTGGAATCGCAGGTTCTAGAAACCCCTGCACCTCCAGCGGTGCCGACAGCGATGCCAGTACCTGATGTTGCAGAACTCCTGAAGGTCATCCGGGGATTCCTGGCCACTCAGCAGCGTCAAGTGGCAGCCCATCAGCAACAGCAGACCCGACAGCAGGAACAGAATGTGCTACTGAATCAGGGGTTACAATTAGCCCTTGAGAGGAGTGCCAGGAATGATTCGGGAGCGTCGGGGAGATTTTGTCGACTCAACCCGAGATATTTTGACGGCACGGAGGACGCCATCACGGTGGATGAATGGCTTCAGGATACTGAGGCCATATTGACTGTAGCTAAAGTTCCAGCCGAAGAGAAGGTTGACCAGGTCAGACTGATACTTCAGGATCTCGCCCGCGACTGGTGGGCATAGGAAGAGCTTGGACTGAGGCGTCCTGTTCCCTGGGATAGCTTCCGTACCAGATTCAAGGCCAAGTACTTTGGCGTGGTAGCACAGTATGAGCTACAGCAGAGGTTTATCAGTCTCAAGCAGACTGGGAAGACGGTGGATGGATATGCAGCGGAGTTCTGCAGACTGAGTCGGTTTGTACCGACGATGGTAGGTACAGAGCCAGAGAAGGCTATGAGGTTCCAGCAGGGACTTCATTTGGAGATTCCACAGCTAGTGGAAGGGCATGACTATCAGACTTTTGATGCCGTTTTAACGACAGCTCGGAGGCATGAACTCACCCAGCAGAGGTTGGTGACGAGACATGGGGGCCAGAAGAGGTCCCATCCCCGGAGTAGGAGCGGAGGAGCCGTACAGCAAACATCGGCGCCATCACCCGACATCCGTATTCATGAGTCAGGAGCACCACGGAGGATGGCGGTATCAGAGATAACAGCACTAGTTCGGCATCAGCAGCAGAGGAACCAGCAGCAGCGCCTGGAGGCGTCTATTGGGTGTACTTACTGTAGAAAGGGAGGGCACACTAGGGATGTGTGTCGTTCAGCTAATGGGTTATGCATGAGGTGTGGCAGTCCAGACCACAGGATTGCCAATTGTCCTATGATGTAGAGGCCAGGAGGGCTAGTTCAGCAGTTTTCGGTATTGCCAGCTCCGGGGGCAGCACCGAGCAGAGGACCGGCATTGGACGTAAGGCCGCTAGCCCAGCGTCTACCGACGCAGGCTCAGATGTTTCTCCAGGCGCAGAACCAGGAAGGCCCGCAGAGGTCGCAGCGACAGCATGGTCGAGAAAGGCAGCAGGAGGGAGCTTAGCAAGGCCAGGGCCGGGCCTTTACCTTATCACTGGAGGATGCGCTAGCTTCAGGCGACGTAGTTGTAGGTAATATTTCTGTTACCTCTTTTCCTGTAGTAGCATTGTTTGATTCGGGGGCTACCCATTATTTTATATCTGCACGATTTGTGACACGTATTGGATTGGAATTCGAGGCATTGCCAGAGAGGATGAATATACTCACTAGTAATGGGCTCGTAGGAGTTAGCAGAGTGTGCTTAGCATGTCCAGTCGTAGTGAGTGGGTGATTAATGCCTACATCTTTGATTGAGTTCCCTATGGGCAACTTTGACGTTGTCCTAGGCATGGACTGGTTGAGAGACAGTCATGCGACGATAGATTATCGGAGAGGCAGGGTAGTATTTAATGTACCTGGCGTTGAGGAGTTAGTCTTTGTTTGATCATTGGAAGATCGACCCAAGGATATCGTTGCAGAAGCAATGGCAGAGCAGGAACAGATTCCAAGAGTGGTCAGAAAGTTTGCTGATGTATTTCCCGGTGAGCTTCCAGGTTTACCACCAGTAAGAGATGTAGAGTTTTGCATTAAGCTGAATCCTGGGATGGAGCCTAAAGTCGGCAGGGTTTACAGGATGTCACAGTCAGAGTTGGACAAATTATACCACCATGAAGAAGAACTAAAGGTGAAGCAGTTTATTAGAGACAGTAATTTGCCCTGGGCAGCACCGACGATTTTAGTACCTAAGAAGGATGGATCGACGCGAATGTGCATTGATTACCGGCAGTTGAATGTAGTAACCGTGAAGAACAAGTATCCGTTGCCAAGGATTGATGACTTATTCGATCAATTGAGTAAGGCTTGCATCTTCTCTAAGATTGATCTTTGATCTGGATATTATCAAGTGAGGGTCCGGGAGCAGGACATACCCAAGACAGCATTTAGATCACGGTATGGGCATTATGAGTTTCTGGTGATGCCATTTGGACTGACTAATGCCCCAGCAGTATTCATGGATTTGATAAATCTCATCTTTCTGCCCTATTTGGATAAGTTTGTAGTAGTGTTTATAGATGACACCCTCGTCTATTCCAGTAATGAGGAGGAACATGAGAAACATCTTCGGACAGTTTTGCAGACCTTGAGGGAGCATCAACTTTATGCAAAGCTTAATAAATGTGAGTTTTGGTTGGATCATATTTCGTTCCTGGGACACATTATTTCTGGAGCAGGAGTGTCAGTAGATCCGAAGAAGGTTGAGTCAGTAGAGAATTGGCCAGTTCCGAAGACGGTAGCAGAAGTGCATAGTTTCTTGGGATTGGCAGGTTACTACCGGAGGTTCGTGGCAGACTTCGCCAGGATTTTGGGACCCTTGACACGTTTGACGCATAAGGATATAGAGTTTGTTTGGTCGGCAGAGTGTCAGACATCATTTGAAGAGTTGAAGAAGAGATTAATCTCATCCCCGATCTTGATACTTCCAGTAGGATCGGGAGGGTTTATAGTGTATTGTGACACATCTGGGAAAGGGCTTGGATGTGTATTAATGTAGCATGGTAAGGTAATAGCATATGCATCTCGACAGCTTCGAGATCATGAGAAGAATTATCTGACTCACGACCTGGAATTAACAGCAGTAGTGTTTTCGCCTAAGTTATGGAGGCACTATTTATATGGGGATCGAGTAGAGATTTACACTAATCGTAAGAGCTTAAAGTATGTGTTTACCCAGAGGGACCTGAACATGAGACAGAGGAGATGGTTGGAATTACTGAAGGACTTTGATATAAATCTTCAGTATCATCCAGGCAAGGCGAATGTGGTAGCAGATGCCTTGAGCAGGAGAGGTGGTGCATTCATTCTAACCACGCAGAGGCACTTTTTGGAAGATCTTCAGGAAATAGGAATTGAAGTGATCTTGCCATAAGATACGGGAGTTATGGCCAGTTTTCATATTCAGTCTACTCTTGTAGAGAGGATCAGAGCAGCCCAGGCAGAGGATCCGCGAATCCAGAAGCTTCGATCGGAGTGTGAGTCAGGTCTCAGAAAGGAGTTAGTAATCCATGAGGATGGTACACTTAGGTTCAAAAACCGTCTTTGTGTACCAGGTGGGGACCTTCGACTTGAAGTTATGTCAGAAGCTCATAGTTCTCCTTATTCCATTCATCCCGGAGGCACAAAGATATACCAGTATATGAAGCAGTACTTTTGGTGGAATGGCATGAAGAGGAAGATAATGAGGTTCGTATCCTGATGTTTGGTACGTCAGCAAGTGAAGGCAGAGCAGCAGAGACCAGCAGGATTATTGCAGGCGCTTCCTATTCCGGTGTGGAAATGGGAGCACATCACGATGGACTTTGTGACCAGTTTACCTAGATCTCCGACCGGTCGAAACGCAGTTTGGGTAATCGTGGATCGACTTACGAAGGTTGCGTATTTTCTTCCTTTTAGAGTAGAACAGTCTACTGAGCAGCTGGCAGAAATGTATATAAAATAGATTGTAAGGCAGCATGGTATTCCAGTCAGCATAGTATCAGATAGAGACACACGGTTCACCTCTCACTTTTGGCAGAGTTTGCACCAAAGTTTGGACACCAAGTTGCGGTTCAGCACAGCCTATCATCCGCAGATGGATGGACAATCAGAGAGAACCATTCAGACCTTGGAAGATATGTTACGGGCTTCTACTTTAGACTTCGGCGAAACTTGGGAAGATCATCTCCATCTAGTAGAGTTCTTTTACAACAATAGTTATCAGGGAAGTATACAGATGGCACCGTTTGAAGTATTAAATGGAAGAAAGTGCAGGTCCCCTCTGGCATGGGACGATGTGGGAGAACGAAAATTGTTGGGACCAGAGATGATCCCGCAGACCGTGGAGACAGTCAAGTTGATCAGAGAACGGCTTCGAGTCGCATAAGACAGACACCGCCACTGGGCATATCAGCATCGAAGGCCTCTAGAGTTTGGTGTCGGTGACCAAGTGTTTCTGCGGATTTCGCCGACTCGGGATGTCATTAGATTTGGAACCCGAGGAAAGCTTAGTCCGAGATTCGTTGGTCCTTTTGAGATTCTCGCTCGGGTAGGCGATGTTGCTTATCGGCTTGCCCTTCCTTCCTCACTATCTGGCATACATGATGTATTTCATGTATCTCAATTACGTGGGTATGTCCCGGATCCGAGTTATGTCCTCGACCATTCGGAGTTAGTCGTTGGTACCGACCTAACTTATGAGGAACAACCCGTGTCTATTTTGGACCGGCGAGAGAAGGTGCTCAAGAACCGGACTATTCGCCTTGTCCGTGTCGCTTGGGGCCATCACTCTCTGGGAGAGTCAACCTGGGAGCGCGAGAATGAGATTAAATCTCGGTATCCGCACTTGTTCGACTCGGAAGGTATGTTTCTCCTCATGCCTTGGTAAATTTTGAATGTATGATCAATGATTGCTAATGATAGGTTGCTTGCGTAGATTGTAATTGCACCTTGCTTGCCCGAATATCTCTATCTTTGTCTTGGCTGAAATTCTGAGGACGGAATTTTTCTAAGGAGGATAGAGATGTCACTCCCGGATCCCGATATACGTATTCTTCATGGATTCTGTATACGGTATCAGTATTTAGCATATGTATAATTCTGTATATTATTTATTAATGGTTGCTTGTAGCTTTTAAGCTTGTCATTAGTGGAATGGATAGAGATTAGAGATTACGGTTTTCCTAAAACCCCTATTTATATTGTCTTTCTTACTCTCTCTCTCCCCATTCACTCTTCCATTTATTTTCCTCAACCACCACCCATAGGCAAGTACAACTTGCTCAAAAGTAGAGATTTGTGCATTTCTTATTTTTTTATTTTTCTTTGATATTATTTGTCTATATTTTTCTTCTCTTCATTCTCTACAAGTTTAGTTCTTGGAGTTTTTGATTTTAATGGCTAGATTTGTGTAGATCTGAGTTCCTAAAACTAGGGTTTCATGGTTTTGATCTATCAAACTTGGCTATTTTCGAAAACCAATGGTCCTATGTTGTAGAAAATTTAATTCTACACAGTTTTGACCTTTATAAAGTTAGATTTCGACTTGTTTGGAGGAAGTTATGGCCGAAGCAATATTTGGGCATCTCCTAGGTTCTCCTATGCTGGCTCTGGCAGGGATGATGAACAGTCCTCCTGCGGTCGCATAAGCTTTCGCAGCCGCATGGGCTTTCGCAGTCGCAAAAGCTTTCGCAGCCGCATAAGCTTTCCAGCTGCATAAGCTTTCCATCCGCATAAGCTCTCCAGCCGCATAAGCTTTCCAGCCGCATAAGCTTCTCCGGCCGCATAAACCAGCTTGCAGCCGCATGAGCCTTTCGTAGCCGCATATTCATTAGCCGCATGAACTTCGGTTCCTTCAGCCGTATGAGTTCCCTTAGCTGCATTGTTTGACTGAGCCACATACGCTCACATTTCCTAGCCGCATATGCCCGTACTTTCTTCAGCCTCATAAGACTCCTTAACCCTGGCCGCTTGGACTTGGTTCTTCCCTGGCCGCATAAGCCCGGTTCTCTGAGCCGTATGAGCCATTCCCTTTCTTGCCGCATTGGCCTTAGCCGCATGAACCTTGTCGCATATGTTTGTTGGTTCTTGGCCGAATAAGACCTCACTCTCCAGCCGCATATGCTTGCTGCCCTGAGCCGCATGTGCCCCGATCGTCCTGAGCCGTATGCGCTCGTATTATCCAGCCGCATGAGCTCGTTCTTCTGGTCGTATGGCGCATGGCAGTTAGCCGCATAAGCTTTAGCAGCCGTAAGAGCCTGCTTTCCCGAGCCGCATGAAGTCATGCGGACTTTATTTCCCGGCCGCATGTAGTCTGGCCGCATGAGCCTCAGCCGCATGTTCCTATGTGTCTTACTCCTTATTACTAATCTGACTACCTATGTGATGGCTGGATAATCCTACGTGTGTACTGAGGTACAATCTATGTGAGCACCGAGGTGCTATCCTAAGCGCTAAGTGTTCCTACGTGATACCTGCCAGAACTATCAAGAGTCCAGCATTTACATAATAAATGGTCGGTAGCAATGACGTGGTATGTGTTGTGTGTTGCACTACACCAAGAAGGGGGTACATACGCATGACTCCATGAGCCAGTACGGATTCCTTTTTGGATTATTCGTACAATATACGATATCTAGGGGAGGGAGCATGTGACCACGACATGCGAACTCCGAGGATAACCTAGGGATTAACTAGGCAACTAACTTGATAGATGCATTGGGTGGGAAGAATCCCGAGATCGTGCCATACTATAGCCACCCCAGGTCCAGACCTGACGTATCGGGTTGGCCGCCACGAATATAGTTTCATTCACCTATTGCGGATAGCTATATCCGACCTCTACGAGCTATGTGTTAAATGTTAAGCGCGGTAGCCCTTCGGGGGACTGGTGCATAATCAATGTGTTATATGTCTTATGGTTTGGCTAGCCCTGCTGGGTTGTCACGATCTGAGGATTCTTTTTAATCAGTATCGCGGGGATAACTCCACCAAATATAGAAAGCCGCAGGAATGAATGGCCGTTTAAAAAATGACTTGACTGTGCTTGAGCCTTCCGTTTGTAGCCGAGGGACACGGACTGTCATGGTGCGTGGTCCAACCCATGTCCTTGTTTGGTTGTTGGGTTGGTCTATCGTGCTAGGACAGGCTGTGGACCGAGGTTACGACCGGAAGCTTATTATTATTATTTCTATTATTATTCTATGCCTGGGTTTTATCTCTCTTTTGTGCTCTCTTGTGGTACTTGCTATTCGGGGCTGACCCCGCTGGTTTTGTTTGGCCAGATCTCGTAGCAGAGCCTGAGGATCCGACCTTCTATCCTGACGTCAATGGTGCATACTAGAAGCATGGCTGGCGGGAGACTCGAGTGGGTTTCTTCTCCACCACTCTAGTATCTTTTCTTATATTCTGGCGTTTAGTCACCGGCACCTGTTTAGCCGGCTAATCTAGACATTTGTCTTTTGCATAATTATAATTAAATCAGACTGCAGCTGAATACAATTTTGTACCTATAACCTTCTGGGCTAGCTAACTTATAAAGCTAAGATTCCCAATGTCATTTTGATGAAGCATCGGGGACGCCTTATTGCTTTATCTCATATGTTCATTAATTGATATTTCTTGCTTGAATGATTGAGACATAGATGTTCTGTGTGACCATAGGAGACTTGAATGTAGCATGCACCCCCTTATCTCTTGACAGCCACGATCGTCGTATGACGTTTGTATACCTCATATGGAGTAGCTGGCCTAGTCTGTCTCCGTATTTCGGTACTGGGGCATGACAGGACATGACTCATTAGCTAAGTCATAATCCAACAATTTTATATTCTATCCAATCTCGTTATTCAAGCGACAACATCATTCACCGACAGGGTCTATTACATATCGCTGCACTTCGACACTTAATTGTATGCCAGCCATCAAACACTCATAAGGAACATCTGCTCTTTCTCCATCAAGGGACAAGTGTTCATTCTCTACGCCTCAAAATAATTAAGGGTCATAACTTGTTAATTCGGGACACATCTAATTCTCATGAGTACAACTGCACAACGTGCTAAGGTCGTCTATTTACTCCTACATCTTCTAAATCATTCGCAACATCCCGATAAGTGTCTAACATCACCATCAATTTGTCGATGTCCAACATAAAATTTTATTTACTCAATTCCAACATCATTCTATATTCGGTCCATATTATTCTTCCAAATCTTTTGATAGCAACATCCCACCATTGTTACCGAGCCTACAATCCTTTTACCCAACTGATTCAAGTCATCGCCTGAATCTATAATTCGTACCATTCCCAACCAAGGCATTCATTTCATATTCCCAATTCTCATTACCCAGCGCAATGCTAACTATCAGAGTCTAGCAACGGTTCATCCGAACACATCAATATCTTGCATCGAGTTATCCGAACATAATCATTAAAGGACACACCTAGCCGTCATGTATCAATCGTAATCCAGCTATGACTCGATACTACCCAATACCCTATAGGTAAAAGATTACCAACTATTAACATGGTCAAGAATCATCTTATCGCTAAGAGGGTAGAACCATATACCACTCAGAGCTCAAGCCATACTCGACATAATACTCCTCTTTTGCACCAAACCAACGTCTATTCGGGACTATCCATCCTGTAGTGGTTCTACTGACCACAATACCAACCAAATTCCCTCGTATCTGAAATATAACCAAGCCAACACAAAAGCCAACTTAAAATTCTGTCGATTCCTACTCACTGACATCCATGCATATTTCCTTTCCAACAAACCATGCCATCATCCACTACCGATTGCCACATAACAATCGACTTCTATGAATTCTATACTTAATAAATCAAGCACACGTTACCAACTTGTTATAGCATCGCATCTTTGTTATTCGTTTTGGTATCATTAAGAATTCATTACAACACACAAATCATAGCCCACATATTTAGACTTATTGTATGGAACACCAAGTGAGCAGCCAAAAGGATCAACGGATTTTCACTCAAGGGAACAGCTTAGAATAATTTGGAAGCAACACAGAATAATTACGGAAGAACTTTGAGTCATCGTAGAGACAACTTTGATTTCATCTTGGAAGCAACTTTGAGTAACCGTGGAAGCAACGTTTGAGTCATCGCGGAAGCAGCTTTGAACAATCATAGTAGCAACTTTGATTTGAAACAAATTGAATAAGAATCCAAGGCATAAAGCCGTGCTCTGGTACCATTATGTCATGCCACGATCCCGGAGTATTGAAAACTAGCCACTGGGCATGATGTCGTACAAATTTAGATTGCACTTGTACGATGCAAAACCATTACAGTTCTTGGTATTTCTCAGAAAACAACGACAGCGCAGCAAAACCAAGCAGATATATTGAAGTCATATCAAGATATGAAAAATGTATCTCTTTATTGATTTTCTCAAATGATTACAAGACTTGCAGCTAAATACAGAGTTTAAAACAGATTACAAGACTCTTGAATAGCCAACTGAGTATACACTTTCTATTTAGGCTTTACAACCGAACATGCCGACTTTCTTTACAATTTTACTAGTTCAGCTGAGTTACATTGTTCCATACATTATGTCCCGTATAGCAGAAGACATCGCCTTGTAAAAAGAGATTCTGTGCACCCATCCGAATCATCGATGCCAAGCATTGATCAAACAATTTCCCCCATGCACGAGCACCTGAACTATTGCCCACAATATGGGTCAGTACATCATCAATGTACTGGCAAGCGGTACTGGCCCAACTCACCTAAGAAGACAACACTAAGTAATCATGTTATATAATATTATTAGAAGTAGTATTTCTCGTTGCCTTAGGGTCAATTAGTAGTTCATATTCATATCTGACAGAAGTAAAGCATGTATGTATTTCTTTGCCAACATAATGTAAAGTATACAATAATCACACTTGGTGATTCTTACCCACGGTCATGTAGCCATCCCTGTACATTTATAATACTTACCTTACCCGCATAAGACAATGTTAGGAACAATATTATAATTTAATATAATTATCACCTTTCAGGTGATTCTTACCAACAACCGACATCCTTTCCTGTAATTGAGTAATAACTTACTCTTCATGCATAATACATCATTAGCACTGGACCTATCTATATGAAGGTCACTGGCGACATGCCATCTTGGACTATCTCACAGGTATAACGGCGTCCTTTGCAGTACGGGTAGGTAGCCCCATTGAAGGTCCCACATACCGTGCTACTACTTCAGCACTGTGCTACTACTTTAGCACAAGGTTCCCCCCAGAACGAATCGGTTTACAAGGCCTTGGAATACCGTTCGAGGAACCACCTTGTCGACAAGTTGTCCATGACTATGCAAGTATATGCAACTTATCTATGAAGAAACATATAATGCATGATAAGGAAAACTAAGCCATTATTCTCATTCGTATTGCCATCTTTCTTATTTCAGGGTCTTGGTGTAATCAACATTCTACATCGGCGACGGGATAATAGAATATTGTTACCCAATCTCTTTCCCACATCTTTGATACCATACATCTTTCCAACCAAACTCAATGTACTCACCGCCCAATTCTTGGGACTTAGCATCTATTTAGCATACGTTCATTCGGACATAATTCAAGCATACTCACTGTCCAGTTCTTGGGTCTTATTATCTGTGTTAGCATCTATTCATCGAGCTAAGGCTCGATATACTCATCGCCCAAGTATTTAGGACTTTTTCTTCACCTGTCAAGTATTTCATTGCAAAGCACGCAAGCATACCATTAATAGAAATGATACACAATAGTTATCGGGTTATGTTATTAATTATCTTTTATTATCTTTCCAACTTTCATGCAAGGTGTTATTCAGCAACTCAACGAGCAACATAGCATACAATCCTTTTATTAAGCGTGAAGCTAAAGGATCTTCGAAGGGTTCAACACTACTCACACTTATAAGACGATTCCCGCCATGATCACATAGCCTTCCACGTGATCCTTCACATATTCCCAAGTCCAACAAAGCTTTATCGAACCAACCATCCATCATAAGACATCTTGCGGATTGGGATACTACAATATATACCACTCAGAAATAGTTTCGTCATCGAAACTTAAAACAAAACTCATCCCCAAATTTTCAATCGAATTTATGAAACTTCTCAATAATAAACTTGTACTATTTAATATTTCTCTGCATATCTCGATTGATTCCAAATGATGTACTATCTTGCTCCAGCATCTTAATTTGATTCAACATAATTTACCATTCTTGTTCTTTCATCCAATACTCGTGCAATTCCTTAGCACATGATAATCCACTCCTGTGGCTTCGTTTGAATTTAGCATACCACGTAGTTGGGATCGTACACATATTTTAGGCATCCTAGAAATATATGTATTTCAGCCAAGTTTAGTGATAAAGAAAACGAACGAACTACGGTATAACTTTATTTCCGAACATCAGCAAATCCTCTAAGCATCTCCTATATTCCCAATTTGTTTATTCAATCTTCTAACCAACTGTTAACACAATGAATGTTACCAATTCTAACTCGAATAATTCCCACAGCCGATCCAAAGTTTTCTAAAGTATTCTGACTAAATAATATCAAGTATTCCAACGAATCCAGAGTTTTCTTTCAAGTTTATTGTCATTCATACCGTCAAAGATTGATAAGGTCTATAGTCACATTTCGTTTCAACACCATGATTCTCATCGATCAAATCTTGTACTCGTTATCGTTCGCATCCATACACTTATTTGTAACTTATAAATTTCTTGATTGTGATCCATCCTTCAAGTTGTACCATCATCCAACCCTAGTAAAAGTTTTCGACATACTCAAACATTTCTCGTACTGATCAAGCCAACATATTACCATCTCATATAAGCAACTCTTATTTCCAGCAGAATTAATCCCAAGGGTCATTTCAAAATTTTATTCGCACTCGTCGATCTCGACTACATGTACTATCCTATTCCGTCGTATACTTATTCTCAATAGCGATCTGATTATCCATCAATAAATTTATTCTGACTGTCTCAAGGCACAACCATCAATTTTCATAGCTCAATATGATTCAACCAACCAATATATTCCATCCAACTAGTTCTAATAATTTTTGACATTCCAAAATAAAGGCAACCAAGTTCTGAAACCAACATGATTCGTCATCCCATCCAACATAATAATATCGAATTTTCTAATCTTCATTCAATTCTGAAGTTTAATTCCCGAAACATCTTACTCATTTCGACTATACCCATGCAATATCAATAGGAACATCCTACGGGTCTCCAACGGTCAACTTAGCATTCAGTCAAGTCTCTACGGTCAGCTAATCAAAGCTAAACCAGACATTCAGCTAACTCATCTGAGATGAATAGCTACTCGTGACATACTTATCTCTTATCTTAGAGGCAACCAATTCTTATTATAAGGACTCTATCTTATCTCAGGGACATTCTATGATCTGACCAACTTAAAGGACATGGGATACCACCACAATCTCATGAACTTATTCCCAAATCGAACAACTGAATATCATAGCCAACATATCCAAAACTTAAGGCAACCAACCGACACTCTAGGAAACTAACTGACATTCTAGGCAACCAACCAACATTCTAGGGTCAAGTCTATCTACATGTACTCATCCTCAGGTTATACCCGACGAAGTCATTCTAAACTTACCCACAACCGACAAAATCTATCAGACAATTATTATGGATCAATCTCGAAGCCACCATATAAAACTTTATCAATCGATCATCCAAATATTCTATTCTCATTTGCATAGACGCAGTATCACCTGCTAAATCCGACTTGTATCCTCATATCATACTCAAATTATCTATTCAAACGGGTCAACTATTCTGAGTCATAATCCAACATTGTTATCTTAATGGTTTATTATTTTACCATCTCTTTCCTTTGTCTCTTTGCAACATATTCAATTTCTATATTTGTAGATCATCGATACAGTATGTACTCTTTAATCAATCAATAAAGCAACGATGCAATCATATTTCTTCCGAAAGCATCCTTTATGAATTTTTACTAGCAACAAACACGGACATCTCTTAGCAATTCATGTTAACCAACATTCGTTTTGCATCATCTCCTTGTGATTCCATAAGAAGATTTCATTATCCATGCACCGATCCAATCTCTATGGCACCAACCATCTAGCCTTCACATCTCGGCTATCTAGTGGATACGATATGACTCATTAGCTAAGTCATAATCCAACAATTTTATATTCTACCCAATCTCGTTATTCAAGTGACAATATCATTCACCGACAGGGTCTATTATAAATCGTTGCACTTCGACACTTAATTGTAGTCCAGCCATCAAACTCTCATAAGGAACATCTTCTCTTTCTGCATCAAGGGACAAGTGTTCATTCTCTAAGCCTCAAAATAATCAAGGGTCATAACTTGTTAATTCGGGACACATCTAATTCTCACGAGTACAATTGCACAATGTGCTAAGGTCGTTTATTTACTCAAATCCATTCTCTAACTTTTCGGCCGCTGATGCAACTTTCTGCATCTTCTAAATCATTCGCAACATTCCGATAAGCGTCTAACATCACCATCAATTTGTTGATGTCTAATATGCAATTTCATTTACTCAATTCCAACATTATTCTATATTTGGTCTATATTATTCTTCTAAATCTTTTGATAGCAACATCCCACCATTATTACTGAGCCCACAATCCTTTTACCCAACTGATTCAAGTCATTGCCTGAATCTATTATTCGTACCATTCCCAACCAAGACATTTATTTCATATTTCTAATTCTTATTACCCAGCGCAATGCTAACTATTAGAGTCTAGCAACGGTTCATCCGAAAACATCAATATCTCGCAGCGAGTTATCAGAACATAATCATTAAGGGACACGCCTAGCCATCATGTGTCAATCGTAATCCAGCTATGACTCGATACTACCCAATACCTAATAGGTAAAACATTACCAACTATGAACAAGGTTAAGGGTCATCTTATCGCTAAGAGGGTAGAACCATATACCACTCAGAGCTCAAGCCATACTTGGCATAATATTCCTCTTTCGCACCAAACCAACGTCCATTCTGGACTATCTGTCACGCAATGGTTCTACCGACCACAATACTAACCAAATTCCCTTGCATCTGAAACATAACCAAGCCAACACATAAGCCGACTTGAAATTCTGTCGATTCGCACTCACTGACATCCATGCACATTTCCTTTCCAACAAACCATGCCATCATCCACTGCCAATTGCCACATAGCAATCGACTTCTATGAATCCTAAACTTAATAAATCAAGCACATGTTACCAACTGTGGCATCTGGTACCCCGATTAAAAATTTGTGGATTTATTTTTAAATTTTATTTGATTAGATTATGGTTAATTTCTATGATCATAGGATGTCATGCCTACGCCCACAGGTAAGTTAGGACCATCTTATGGTTCTATAGCCTCTAGGTAGGTTATATAAACATTCTATAGCTATTTTATAGTTTATTGTGATTTTTAAATATTTTAGATAATTTTTAAATATTTATTTTGTAAAGATTTATATATTTTATTAACTTTTATGATTTACCATATAGTCATTCGGAGTTATTTTTTGAACCCAGTATTTTATTTAGGCTCTACTAGGTTGTAAATATTTTCTAAAATATTCCAGGATTTTTCTGGATTTTTTTAGAATTTTTAGATAATTAAAACATATAGACTTTATATTTTATAGGTTTTTGGAATTTACTACAAGGTCATACGATGATATTTTGTGTTAAAATATTTTATTTAGATTCTAGACACTTAGAAATATTTTCTAGAATTTTCTAGGAATTTTTTGGATTTTTCTGCAATTTATTTTGATTTATTTGGACTTAAAATAAATTTTTAATAATTTTCTGTAATTAAATAATTAATTATACTGTCATCAACACAGTCAACCACTCCCTGGCCCACCTATCGGTGCCAGAATGAGTCAGCACCGTCTCTCTCTCATATATATATTATTATATTCGAAACCCTAATTAAATTCCTGCCGATTTTGAAAGAGGTTTCATCTATGAGTCCTCCAACTTCCCGAAGTGATTGCCGCCAAACCAGTAGAGATTTTCACGCGCCATTTTTTTTGGAAGCGTATTGAGGTATATTTCCTGAATATCAAATTTATTTTCGTAATTTCTGAACCTGAATTTCTAGGAAATTCGTAGAGTGCAAGTTGTCCGAAATTTGACACGTTTTGGTGTTTTTGAGATTCCGGAAGAATCAGGAATCGGAATCACGAAACGTTTAAAGTTTCGGAAAGATAACACAGATCTCTACGACATATATTTTTCCTAGAAATTAATTAGTTCATCTAGTATTTTTAGTAATTCATAGAACTCAGTTTTGCCGACAAATCATCGATTTGGTCATGGTTTGCCATAACGGCGATATCTTCTGACCAAAGTGTGATTTTGTGGCACGATCGATTCCAGTGCACTCGTGGTACTGAAATCTACTAGGGTTCATACTCAAACCATTGAGTTCGTGCCGTTTGACTACTTAGTCATCGATGTGCCTCGATTTGCGTGCCATAGGTTCCGTATTGGAAACCGTCATCTTCTTTGACTAAAAATTAGTGTTTAATCTTAATTTTAGAATTATATTAGATTAAATTAGGTTTTTAGATGATTTATTATAGAATTAAACATAATTAGTTATGTTAAACCATTAGCCACTTTCTAGGGTTTTTATAGTGAGATTTTCATAATCTAACTTATGGTTATTTATGTGATGGGTTAGATCGGTCTACAACGTTTGAGTTGTGACTTCATCATCTAGCGGAGCAAGGCAAGTATCACTATGACCTATGTTGCCTTTATTTTATGCAGCATGTTATTCTTTTCCTTAAATTGATAGTCTTATCTTTTATACCATTGGTGCACGAGAGTTATACTTGTTACCATAACCATACATGTTCACTTAATATTTTCGTTCAATGTTCTATCTTCAATGTTTAAAGTTAAAGTTAATGTTAAAGTGATCATGTTTACCTGTGAGAGAGTCGGGGGGGGGGGGGAAGAATACAACTAGTATGCATGTGGTCTACGCAATGTACAATTTTTCCCTAATGTCAATGTTGATAGCAGTCGTTACACCTCACATACCGATTACCGGATGTCCTAACCCGTCCACATGCAGAACACTTATATTCTAAAACACACAGTACACGTGATTTGTTTCGTGTTGACGTTTTGTCCACAGGTTTGTCTTATATTCATCGTTCTCTTATAGTGTCTTCGTGTCTTAATTATATCTTCAACTGCCCCAAGTCATAATTGTACTTTCAAACTTTTTTCTAATGTATACAGGTCTCTTTTGTATTATGTTATATTCATCCTTTCCTTATTGCTATTCTGCGTGCTTGTATATTGTATTGTGTAGTGTAGTGTTATGGTGATCTTGCTCCAATCCTGACTGGATAACTATTTTTCAGCTTTAGACAACGTGGTTTGTCCCGAGATTTATGGTACGTATCTTGGTGACACTGACGTTACCAATGTGCCGGTTACTTCTACTGATACGGAGTAGCATATTTCTTTCTTATGCTTTTTCGTGTTATTCTTAGCTAGTGAGCTTAGCGAACTTTAGTTTAAGTGGTTTTATATTTATTTTAGCGGGTTTGTTCCCGAGACTAGTTGAGTTGTAGTGGATCTTTCTTTAAATTATTTATTGAGACTTGAGTTTAATCTTTTGTTACAACCTAGTTGTGGATGATAAATGTGAACTGTGTACTTGTATAGATAATGCTTATCATAGACAGCGTACTACCACCGACACTGCGGTGTAGGCTGGGCTTGGATATGTACTCGTAACCCAAAAGCGGGTGCGGGTCGTGACACCAACTTATTATAGCATCACATCATTGTTATTCATTTTTGTATCATTAAGAATTTATTACAACACAAAAATTATAGCCAACATATTTAGACTTATTGTATGGAACACCCAGTGAGCAGCCAAGAGGATCAACGGATTTTCAGTCAACGAAGCAACTTAGAATAATTTGGAAGCAGCACAGAATAATCGTGGAAGCACTTTGAGTCATTATAGAGGCAACTTTGATTTCATCGTAGAAGCAACTTTGAGTAATCATGAAAGCAGCATTTGAATCATCGCGGAAGCAGCTTTGAATTATCATAGTAGCAACTTTGATTTGAAACAAATCGAACAAGCGCTCTGATACCATTATGTCACATCTCGATCCTGGGGGATCAAAAAACTTGCCACTGGATGTGATGTCGTATAAGTCAAGATTGCACTTGTACAAGGCAAAACCATTACAGTTTCTGATATTTTTCAGCAAACAACGACAGCGCAGCAAAACTAAGCAGATATGTTGAAGTCATAACAAGATATGAAGAAATATATCTCTTTATTAATTTTCTCAAATGATTACAAGACTTGCAGCTAAATACAGAGTTTACAACAGATTACAAAACTCTTGAATAGCCAACTGAATATACACTTGCCATTTAGGCTTTACAACCGAACATGCCGACTTTACCTACAATCTTACTGGTTTAGCTCAGTTACACTGTTCCATATATTATGTCCCGTATAGCAGAAGACATCGTCTTGTAAGAAGAGCTTCTGCGCACCCATTCGAATCATCGATGCTAAGCATTGATCAAACGATTTACCCCATGCACGAGCACCTGAAATATTGCCCATAACGTGGGTCAGTACATCATCAATGTACTGGCGAGCGGTGCTGGCCCAACTCACCTAAGAAGACGACACTAAGTAATCATGTTATATAACATTATTAGAAATGGTCTTTCTCGTTGCCTTAAGGTCAATTAGCAGTTCATATTCATATTCGACAGAAGTAAAGTATGTATTTATTTCTTCGCCAGCATAATGTAAAGCATACAGTTATAACACTTGGTGATTCTTACCCACGGTCGTATAGCCATCCCTATACATTTATAATACTTACCTTGCTTGCATAAGACATTGTTAGGAACAATATCATAATTCAATATAATTGTCATCGTTCAGGTGATTCTTACCAACAGCCGACATCCTTTCCTGTAATTGAGTAATGACTTACTCTTCCTGTATAAGATATCATTAGCACTGGACCAATATATATGAAGGTCACTGGCGACATGCCATCTTGGACCATCTTAGAGGTATAATTGTGTCCCTTGCAGTGCGGATATCTAGCTCCACTAAAGGTCCCACATATCATGCTACTACTTCAGTACTGTGCTACTACTTCAGCATGAGGTACCCCCCCAAGACGAATCGATTTCCAAGGCTATGGAATACCATTCGAGGAACCACCTTGTCGATAAGTTGTCTATGACCATACAAGTATATACAACTTATCTATGAAGAAACATATAATGCATGATAAGTAAAACTAAGTAAATAAGCCATCATTCATAACAAGCCATCATTCTCATTCGCATTACCATCTTTCTCATTCCAGGGTCTTGGTGTAATCAACATTCTATATTGGCGATAGAATAACATAATGTTGTTACCCAATCTCTTTTCCACATCTTTGATACCATACATCTTTCTAACCAAACTTAATGTACTCACCACCCAATTCTTGGGACTTAGCATCTATTTAGCATGCGTTCATTCGGACATAATTCAAGCATAATTACTGCCTAATTCTTGGGTCTTATTATATGTGTTACCATTTATTCATCGAGCTAAGGCTCAATATACTCACCGCCCAAGTATTTGGGACTTTTCCTTCACCTGTTATATATTTTATTGCAAAGCACGCAAGCATACAATTTATGGAAATCATACGCAACGGTTCTCGGGTTATGTGGTTAATTATCATTTCCGACTTCCATACAAAGTGTTATTCAGCAACTCAACGAGCAATATAGCATACAATCCTTCTATTAAGCGTGAAGCTAAAGGATCTTCGAAGGGTTCAATACTACTCACATTTATAAGACGATTTTTGCCATGATCACATAACCTTCCAAGCGATCCTTCACATATTTCCAAGTCCAACATGGCTTCATCGAACCAACCATCCATCATAAGACATCTTGCAGGTCAGGGCACTACAACCGTTGAGTGGAAAAGCAAAACCACCATGCCACTTGGAGTGTCAGACAATACTTCGAAGAATGAGCCGCTGCCTAGATCCTCGCGTCAACCCCTCGAGCTTCGAACGGCCACCTCGAGTACAGTGTCGGCCCTTCGATCCATATGCCTCCTCTGAGACTGTGCCGCCAGAGAAGCTCGATCACAGCTCGAGTCGTTAAGGGACCTTCGTCGTGGTTCGTCGCCGCCAAGGTGAGCTTCCTTGTTGTCTTCTCGACTTCCTTTCTTCATGTCTTCTTTTTCTTTATGCTGTTGGGGGATTTAGTATTTATTTGGGATTGGAGGCTGCGAGTGGAAGTTAGGGTTTGGGAACTCCTATGAGGAAGAAGACAACTTGGGTTTGAAGGGTTTCTTAATGAGGTTTAGGAAGGTGATGAAGTTTTAAGGTTAGTAAGTGAGTAAAAGTTGGGAAGAAAGAAACCCTAGAGTTAGGCTTTATTTGTGCGATGCCAGTAGAAATAAGAAATAGAAGAATGAGGAGAGAGATGAGATGGTGCTTGAGATTTACTATGAGGAACTGAGGAAGAAGATGAAGGTTAGGGTTTTGGCAAGGTCGAGAGGAAGAAGAAGGGGTGAGTTCTCTGAGAGCGACAGCTGAGAATAATAAGAGGAGGGAGAAGGAGAGAGTGTTTATAAGTTAGGGTTAGGGTATGTAGTTGGGTCGGGTTGGTTCTGCTATTGTGTAGGGCTTAGTGGTTTTGGTTACAGTATCATATAGGAAATAAATTGAAGCAGTCAAGTAGGCCAGGCCAGTTGGGCCAGGAAAGAATTAAGAGAAGAATTTAGTAGATGGTTAGAAGCTGGTAGGTGTAGGGTGGACCTTAATAGGCCAGGCCAGAGAGAAATAGGGAATTAGAATTTCAATAGTAGTAGCAAAAAAATTAATGGCATGGGCTGGGCTAGTAAGAAAAGAAGATCAGGAGAAGTGTTCTGGACTGATGGGTGAATTATAAAATAAGAAGAAAGTAGACTGTGGGCTGGGCTGGATTTTGGGTTAATAATATTGTTATTATTATTGCTATCATTAAGTAATTAATCCTTGTTATTATTAAATAATTTTAGTTGACATTATTATTACTGTTATTAATATTTCTTGTAATATTAAGTTTTTGCCAAATATGTATATATTGATATAAAAAATATTTTACTATAGTTTGTTAGTGTTCTATTGAGAATTATTTTTGCTAGTAGTAAATATTTCTAAATAATTTCATCTAACTAATGTTAATTTGGTTCTAATTATTATCTAAATAATATTATGTCATTTATTGCTAATTACTAGAATATATATATTTTATATATATATAAATATATATATATATATATATATATATATATATATATATATATATAGTAGAATAGTTAGCTTATGGTTAGGAAATAAATTAGTTAGTTAGTTTTAATTAGTTTATTGCTAGCAAAAGATGTTTAGCTAGTTAAGTTAGCAATATCTAAGTTAGTTGCCACTACTTAATTTATAATCTATTCTTACCCTATTCTAGGTGGACATTGAGACTCATTGAATTGAAGAGCAAGGCAAGTACACCGACTTGAACTTTTACTTTGTAATTTTGTAATACTTCATGTTCTCATATTGGACACGAGATTTCCACGATTGTATTGTAGCTTGTTGATCATATTGTGTCTGATTGATTTTCTTGCGGAGATTGGAAAAATATTGTCTAATGTGTGACACACCCCTTAGCTAGGTTATTGTGAATAGCCTAATCGTACACCTCACGTACGATTAAGCCGCACCTTATTGTGATAGTGTAGTTTCCAGCCGGTCACACATTAGTTTAATATTTCAAATTCACTTTTGTATTGATTGTCTTGTTTATTGTTCCATTTCTTATACCATTGTTTTATATTGCAGTTTAGTCCATATTATTATTCTTGTGTATTTTAACTTACTTTGTAGATTGTTTCTTATCAGGGTTGTACTTTGCTCCTTTCCTGACTGGATCTGTTGCATGTATACCTGGGGATATTATACCACTTTGTGGACTAGAGCTTGAGGCCGTAGTAAGCAGGATAACTGTAACCCCTCTTTCCAAATTTTTTAAATATTTTTATTTATTTGAATTAAATGGTAAATTTTTGGAATTTTATAAATATTTAATTAAATAGATATTACGATAGAATGCTTTAGTCATGGTTAAGTTTTGGAGTACAAGATGACTAGGAATGATGGCATGGGTAGTGTAGTCGTGTACTTTGACTAGTATTTTAGCTATGGTAGAGAAGGCCGAGCCATGTGTGTGTTCTAACTAGAAAACCCAGTCAAAGTTGTGACTTAACCCCTATAGATAATTTAATTAGTTATTAATTTGATTACTGAATTTTAGGAGACCCGACCGTACCAATTTAGCCCAGACTGGACCCGAACCAAGCCCAAACCCATGTAGACAGGTAGTGTGTCCAAAGGCGTCCGTGTAGACATATTTTATGTATACTACATAATTTATTTTAGTGGACTAATAATTATTTTACAAGAAGATGTTATATATATTATCGATGATTATTTTGATATTAATGGATATTTTATGAAGGAAGACTCCCCCTAAACATTTGGCTAGGACTATTTTATTATATTAAGTCTAGTATATACATATAAGTATATGTGTATTGGAATTTTTTTCTAGTTTATCATGGCTAAATAAGTAACCTTATAAATAAAGATTTATATAGGAAAATAAATTATTACTATCTACTAAACTAAATATGTTATTTTAGGAATATCAAATCATAGTTAATATATTTTTGCTTGGGATATATATATATATATATATATATATATATATATATATATATATATATATATATATATATAATATATATATAATATATATATAAAAGAGAAAAGAAAAACAAATAAAAAGAAAAAACATCCCACCAACCCCCCCCCCCCCCCCCGACCGAGCAAAGCCCCAACCAGCAGCAAAGGAATCGGCCATATATAAATATATGTAACGAGTGAGAAGGAGAGGAGATCATCGAAATCCTAATACCAACCTCTGCCAACACCGCAACACACCAGCCACGATGCCTGCGAGACTTCCTGCCGCCTGCATGACCGTCCAGGTCGCCGGAGACGGCCGCCACGTAAGCGTAAAGGGTAGCAGTCGCAGACAGGAGCAGCAGCAGTACAGTCTGTGAAGCCCCCTTTGTGCAGTGATTCCTCTACGATCGGTCGATGGTTTATCGAGCCGATTGTTCGGGTATGACCCCAACATGACCGTCTTCAACCTATATCAATTAGAATATAGATTTAGCAAGTGAATCGCTCAAAAATTCGAGGCGAAGTTCACTAAAAACTGTCACAAAATAGGACAAGGCATCAGTCCAAGTACCCATGTTCGTGTCCAATTTCCAAGCAATCTGTTTAATATTTTTACAATCTAATTTGAAAGGATTAAAGACAACATATAGGATATCAGAACCTATTTCATAGTTTTGAATTTTATTAACCGTGTACGGAGAAATCTGTTCCTGAAAATCAGAGAAATCCAAGTTTTAAACCAATAGAATTTTAGGAAAATCGTCGATACGGCGTGCGCCCCGACAAACTGGGCGACGTGGTCGCAACCCATGAGTATCGAAAGATGCGTATGGATGTTGTCGACGTGTAGGATTAGACGGAACTCGATTTTATTGTACGTGTACGACGAAATCGAAGCGTATCCATCGAGATATCCCGTATCGGCCCCTTTGCAAACTAGTCAATTACTTTGTGCACGTTCGTTATCTCGAGACAAAACTTGTGCCAACAGGACTGCATCAATTTTTTGGTCCTGTATTCCAATTTTGAGAAGATCGACCGGAATGCTATTTTGGCGGGCCCGTGACCCGTTCCAACGAACGATTCTGTGCACGGTACGCTGAAATTCAACTTTGGACATACGATTGGGTTCGTATCATCAAATCGAACCCGTAGACATATAGTTTGATGACTTTAAAGACCGTAGGCTCTGGCATACTTTTCGGTGCAAAGCGGGTTCAACGGTGGACATCATTTTGCCCTAAAATTCGATTTTGCCCCTGTGTCTAGAATTAGACTTTTGGGTAGGCATTCTTAGACAATTATTTTATACCAAACTCGTTGGTGATGTCTATTTCAGCATTCGGATACTGTTTCACGAGTTTGATTATTGTGGCCCACTAAGTGGTATAGTATTATCGGTTTCACCAGCAAAGGATCCCAAGCAAGTACATATACTGATTGCTTTCAATTCCTAGTAGCTTTTCTATTTCTTATTTATACATGTGCTCTCCTGCTTGTTGACACGTTGTTACACGGATTAGTATCATGGATCTTTACATACTATATTTCTTGATTATCATGTTTCCGTATTTCGTGACTTGTTCGAGTCCATAAGTACTAGTCGGGAGGGGAAATATCTTAGTAGTCGTGTGAACTACCTAGAAACATCTCCCGTGTCTCTCATGGAGAATAGTATTCGTACACTACACGTGCAGGGTGTCGGATTTACCCCCTAGCCGTTCACACATCGAACATGATATTTCAAAACACGTAGATAATTGTCATTTCCTTGATTCTCTTGTTTCTTCACCATATGCCATTGTTGGCCCAATGATTATATCGTGTTTTTGAATATGGCTAATCAGTTAAGTTTAACATAATGATGTCACTAATATTCATATACTCACTATCATGTTGCTACTTAAACTTAGCATTGTCCTAATTGTCCTATATTATATTGCTATGCTTGTATCGTACTGCAACATATTTTGCTGACCTAACATGTATTTGTAGACATGCAATAAGCATGATCAAACATGATCAAACTAGGATATAGGCAATGAACAATTAATGATGGACCAAAGACGGCATCATACAAAGAGATTTCTCTGAACCGCCTAGCGACCTATTCAGATTTTCAGATCTGTTTATCTTTGGACGACTGCTGTCAAGGAAAAAGACGTCTTCAGATCTACTCAAATATCAGAAGAAAGGCGTCATCAAAGGGCTCTTGGTTTTTCTACTTGTTCCAAGTCTATAATCTTTAATTTATTGAGTCTAGGAGAATGTGTACGTTGAGTCGCACTGAGTCATCTCAACCCCTAGACATATCTTTCCAAGCTCTACCATACAACAGACCAATTCCAGAACCAAGCCAAGCTCCACAAAGCCCAAAAGCCCAATGGACCAATTCTGTCTTCTGGAGACAGAGTTCGGGTCGAACTCTGCCTCCACACAGAGTTCGGGCCGAACTCTGTCCCCTAATTTCCAGGAACTTATTTTTAGGGTTACCAATTGCTAGCTGGTACAACGGCCATATTTTTAAATTTTGAGGAAAGAATTCTGGCCGTATTCTGCCTTCCAGACTAGTATATATAGGGCATGATTTCAACCATTTTCATTAATCTCTTCATCATCTTTCTATCTCTCACTCTCAATCATCTAAGCCTTATACTACCTAAGCCTTATTCTTCCAATCTACTAGCCACAAAACTTCCTAAGCCCCAAGGTGCTCAAGTGCGATTCAGCTAGAAGTTTTTGTACAAGAGTTGAAAAGAAAAGTCACTTGGACAATTCCAAGTTTTGCCACCTGCGAATCTGTAAGAAGTTGGCGTGCTCTTCTGAGTAAAGGCACGTGGTTGTACACTATTTCACAAATAGTAGATTTCAATCCTGAGCTAGAGTTCTCAGGCCTGGACTAGTCCTCCACGAGGGAAACCAGGTTAAAACTGCTGTGTTTGCGTATGCTCTTCTGATCTTTATTTACTTCCGCATTTCTCTCTAATTTATTTACTATCTTGATAGTTGTTTTGTGGAGGTGATATAGAATTAATTTTTATTTGGTGATTATCGACACAAACTCTATTCACCCCCCTCTAGAGTTGCCTACACGTTGTTTCAGCCATGTCACCCTATTACATGTTCTTCTAGTTGATATATCCTATTGTTGAGTTATCTACTTTCTTTCTTGATTTGTCATGATATCGGTCTTATTTACTAGAGTATCTCACATATGTTATTTTCATGTCTTACAAATTCTATTATATTTTTGAATAGCATGTCGGTTTGTGTACTTGCTCCATTACTGACTAGAAACCAACATTTTTCAGGTTAGTCGTGGCTTCTCTTAGCATTGGAAGATATAGGTGTACTCGTAGGTCAAAACCTAGAAACTAGTTAGATAGCTTAAATTGTTGTAATAGATTTTGTGAGACTTTGTATTCCCTTTCAAATATAATTCTTATAAATGTTGTAAATAATTTAGTAATGTGAATGAGCAATAAAGATCATTATTTTTTAGCATTTATTTATTGTGGTCTAGAGAACGTTCTACCGCCGATACTGCGGCGTAGGCTGTCTTGGACACGCACTCGTATCCCGAAAAACGGGTGCGGATCGTGACAAGTTTTTGTGGTGGCCCATGCAGGTCGGTTTTCATAAATTGTGCAAACTCGTGATAGCACTTAAGTTAGTCATATAATTGTGAGCCTGCGACTAGGAAATGCTCATTCACAATAGGATTGAATTGATCTCAGAGGATGACTAGGAATAGGAGTCCCTTATTCAAATTGACTATTGGGTAGTTAAGGATTGTTATACAGGCCTTGCAATTTAGGTGAGGATTTATGAAATTTAGATAACTTAGGAAATTTCCATAGATACACTATTACATTTTTATATTACGATAGGACCCAAGTGAACAGACTATTCGTTTGGTAAAGTAGGACTTCCTCTGATTGAATTCATAAAAACTTGATCATTTGTTTTGCCCCTCTAACTATTATCGTATGTAATGTCCCAAATTCGCGATACGTATTTAGTGTACGTATACGTGTTTTGGACCCATATTTTATTCAGTCATGATTAGTTATCTTGGTTTATTTTGTATTGACTTGGTTTTATTGGCATTGATAGTTTAAATGATTTTAATGGTTCATTGGTTTATTTTTGGATTAGTGAGGCTTGGTTTATTTCATGATTCAATTGGTTTAAATTGCTAGAGAGAGAGAGTTTATTGGCCTTGACTTGGTTCACCTTGGTTTATCTTGGCTTGGTTTATTCCTGGGTTGGTTCGGCTTGGTTTGGTTTGCTTGGTTCATTATGAACCATAGGGGAACCACCTACCTACCACCACCACTATCATTTATTAACCCCCACTTCCTTCTCTCTCTTCATTACTCTTTTTTTTCCTCCATTAACTCCTTCACCTACCAGCGAGAGGGAGAGAGAGAGGTCTAGGCAAGTGCAACTTACTTCATGGAGGAACTCTAATTTTATTGCTTCATTCTCTTCCTTACAGCTTTTTAACTTACTTTAGTACTTGGCATTTTTACTTTCCATGGCTAGATTCTTGTAGATCTAAGTTTACTTTATTTTTGAAATTCTTGGGTTTTGATCTATTTAATCTTGTTATTTCTGAGTTTTGATGGTTCCATGTTGTAGAGAATTTTGTTTTGCCCTATTTTGACCTATGGAAGTTCGAATTTGGGCTCCGGATGATAGAGTTATACAACTTGGAAGCCATGGCTTATGGTGTACTTCTTCTCGAAAATTTGGAGAAGAAGCACAGTCCCGAGCCGCATAGTAGCACTTGACCGCATGAACATTCATGCGAAAAGTCAGTTCCAACCGCATGCACTCTTGCCTTGACTTGACCGCATGGCAATTCATGCGGCAAGTGATCCAACCGCGTGAGACTCGTAGCCGCATAGGCTGAGTCTCATTCTTGGCCGCATGGACTTTCCCCCACTCAGCCGCATGGACCCATCCCCGCCAGCCGCATGAGTATCCTTTCCGCTGACCGCTTGTGTCTTGCCTTTTTCGGTCGCAGGAGTCCAATTCATCCTACCCGCATGAAACCTCCCTTTTCCGCTTGCCGCATGGGAGCTAGTCCCACTCCCAGCCGCATAGGTTCCTGCCCCTTCAGCAGAATGCGCACCCGTTCCCCGCT
The DNA here is from genome assembly GCA_029216955.1 of Iris pallida. NCBI lineage: Eukaryota > Viridiplantae > Streptophyta > Magnoliopsida > Asparagales > Iridaceae > Iris > Iris pallida. The sequence continues at coordinate 11,638,170 of JANAVB010029819.1, forward strand.
AGCCGCATGAGCCCCTACCCCGTGAACCGCATGAGCTTGGGACCCTGAGCCGATTGAACCCGACTCCCTCCCCAGCCGCATGAGATCATTCCTGGCCGTATGAGCCTAATCTACCTGAGCCGCATGGACTTCCTGTGCCTTGTCTTGTTATATTCTTATTATCATATATTTTTATGCTCATTTTATATCCTTACGCCTTTTTGTCCTGAACTTGATTGAGGTGATTGAAATGATAACTGGCATGACATGATAGTAGCCCGCCGTGGCGCACTCCTGACAAAGTACACTTGGCATGATAACCTGACATGATATATCTTGATAAGCTATTGTGACGGCTACCTGACATGACCTGACCTGTATAAGTAACCTGGACACCGTGGGCGATTGTGCTTGTACAAATAATCCAGTCCTGTCTTACATCATGTCTAGGAGGGGACTCCTGAGTACCACGGTCAGGAGTACCTACTGAAATGGACTAAGGCTAATGACTAGAAAAACTCTCTAGACATGAAGAGATGTTCCCCAGTTACAGGCGATCCCGTTATCCCGGCCGTAAATGTTTGGACTTGTAGCCTGCCGACGAGTAGGGCACATTTCCAGCCCACTATTATGTGGGGCACCCACCATTGTCACTTAAATAATTGAACTCTATTGTCACTCTAATGCATTGTACTCTCTAAATTGTCACTATAATGTTCGCCTGGATAACCTGGATAGCTGCAGGGCCTGTGACTACTTGGAGCATCTCATTGCATCTTGCTAGTAACTAGGATTGTGATAACCCTAGTTAGTTAATGTAGAAAGCCGTAGGCAATGATTGGCCGTGATTGATTGGATGGAGTCTAGTCCAGTATAGTATTGTCTAGAAGTGATTGATTGCAAGATTGTACCAGAATGATTGAATTATTGTCACTCCAGATTGTTATTATAATGATTGTACTCTATTGTCACCCTAGCGTATTGTACCCTTCATTGTCACTATTATTATTGTACTCTCTCTCATTTTCACCTTAATGATTGTCACCTTTAGTAATAAATGATCAGAGACTAAGTTTTGTTCAGGCGAAGGGTTACAATCTCGGTCCTTGTTTGGTTTAAGGATTGTAACCTGGCTTCTGGAATAGTACCTTCGTTTTCTCTTCATATATTGCCCAGCTACATTTTATTTAGCATGATTCTCCAGTTATCTTACGTCAATGATGCTTCTCTTAATTATTTTCCCTGATTGGGGCAAGTGCATTGGTAGTGCACAAACCTCAATCTGTGTTACTTATTGTTGTTTTCTTACATGTTGAATGCTAATGAATCATTGGTTTTAGTTCTTAAGTGAAGCCTCCTTTGTGGCACTTGCTCTTTCTGGGGTCTGACCCAGCTGGTTTTGTATGGCCAGATACCGGAGCAGCACCAAAGGATCTCTCTGCTTTTCAGCCCGATGGTGGTCACCAGGCGTAACCAGGGCATCGAGTGGGTTTCTTTTGTTCTCCCACTGTAATATTGTAAATTATTCTTTTGAGGCGTTTAGCCGACGAGCAAGTGTTAGCTCGATTGCAGCTTTTACTTATTGTCTGCCTACGGGCTGTAACATGATTGACAGGCCCCGGGGGTTGATCATGTATGACTGAACTCTTGCTAGTTCTCACATTTTGTAACGACTAGTTTCATGATCATTCCGAATATGTAATGTATGGGATGCCTTACTATTGTGTTTTTGGTGGTCTGACATCTTATAACTATTATTAGTTGGTTGAGATTGAGACAATAGGCTATCTATGACCTTAAGAGACTGATGGATTGTAGTGAAACCCTCACATATCTAGACAGCCATGACCATATAGCGGTGTAGATTCCATTCCGTTATACGTAGCTGGCTATGTCTGCCCCCGCTCTCCAGTTCTAGTTCTGGGGCGTGACATGGTTTAAGTGGTGGCCCATGCAGGTCTTGTCAATCAAGATGTGTGAGGGTTTACCGGATAGATGTCTCAATTTGTACTCGCCTTTGATCTCCACTCGTATCTTCTTATCTCCTTGAATTCCTGACTTGATAACATGCTTGTATCATTGATCTATCCTGGTCCTTCCTTAATATCCCTGATATCATTTGCTCCAGTGACATCGTTCCTGTTGATCAGCCAGAAGGAGCTCAGTCCTCAGCAGCAGCCTCCCGAGCCGTGCCTCCTGGAGAACCAGTACCGCCAGTTCAGCCCGTCCAGCCAGCAGGGTCAGGGGATGGAGGCTTGGTAGGACTCATCCGTGAGTTGCTTGCGTCCCAAGATCGTCAGGAAGATACCCTGCACCAAGTAGTACAAGATGTTCTGAATAGAAGTGGTCCTCGAGGGAACCATACGGTCAACAGTTTCAAGCGCCTGAACCCTCCCTTCTTCGATGGCAGCGAGGATGCCATTACTGTCGATGCTTGGCTACAGAATATAAAGGTGATTCTCGAAGCCGCGAAGATTCTAGAAGATAAGAAGGTGGCTGTGGTACGCCTACAATTATTGGATCTAGCTCGCAGTTGGTGGGTCGTACAAGCAGTGGGATTGGCAACACCTGTCTCCTGGGCAGTGTTCAGCAAAAAGTTCCAGACCAAGTATTATGATGCAGTGGCTCGATATGACTTGCAGACCAGGTTCAGGAATCTTAAGCAGATGGGGAGGACGGTCGACGGTTATGCGGCTGAGTTTTCTAGATTAGTCGGTTTGCTCCCACCTTGGTGGCAACCGAGTTTGACAGAGCGCAGAGGTTCCAACAGGAACTTCATCTGGAGATTATATTGGCAGTAGAACAGTTCGAGCATCAGACCTATGATGCGATGTTGCGAGCAGCTTGGAGGCACGAGTATACCTCCCAGAGAATAGTGGACAGAATCGGAGGTCGAAAGTGGTCCCATAGTCAAATGAATCAGTCTTCAGCCCCAGCCCCGACAGCCAGGCTTTGACTATTGGAGCTCCGAGGCAAGCGGCCTCAGTAACGTCGGTCCAGCACTCAACCCCGACGTACTCTTAGCAGAAACAGAAGCAAGTGCAGTCTTCCGTTGTGGGCTGTTCTTATTGTAGGAAGCCTGGACACGTAGAAGCGGAGTGTCGCAAAGCGTTGGGGTTGTGTTTATTGTGTGGAGCACCGGACCATAGGGTGGGGTCCTGTCCATTCAGAGTTGATTCAGCATTGATAGTATCTAGTTCCTCGGTTAGGGGACCAGCACCAGCACCAGCTCCAGTTCACCAGCAACAGCAGTTCCCGTTCCCGAGGCCATTGCCGACTCAGGCCCAGACTTTCCAACAACAGAACCCGCGGCAGTTTGCCTTAGCCCGGGCTCAGGTTCAGAATTGGTCGAGAGGTATATGTGTCCTCTTATCTTGCTTTTCTACCATCATTATGTGGGTGCATGACGTATTTCATGTATCCTAATTGCGACGAAACATCCCGGACCCGAGCCATATCCTAGGTCATTCGAAACTGGTTATTGGTACCAACCTTTTCGTATGAGGATAGGTCCGTGTCCATGTTTGACCAAAGAGAGAGACCTCAAGCGCAAGACTATCAGTTCAGTCCGTGTTGCTTACAGTCATCCCTCTTTGGGAGAGTCAAACTTGAAAGCATGGGGATGATATCTGATCAGGTCATCCCGGCTGGTTTGTCTCGTAAGGTGTAATATCTTCCTTATACTTTATGCTTCGAATCCTTGCTTGCATGAATGATTGTATGATTGATTGGTAGTGGTAGATTGCCTATGATAGAATAGCTTTCCCTTACATCTCTAGCCTCTTGATTAAATTTCGAGGACGGAATTCTTTTAAGGTGGGTAGGATGTAATGTCCCAAATTTGCGATACGTATTTAGTGTACGTATACATGTTTTGGACCCATATTTATTCAGTCATGATTAGTTATCTTGGTTTATTTTGTATTGACTTGGTTTTATTGGCATTGATAGTTTAAATGGTTTTAATGGTTCATTGGTTTATTTTTGGATTAGTGAGGCTTGGTTTATTTTATGATTCAATTGGTTTAAATTGCTAGAGAGAGAGTTTATTGGCCTTGACTTGGTTCACCTTAGTTTATCTTGGCTTGGTTTATTCCTCGGTTGGTTCGGCTTAGTTTGGTTTGCTTGGTTCATTATGAACCATAGGGGAACCACCTACCTACCACCACCACTATCATTTATTAACCCCCACTTCCTTCTCTCTTTTCATTACTCTTTTTTTTCCTCCATTAACTCCTTTACCTACCAGCGAGAGGGAGAGAGAGAGGTCTAGGCAAGTGCAACTTGCTTCTTGAAGGAACTCTAATTTTATTGCTTCATTCTCTTCCTTACAGCTTTTTAACTTACTTTAGTACTTGGCATTTTTACTTTCCATGGCTAGATTCTTGTAAATCTAAGTTTACTTTATTTTTGAAATTCTTGGGTTTTGATCTATTTAATCTTGTTATTTCCGAGTTTTGATGGTTCCATGTTGTAGAGAATTTCGTTCTGTCCTATTTTGACCTATGGAAGTTCGAATTTGGGCTCCGGATGATAGAGTTATGCAACTTGGAAGCCATGGCTTATGGTGTACTTCTTCTCGAAAATTTGGAGAAGAAGCACAGTCCCGAGCCGCATAGTAGCACTTGACCGCATGAACATTCATGCGAAAAGTCAGTTCCAACCGCATGCACTCTTGCCTTGACTTGACCGCATGGCAATTCATGCGGCAAGTGATCCAGCCGCGTGAGACTCGTAGCCGCATAGGCTGAGTCTCATTCTTGGCCGCATGGACTTTCCCCACTCAACCGCATGGACCCATCCCCGCCAGCCGCATGAGTATACTTTCTGCTGACCGCATGTGTCTTGCCTTTTTCGACCGCATGAGTCTAATTCATCCTAGCCGCATGAAACCTTCCTTTTTCGCTTGCCGCATGGGAGCTAGTCCCACTCCCAGTCGCATAGGTTCCTGTCCCTTCAGCCGCATGTGCACCCATTCCCCGCTAGCCGCATGTGCCCCTACCCCCGTGAACCGTATGAGCTTGGGACCCTGAGCCGATTGAATCCAACTCCCTCTCCAGCCGCATGAGATCATTCATGGCCGCATGAGCCTAATCTACCTGAGCCGCATGGATTTTCTGTGCCTTGTATTGTTATATTCTTATTATTATATATTTTTAACGCTCATTTTATATCCTTACGCCTTTTTGTCCTGAACTTGATTGACGTGATTGAAATAATAACTGGCATGACATGATAGTAGCCCGCCGTGGCGCACTCCTGACAAAGTACACTTGGCATGATAACCTGACATAATATATCTTGATAAGCTGTTGCGACGGCTACCTGACATGACCTGACCTGTATAAGTAACCTGGACACCGTGGGCGATTGTGCTTGTACAAATAATCCAGTCCTGTCTTGCATCATGTCTAGGAGGGGACTCCTGAGTACCACGGTCAGGAGTACCTACTGAAATGGACTAAGGCTAATGACTAGAAAAACTCACTAGACATGAAGAGATGTTCCCCAGTTACAGGCGATCCCGTTATCCCGGCCGCAAATATTTGGACTTGTAGCCTGCCGACGAGTAGGGCACATTTCCAGCCCACTGTTATGTGGGGCACCCACCATTGTCACTTAAATAATTGAACTCTATTGTCACTCTAATGCATTGTACTCTCTAAATTGTCACTATAATGTTCGCCTGGATAACCTGGATAGCTGGAGGGCCTGTGACTACTTGGAGTATCTCATTGCATCTTGCTAGTAACTAAGATTGTGATAACCCTAGTTAGTTAATGTAGAAAGCCGTAGACAATGATTGGCCATGATTGATTGGATGGAGTCTAGTCCAGTAAGTATTGTCTAGAAGTGATTGATTGCAAGATTGTACCAGAATGATTGAATTATTGTCACTCCAGATTGTTACTATAATGATTGTACTCTATTGTCACCCTAGCGTATTGTACCCTTCATTGTCACTATTATTATTGTACTCTCTCTCATATTCACCTTAATGATTGTCACCTTTAGCAATAAATGATCAGAGACTAAGTTCTGTTCAGACGAAGGGTTACAATCTCGGTCCTTGTTTGGTTTAAGGATTGTAACCTGGCTTCCGGAATAGTACCTTCGTTTTCTCTTCATATATTGCCCAGCTATATTTTATTTAGCATGATTCTCCAGTTATCTTACGTCAATGATGCTTCTCTTAATTATTTTCCCTGATTGGGGCAAGTGCATTGGTAGTGCACAAACCTCAATCTGTGTTACTTATTGTTATTTTCTTACATGTTGAATGCTAATGATTCATTGGTTTTAGTTCTTAAGTGAAGCCTCTTTGTGGCACTTGCTCTTTCTGGGGTCTGACCCAGCTGGTTTTGTATGGCCAGATACCGGAGCAGCACCAAAGGATCTCCCTGCTTTTCAGCCCGATGGTGGTCACCAGGCGTAACCAGGGCATCGAGTGGGTTTCTTTTGTTCTCCCACTGTAATATTGTAAATTATTCTTTTAAACGTTTAGCCGACGAGCAAGTGTTAGCTCGATTGCAGCTTTTACTTATTGTCTGCCTACGGGCTGTAACATGATTGACAGGCCCCGGGGGTTGATCATGTATGACTGAACTCTTGCTAGTCCTCACATTTTGTAACGACTAGCTTCATGATCATTCCGAATATGTAATGTATGGGATGCCTTACTATTGTGTATTTGGTGGTCTGACATCTTGTAACTATTATTAGTTGGTTGAGATTGAGACAATAGGCTATCTATGACCTTAAGAGACTGATGGATTATAGTGAAACCCTCACATATCTAGACAGCCGTGACCGTATAGCGGTGTGGATTCATTCCGTTATACGTAGCTGGCTATGTCTGCCCCCGCTCTCCAGTATTCTGGTTCTGGGGCGTGACACCGTATCATAAGTCCGAGTTGCTTATTTTTCCCCACTTTGCCCCAAAGAATTACTTTTATGATTTCTAATTTGTTGTCCATATATGAATCTTGTGTTAGTTCTTTTATCAAGTTTTCTCCTTAAATCATTGAGTATCCATGAGAGATTATAATTTTTATACTTCTCTTCTCTTCAATTATTTTCTAATGAATCGTTCTATTTTCAAGAATTGGGACCGATATGACAGAAACTTACATTTTTCCTATCTTGACCACTTGTGTAATTTATTTTCTGCTTTCTCTAACATCATCAAATCGTACGGTCCATATCACTTATTTAATTTCCAATTGCTATAGTAATTCATTCCTCTAAAATTCAATATTTACCCATGGAGTTAAGCCTAACATGATCCATATCTTTATTCCGAGTCAGCTTTGTTAAAATTCAAGGTATATATGTTTTCCCTCGATCTTGAATATTAGACGACTACAAATTAAAGTTTACATTTCTCTTATCTTCGATCATTCTCTTCCTAACCAATCGGTTGATTTTCAAAAATTGATACATTCACTTCAAGGACAGATACGTACACTTTTTCTATCATGACCAATTATTTAAGGAATTTTAAAAGCTCTTTGAAATTTTATGGATATAGTTGAAAGAATGATTTGGGACGTACAATAGCAAGACAGAAGCGCACTGTCGCCATTTACTTGAATTATCGAGACTGCAGGTTCACTGCAGCCAGTAGCGCACTGGCGTAGCATGATCCCTAAGTTGAAATAATTTCAAGTAAACGTAGGTTATCGAACATTATTAAAACTATACCCTGTTGTCCATTTTAATATTCGAGTATTATTTCAATATTAGACAAAGTTAATAGAATATTTGATACTGTATCCTTATTGGAGTCATGAAACCAATAATTTACTACAGCCAGATGTACACTGACGAGGCATGGATTCTCGGTAAAATGATTTCGAGTGTGTTTACAGTTTTCGAATACCATAGAGACCACATCTTTAATTGACATATGACTATTGGTCCCAAAATCTTGCACTTTTACTCCAAACTGATTTGATATCTATCTATTATTATTGTATTATAAATAAAGTTTGTGGTTCTTCCTTTCTTATCCTTCTTATCTTCTAATCTTGAGCCGTCATTTGACTCCTCATTTAAAACCTATTAGTAGCCTTTAATTCCATATTCCACTAGATTCATAATCGCACCTAGATTATGATTCTTTGATCATGCCTATATAATTGATAAACGATTTTGATTTAAATCACTCTTACGACTTTTTGATCACGATTAAACCATTTTGATTATACTTTGATCCTGTCGATTCGCACATCTTCTAGACTCGTGCCTAAATAAATGTTGCTTAAATAATTAATCGAGTTAAACGTGCCAAACAAATTTGAATTTTGATCGTTCCTAAATGACTTGGATGTGGCTAAACTATTTGACTATAATCATAATTGTGCATATACTTCAACTCAATTATTGCTAATGTTTATATTTCTATTCCTCTATGATCATGACAAATTTGATCTTGTTCATGCTCGTGCCAGCTTCCAATTTTGATCATGCTTGGATGACTTACACGATTAGTCTTGATCACGACTGTATCTTAAATTATATCCAAGTGACTATAACCCTTTTTAGATTTCATCTAGAATTTTAGATCATTCTTTAGCAATTTTGGTCGTGACTAGACCAGGTTGACTATAATTTGGTCGTGCCAAACCATTTCAATTTTGATCGTTCTTAAAACATTTTTGTCGTCAACTAGACCATTTTGACCAAAGGTTGATCGTGCCAAATCACATTCTCCTTTGTCTATTATTGTATTATTTTTTATTATTTGATTTTATCCGCGATTACGCGTGACTAATTTGATCATATCATTCTCTCGATTACATCATTGTAGTTCTTATTCCTATCGAATGAAATTTCGTTTCTTGATTTTACTCTTAGTCATACCTAATCGTGACCTGTGAAATTCTAGGATAAATATTTCTAAGGTGGGTAGATTGTAAGCTCACTCCCCGAGTTTTTAAAACTTTTATTTATTTTAGTTGTAGTTCAAATATATATTTCTAGTTAGAAAATAGTATTTATTTTCTTTTTTTGAAATTTTGAGGAGATTTGTCAAATTTATTTTAGAAAGTATATTTTACAAAATAGACTTCTAGAATTATTTGAATCATTTATTATTGCAATTATGTCTCAAATATTATTTGATATTATAAAATATTATTGTAGAATATTATGGTTATAGAGTATTAAATTTAGTTTGCCTAAATATATTTTTAAAATATTATAAATAATATCTAGAATTACTTTTACTATGGATAGATTGATAATTTATTGGATTCGCTATTTTTTTATGATTTAAATCTTTAAAAGATTTGGTTTTTATTAATTTTAAAAATCATAAGTATTTTGACAGTAAAATTTTTTAATACAAAGTTTCTAATTTATCCTTAAATAAGATTTTGATTTATATATTTGAATTATTTTAAATGTTCAAGTTGTTTCGAGGAAATGAAATGTTGTTTTCAATTATCGTCGTGATTAATTGTTGGACTAAAATTTGATAGGTTTGATTAGAAATAATATTATTACCTTTGATTTGGTATGTTAGTTATAAAGAATATTTGAATTTATGCGATCTTAAAATATATTCAAATTATTATAATAATAACAATATTATTTTCAATTATTCTAGCGACTCAATTTATTAAACTCGAATTACTTACTAGCAAAATATTTGTTATTATCTTTGACCAACAAGGATTGGTGAATATTATTTAAATTTACATGATTTAAAATATTGATAATATTGTAATATTGCTTTAAATTATTATTGTTATTATAAATATAATTTTGATTAGATCGAATTTTATTTTATAGGAGAATTATCTACTGCCAGCTTTACTTATTATCTATTTAGGAATCCAATGCATATTTAAAGAGGCTTCTCCTTGTTCTTTCTCCACAAATCCATAACTCCCAAAATCCTAATCCCTAAGTCCTAATCTAGTTCCAAATCCCTAACCCTAAATACCCTCTTCCCGGATTTTAGAATTTTATTTATTCATTCATTTACCTTACTTTATTTATCATTGAAGAAAATTTCGTCGACACTTTATTTACAATTATTTCTTTCATCGAAACTTATTTTAAATTAAATATTGTGAGAACATTTAGGGCCTATGAGTTTCAAGAAACTTTTTTTCTTATCCTAAAATTTTTCTATCTTTTCACCGATCAAACAATCCATCATCCTAGTAGTCCTGAAATTCGAGGACGAATTTATTTCCAAGGTTGGTAGATTTGTAACCCCTTTTTTCCAAAAATTTTAAAAATTTTAATTTATTTAAATTAAATGGTAAATTTTTGGAATTTTATAAATTTAATTAAATAGTTATTACGATAGAATGCTTTATTCATGGTTAAGTTTTGGAGTACAAGATGACTAGAATGATGGCACGGGTAGTGTAGTCGTGTGCTTTGACTAGTATTTTAGCTATGGTAGGGAAGGCCGAGCCATATGTGTGTTCTAACTAGGAAAAATAGTCAAAGTTGCGACTTAACCCCTATAGATAATTTAATTAGTTATTAATGATTGCTGACTTTTAGGAGATCCGACCGTACCAATTTGGCCCAGACTAGACCCGAACCAAGCCCAAACCTATGTAGACAGGTACTGTGTCCAAAG